>VWZY01012101.1:352839-382461 GCA_013399075.1 Chloroceryle aenea
TTTGCTTCTAACTGTGATCCATCAAACATACCAGACTAATGGATTACAGTGCAGCAGCTGTAGCTTCATCTTCCTTTATCTTGGAAAATCTGAATAAGGGTATTAAGTGTGTGTCTCCATAAATAGCTTGTATAAGGACAACCTTATAATTGCAATGGAAAATATTTGTTTCTTGTTATTCCACCCAATCCTGTGTAATTCCTCTTGCCTACTTGTCTAAGACTGTCACAGAAGAAAAAATACTTAAAAGGGAATGTTGAAAATGCCCCGGAGAACACCAGAAGCTTAAAACAAAACACTAGGGTAGAGAAAGGCAAAGCAAGACAAAGTAAATTCCAGACCAACAGCCAAACACCACGAAAAATCATTAATCTGGAAAAAAAATCCTTGCAATTTCTACGATCATTGAGAGTGGGTGTCAGTTGCTATTGATTTAAACTTTTTGGTATTGAAATACTTACAGGACAGCAGAAGGAATGAACCACGTGCTGGGTTCAAACCGCACCCTCATCCCTCCTGTGACCTGCCCAGAATGCGAAGTCCGCTGGCTGCAAACCTTGTGCAAATGTCACTCCCAGCTCTTAATTTATAACAATTTTCTTTTCAGAAAGCCCTAATGAGTCGGTGTTTACAGAGCCTTGCCTGTGCACGTCGGCGGTGCCGGGGAGCCCGGCGGCCAGCGGTGCAGCCCTGCCCGGCGCACAGCCCCGCGGTGCCGAGGCGCGCAGCCAGCTCTGGGCTCCCTCAAGCCAAAAAGATTTTCTTCAGGATGCATCAATTAACGATCCCCTGAATTTATATCTCGATTCCCTTTCAGGCAACTCAGTTATGTTGTAGGTTTTTTTTTCCTGAATGCTTGTGCCATCATTTCACGTGGCTCCTTACTCCATTTATTACAGTGTGGTTGTTTTTCTGCACCTCCAACTTTTCTGATAGCTCTTTTTGTTAGGAAAAGAGGATGAAACTGGAAGGTTTTATTATCAGCCCAAGAGCAATCCATTGAGGTAACATTGCCTTTACAGACAGACATTTCTGCTTGGTCTGTCAGTCTCTTTCATTTCCTTGTCAGAAAATAAATGTCTCCACTCTAAAGAAAGGTTTAAAATGGGACAGTTGTGATTCTGGTCTCCTCGGAGCAGAATGTAATTGAGCTTCTATAAATAAAAGATCAAAAGCTATTAATTCTAGAGAATCAGAAGTTCATGTTCATCTTTAAACAGATGAGCATTCTTTCCTAATCATATTTAGGACTCAAGAGCGAGGAAAACATTTCTTTTCTCCAAGTTTCTCCCTTTCCCCCAGGCACAGGAGTGCTCCTTGCATATTTTCCCTTTGTCCAGCTTCCTTGCACTAGCAATGACACGTGGTCCAGCCATGAGCACAGAAAGTTGAGGAACAGCAGAGCTGAATGTTGCTTTCAACTCTGGCACTGCTTTGCCGTGTGAACCTGACCATGTTGCTTAAACTTTCTGTAACTCATGCTCTTCTGTTTCTTCTCCTTGGGAAAAAAAGTGCATTTATGCAGCTAGTAAGAGCTGTTAGCATCATTCACTTGTACTTTCATGTGCATTTGCATATTGAACACATTGAACCTTATCATTTTGTTTAGGAAAATTTATATCAGGAGCATTAATTAATAAGTTGACTATGAATGGTCCCACACCATCCTAATGAGAAAAAGGCAGGAAAAATCGTGGCATCTGTTCAAACAGTGTCACTTGGTTCCAGTCTGTTCTCCAAATTATTTCTTGAAGAACCTACAACTTGTAAACTACCAACCAGTTTTACAGGCATCCTGTTTATAAAAGGGATTCTAAGAGCTTCCATGCTGTTAATATGACTTTTGAGGTCTCATCTGAGTGCAAATTTCCTGGCTAAAATGGTGATAAAGCAAAATCATGCTTTTTCTTTGCCACAAAAGAAAAAAAAAATTTAAAAGAACCGGTAAGATGCCAGCTTTATTAATAGTTGATTCTTATAAAAGGCACTTTCCAAAGCAAATGAGGCAAAACTAAATGTTCAGGCTTTTCAGTGAAATTAGGATATTTCCCTAAAGGAGAAACTTGGCATGCAAATTATTTGAGTTCTATGCAAAATAAAACTTTCTTCATAGAGTGTGTTATGGGCGTATGTGAAAGATCTAGGATTGCTTGGTGGTTTATAAGGTTGCTATAAAGTTGTTGAAGTGTACTGTTTATAAATGCATAGCTGTATAGAATCACAGAATGGTGTGGGGGTAGAATACACTTTTAAAGGTTATCTGGTTCCAACCCCCCTGGAGGGAGCAGGGACATCTGCAACTGGAGCAGGTTGCTCCAACTGGCCAACCTCCCCTGGGATGGTGTCAGGGATGGGGCAGCCACCACCCCTCTGGGCAACCTGGGCCAGTGTTTCACCACCCTTAGTGTGAAAAACTTCTTCCTTCTAAGTAGTCTAAATCTCCCTCTTTTAGTTTAAGACCATCACCCCTTGTCCTGTCACAGAAGACACAAAATCCTGTCACAAAGACTGTCCCCACATGATGATGATGATGATGGCTGTATTTTATCTATATCTGTAAATGTATAATTGTATATTGTATGCCCTATATCTAATAATACAGACTATTAGGAAACATATCTCTACAAATAGTGTAGGTGAAGCTGGGAGCACACGGGTGGACTGTGTTTGCCAGCAAATCACATTATTGAGGCTGCTGTCAAAAGACCTCAGGAGAGGGAAGAGGATGGATGTAAGAAAGAAAGGGAAGAGAAAGGAGCAGTTAGTTTTGTGAAAGCTTCACAGTTCTTGCATTTAGGGTTACTAGCAGAAGAGGACCATGTTTTTATGAACTGAACTTCTGATAGGTAGTTGGCTTTGTCAGCACTGGTATCTCAGAGGTACTGGTGATGGATCACTGCCATTTTAGATGTAAGATAGATTGCTAAGCCTTTGCCCAGCATCGGGAAGAGGTGTTGGAGCGAGAGCCTCCAACTGCCCAAACCTAATGGATGGTGTGCCCTGGGCAGCACAGCCTCTGTCTGCTGGGACAGGCGGGATGCAGAGCAGCCTGACCTCCTTTACAAGTGCTGCTAATGAGGGTTTGAAAATGAGGTCAGGGATTTGGTTTTGTCCAGAAAAACATGCAGCTGATAATGATGTGTAACTTCTCCTTTTTTCCACACTTATCATTAATTCAGGCTAATTCTGAAGTGTAGGCTCATGATCTGGATGGTAAAAATTGTTATAATTGGATATTTAACTCCCTTTACAGAAACTCAGAGGAGGTGAATGATCTTGGACAAAAGCAGCAGAAACTCTTAAAAATGTCTGTTGACATTCTTGAAGGCTGATGTCATCATGCAGCTTTTTCTTATTAAAAGGGTGACATGTGTGGGTGCCTACAGTGTTAATTAACTCTACTTTCTGTGTGGCTCTGGATGGTTCCTGATTAACGCTTCTATCACACCATAGTGGTCAGAACGGATTAGCTCAAATTGCTGCTGTTACATCTCTAAATAAATACAGATCATAATACCAAATAAACAGCAGCAATGGCCAAGCCAACCTTTAAGTATAACATGCAAATGAGCTCTGTAGAAATAGGCAAATACTGGGTCATTAAGAAGAGGGTGTGAGTGTTCCTCTCTGCACAGGCAGTTGCTGTTTCAGGGAGTTTCTTACTCCTTGATTATATTGGTACTCGTTCTAAAAACAATCCCTCCTGTCCAGACCTGTTTGTGTCCCCAGATCCTCCCAGCATGTATCCTGTGACAAGCCCAAGGCTGACGGATTAATTTAAACTGTAAATGAAATTTGTAGAAGATGCCCAGGAAATTCTAGAGTATCCCCCAGAGGGGCAGTGAGTCAGCCCAGTGAACAGCCTGGAAGCCATCTGCATTGGAGAATAGCTGCAGGAGTGTGAAACCCTGTCTGCTTTTGATGGCCTCCCTGAGGGTGCTGTCTGTCCATCACCATGTCAAGCTTTCTCCAGGACCTCAGTGTGTGCTTCGAGGCAGATCTGCCATGGAGAGTCACTGCCAGTTATTTCGGATGGCTTCACTATTCCCAACTGCTTCGAGAACAATTAATGGTGGCAGCTCAGGGTTTGTGTTGCTAAGCATCAGGTTTCCAATGTTTCCCTCATGTTGTTCAGAGAATCAGAGAATTATAGAATGGTTTTGATTGGAAGGGACCTCTAAAGCTCATTTAGTCCAATCCCCCTGCAGGGAGCAGGAACATCTTCAACTAGAACAGGTTGCTCAGAGCCCCACCCAACATGACTGAATGTTTCTGTGCTTCCACTACCACCCCATGGAACAGTGAGTTGTGATGCACTGCTATTTGTATACATTGTAGGTATTGTTATATGCATATATATTTATAACACATCTATGTTACACTGTGTAACTGTGCCCTCTGCTCTCTGGGGGTTCACCACCTGGACACTGGTGGTTTGGAGCTCCCCAGATGCATCAGCCTTGCTGATTTACCAAGGGCAAGTGATGGGACAAGGGATAACGGCTTTAACATGAAAGAAGATAGATTTAGATCAGATAAAAGGAAGAAATTCTTCATTGTGAGGCTCAGGCACTGGAGCAGATTGTCCAGAGAGGCTGTGGATGCCCCATCCCTGGAAGTGTTCGAGGCCAGGTTGGATGGGGCTTTGAGCAACCTGGTCTGGTGGAATATGTCCCTGACCATGGCAGGAGGGGTTGGAACTATGTAGTCTTTAAGGTCCTTTCCAACTCAAACCATTCTATGAATTTCCCTGAAGTTCATGGGCAATGCTGAGCAGAGTTGTGTGTAGGCAAACACTAAGAAGTAACTTCACTCCAGCTATCTGTCTCAAAGTCAGAACAGAAACTGTGACAGTTTACATTACATTACATAATATTAAGTTGCAATAAAAATTATGATTAATAACGTTTTATGGTGACTGAGCTACTTATACCTCCCCACATAAATTCTCTGTTTTCTCCTAATAAATCAGTTCAAGCTATGGGCTGTTCCTCACCCAGAGCATCAGTAATCTGTATTTCATAAAATTAAGAATGTGGGAAAGGAAACCAGTTATAACTTTAAACCTCTGCAGCCTCCATATTCTCTGTCAAAATCCAATGAGCCAGACCAACTGGAACAAAAGTTATTCGAGAAACCATTCACACAGTATGGATATAAAAGCCTAATTAATTAACAAACCAGGCTAATTAGAGAATCAAACTGGGATTTGATAACAACATCCAGAGGACTAATAAAATTAATCACATGTGCACAATTAACATGCTGTGAAGATTTGGGCCAATAGATTACAACTTTGGAGTCTTCTTTGAACATCAGGAAAAGATGAGGAAGATCTTTTGACCTGGCCATTGTTTAGATCAACTGTTGGACATCAATTAATGCAGGAGGCAGCATAAAGCAAGATCCACAGATATTTGTTCAGTGCTGCTGGTGACAGTGTCTGAACCAAGGTCAGCTTGTATGGCTCAAGGGAGCCCATTTACTTTCAGCTTCTTGAACATTTCCTTGAAATTACCTCAAATGTGATAGATCCATTAAAATGAGATTGTACAGAAATGCCTATTATAATTAATAATGAAAGCAGCTGCAAGGACCAGACATGTTCATTTACCCAGCCTCCAGCATGGCTCATGCTGAGCCCCATCGGTGCTGCCACAGCCAGGACACTGGGCATGCTGGGTTGGACTGATCTCACAAGACTGAAGCACATGTAGGTATAAATTGCTGTAAAACTGGCACAGAGAAAATTAGTATTTCATTCTGGCTGCCTAGGTTTTCTGGAATAGATGACCTGGTCCTGGCTACTGCTAAATTAATTCACTCTCCAGGCTGTTGGAAGGAAGAAAGACTGTCCTTAATAATGTGTCTGCAGACAGCTTTCCCTGTCCACTCCTCCTTTCTCTTCCTTGATGTGCCCCTTAATGGTTGTGGTGGGTAGAGGGATGTAACAGGCTGTGACACTCCTTGTGCCTGTCAGAAAGGGTCACTTTTTCTTCCTTGGAAGCTTCACTATGGATTGCTCTGCATGATTCAGCCCCTGGAAGCCCCCACAGTAGCAGCAGACGGGTTAGAACCAACTGTTATAGTTACCACTCAAAGAACAGAAACACGAAGTTTCAACCAGCAAATTGCTTTCACTTTGCAGAAGCAGAGTTTTGCGAAGGATCCATTTCCACACTTTTTAACAACACTGTATTTTTATGAGAGCCACGAAAATAAATTAAAAACTTCAGCCTTTGGACTCTTGCTTACCCTGATGGCGTTTGCAGGCACTATCATCTTACACTTTTTAAACTTCACATCTTTCTTCTGCGTGGGCTGGAGTGCTTCTGCTGTGACATACCATCCAAAACAGCACCAAACATACCACAGAAAGATGCCTCCTCTCTAAGAGTGAACAGTGTCCCATACACATCTCACGGCTGCCTGATTCACACCAAAGACAAGATCTCAACTTGAGGCATTTTGCTCCATGTTGTTTTGAAGAGTTGATATTTCCAGGTGAAATTTGAGAATTAAAAAAAATTGAGATAGGGAGGTGGGGGGGGGAGAAAGTCTTTTTTAACATCACCACAATTGCAATGCTGGTGTTTGCAATGCCAGCCCAAGCAACTGTTGGTAGTTTTAGAATTGTTTCAGATATGAGCTATGAGAAAGATGCCAGCATAAATACTGCCTCCCAAAATCCATACACTCTCTGTTTTTCTGCACTATGCAACTGAATGTTTGACTATGGGCTCCAAGTCCCTTGGCTGGATGTAGGTTTCCAACAGCAGAGGGCTCTTTTGGCTCAGCAAATGGTGGAATAATCAGCTCTAGTAGCTGAAGCCGACTCATAAAACAAATAAGCAGGGCAGAAATGAGCTGCAGTTTTTTAACTGCAAGGCTAAACTTTATTGGAACAACTTAACTGGTGAATGATGTGATAGAGAAGTGAGAATATCTTTAAAAGTTATCAATTTTGGTGTAGAAATAACCTAATAAAACTCCCTTTTCTAGATTGTATTGTGTAGTAGAGCAAAATGAATAACCAAAAAAATCCATCCTAAATTTACAGCTTCTCATTCCCCTATGGAAAATGTGAGGAGCTGAGGTTAGGGGTGATAACATGATTCTAATTTTTACGTTTTATATGTTGGTATTGTAGAAATTTGTTTTGATGGAAATGTTGTCCACAGAATGTTCATGTTTGGTTAGGTTTGAGACTCCATCCCACTTCTAGATCAAAACTCGATATTAATGTCTGATACTTAATAGCATGTCAAGACCCTTCTTACTATAAAGTAAATAGAATGTATCTGGTGCATAATCCTTTTGTATGAATCAGGATACATTTTTTCTCAGTTCTGAAATTGTTCCTGATAGCTATTGTAGAAGACATTGCCAGATCTCTCTGTACTGTGTGGAAATTGTTTAATCTCTGCTTAATCTGAGTCTGCCAATTAGAGATTACTTTAGCTCAGCATCACATATAAATACACCAAAATGATCCAATGATGCATCCAGCCTATACTTGGGGTCCCTTTGTGGGACATAGGGAATATTTGAACGTGAACTAAACACAGGCAGCTCTTTGGAATTCATAAATAAATACCATATGTCAAACCTTTTCACATGCCCTTGTGTAAATTGTTGTTTTGTTTGCACCATGTAGCCAGATGTTGTTATAGAAAATATCTCCCGTGCTGAGAGCTGGTACTGGAGGCTGCAAAGAGCACGTGGTGTTAGCGAGAGAAGCAGAGTTCTTGCCTTTTTCCTTCTGTGTACCACAGTTTATAATACTTTAGCTCTTACTCAGAATGGATTCAGCCTTGATTTACACACTTCTGAAGGAAGCAGCAGGCTGTATTTATGCAGTGCCCAGTGCCAGCATTTCCATTAGCCTCGAAGACTGCTCATTCTCCTCTTCCTTTGAGGTAATGTTGCCTTGGAGCTCCCAGCCATTGGGCTGAGGCTTGTACAGAAAGCTGTTCCCTTTCAAGGGCAAGAGCAAGCTGTCCTTACCTCCTGGGCTACCCTGCCCAGGCAACAAGGTGCAACCACCCATCTCAGAAAATGAAGCTGGGACACAAGCTTTGCCTTTGCTGCTGACACTTCCCATATATGTTCTCAGACTCGCTTTCTCTACTTTCACACAAAGAACTAATATCAGAAAAAATTGACTTTTTTCTTTCTGGGGTATTTCATTGCAGATGGCTTGACACCACACTGATGTACTGCAGAGCTGTCATCACTCCCAGAGTTGCTGAGCCAGGTGATAATTGAAGATCTACCCTGGTCTTTAAACTTCCCAGGATAAGGGGGTGGCTTTAGGGCATGGAGATGGAGATTTTGCAACAGATGTGAAAGTTTCATCCTCTTCTGTTTCCAAGGACATCCTTCATAAGCCATAAAGGGCTGAAAGAAATGGGCGTTTGTGAATATTTGTCTCTCAAAACTACTGTGTGCATTTTAGTGACAGCAACTTTACAGAGCTAACTGCTCTTTTTGGAAGCACATGAAGGGATCTGAGGCAGGACCTGCATGTATCATCTCCTACAAATTGTTAATATTGCAAAGCTTGCAGCCCACAGAAGGGGATCTTGCAGATTTAAGGGGGTAGCTCACAGACTTTCTCGAGTACTCGGAGGCATGAGAACCCACCTAAGAAGAACCCTTTCTCCCTCAGAGAAAAAGTCAGATGAAGCCACATTTATGTCTTAGGACAAAGGAAAGACTTTCTCCATAATGAATCCAGTATCTCACAACAATCTTCTGCTTTGATGTGATCAGCTACACTTAACATGGCTTGATGCAAAACCTTGATGCTGTTGTTTGCATATGGAGATGTTTTAAGCAGTTAGAAGAAAGTGAAACGAGCTGTTCTGCCCCTTTCATTGAGTTCATTGAAATGGCCCTTGTCATACAATGTAAGAGACCACCAACTGCTAGGAAATTCAATCAAAATACAGCATTACAGTAAAAAATTACCCTCCTAATGAGCAAGTTCAGTTCTGTTCGACTAAGCAATGTGTTAAGAATATCTCTGAGCATATGGCTCCCCTATGATCCCCATCTAAAAACAATCCAAACTGATGGATGAGGGAAATTAAAGGGTATATCTAAGCGTTTCCTACAGCTGTTGAAACAGAAAATTATTTATTTAGTTTCCCCCTGTAAGAATATAGGATTCAAATTTCTATAAGGCCTCCAGCTATACCAGCATGTTTTTCAGCGTGATCAGCAATAGGGGCATAAGGCCTGGGTAATGCTTATCCCATAAATGCTGCTTTTAACCACCTACTGGCTTCACTTATGTCTATTGCCATCACACAGCAGAGTCTGCCTCTGGAAATGAAATAATGTTTTTCAAATTAGCAACGTGTTACTATTTTTATTACTACCATAGATATCCCTAAGTCTGGAACAAGAATTTCTGGTCTTGGGTTTGGATGCTGAAGTGGATCAAAACAAAGTTGCCAGAACAGTAATAAGGGGAAGCTCTCTTGTTGGATTTGAACAGGTTTGATGCACTATACTAGGGAATTCTCACAACCAATTTTTGCTGCTGGTGTCTCCATATTTAAGAGGATATCTGGGACCAGGTGCTTCCAAGAGACTTCCACCCAACAGGTTTTTCAGGGGCCAAGATGTGCTGGCTCCACGGCCACAAAGATCACCATTGCTATAGCAGAGCTGGCAAAAGTAATGTGCTATGGACAGTTCTTACAACAAAGGGGACAATGGGCAGGCAAAGAAATAATATATCACCTCCACAGGAATTTTCCGAGACCATCAGTAGGTATTTGTATCTCTTGCTGTCTCATCACATTCTCATCAGAAAAGCAGAAAATGGAAGAGTTGTGCCGAGGTAGAGATTCTTTGGCTCTGTGTCAGTTTATCAACAGGATGATGAAATACCTTTGCATGGATTTATAATTAAGGAAATGTTTTTGTTCAGCTCCAGGTACTGACTCTTGAAATAATGATGATAAAGTTTCCAAAATGTTTTGGTTTGTTTCATTTTCTTGAGGCCAAACTAATATTTAAGGAAATAATAAAGGACTTCTTGTAAAATCAGTTGGTAACACAATCTATATAAAAGAAATCTTTTACCAAAAGCTCAGGGATGATCTATTTATTTCATTCATGACCTGTGGTTCAAGTGGAATTGTGTAATACATTCCCTTTGGTCTTAGATTCACCTGGAAAGAAAAGGCATTGCATGAACCCAGGTCTAATGTGCCGTGTCTGGAAGGTGAGATAACTGCCATTTCTGTGCTGGGCTCAGTGTCAGTATTTTGATGTGCAGTCTACTCAGGCAGGAGATACTGTCCTGCCTGTCTTGTGCTTCTTAAAACCTATATTCATCATCAGTGCAGTTTCTATAGCTGAAGCTCCCAATAATGCCAAAGATTTGAATGGTGGCCTTTTCTTATCTGTTAGTCTTATCTTTTCTTTTCTGGCATTTTCTTATCTGTGAGTCTTTACTGAGTCAGTATTTGCTCCTCTGACAATGAACAGTAAAATCTATTCATTTTTATAAATGCAGGGAAGCCAAGCCAGTCTTTTAGGGAAATTTACTGAACTGATCCAGAACAAAAAAGTGCAGCTATTTTGCATTTCTGGTGGCGTGGAAGGTTCTTTGCCTTCCACTCATCACCACTTACAGTGTTTGAATAAGAAACAAAACTATTGGCAGCAATGGAACAGAAAATCTGATATAACCTTTTGTTGAGTGGTAATGATAACAGTATCTGCTATACCTTTTAAAAAGTCACGAAGAATCTCAGACCACGTGGCTGAGCTAGCTGGATATTATCAAGTGTGAGGTATCAGAAAATAAAGATTGATCAGGAGGAATGTAGCAGCCAATGGTGAAACCAATAAGCTCTTAAGCCAGGATCTTCAAAAATTGATGTCCTTTTTTATTGAGAATTGGGAATAAACTGTTCCTTAGCAAAATACAAGTCCTACAAAGAAAAGGAAAAGAGCAGAACTTTTAAAAGTAGTACACAATAGAAGTCTAGAAGAGTTGCCTTATCATTTGAAACTTCACATTTGTTCTGCTTAACAAATTGAAGACCCAGAAAGTCTTGTTTGTACTGAAAATGTCTTTGCAAGTTCCAGAGATAATCAAGTTATCTCTAATCTACTCTGTGTTTAGAAAGAGGATAAAGAATCTCATTGGTCCCTCTAGCTGGCAAGCCTATGAAAAAGCATACAAAGCTCTTTTTCTGAGTCTGATGACTAATAAGGATGCTGAGAATTGCAGAGCTACATATAAAATCTCCACAGGGTGGAGGCAGCATAAGTGTTTCATAACACTTCCACTAAGGTCTTTCATCTTTTTCCTTTTCTATTGCCACCCAAACTGATTTCTCCATTCATAGAATCATAGAATCATAGAATAGATTGGGTTGGAAAAGACCTCCAAGATCATCGAGTCCAACCCCTGATCCAACTCCAATTACTATATCATGGCACTAAGGGCCATGTCCAATCTCTTTTTAAAAACCTCCAGGGATGGTGAATCCACCACCTCTCTGGGCAGGCTGTTCCAATGCCTGATTACCCTCTCTGTAAAGAATTACCCTCTCTGTAAAGAATTTCTTCCTAACATCTTTTGTTGGCTTATGTTACCCCAGTGCCTCTCTTCTATGTATCTCATCTCCTTCTTTACCTTTCTCACCTGACTAGGTTTCTCTGTCCAGTGTACCTTTTTTGTTGGCTTATGTTAATGATAAAATTGCTTACACATTGTAATTGATTGTAAGTAGAGCTGACTTGAACCATTCATGCTGTCTGAGTGATTAAAAGTTTCCAGCTGGAGCTTCAAAATGCAAAGGTCATATAATTACTCTCCCTTTAAGTGAGAAATTCTTTCTTCAGGGTCTATCTGCAGAAGAGAGTGTAGGATATGATACACCTATCTCTGCATAGTTCACTTTGGACTCTCTTCATGCTGTAACACTTCTTGGGTTAGGAGAATGGTCTATTTCCTTCACCTTGCTGCCTAGTACTCACTACTTACTTAGTACTTGCTACTTAGTACATAGTTACTTAATTTGTCTGCTACTCTAAACCTCCCCTAGATTGCCATGAAGAATTCTGTGGGGTTTTTGATGCATATAAACTACAGATGCATGTGCAACAAGAAAATATGCCTTTAAAAAGGTGGCAGATATTTTTTTTCCTAATTTTAAGTAATGGAACTAAATATTTGTTAAATTGTTAAAATAATATAAAAAAAATTTAGAAGTCAGTGGCCATTCTACTCAAACTATTCTGGTTTTCCAGAAGCTTTCATTTAGATGAAATTACCAAATGTTGAATCTAATCGTAGATCTAAACCATGAGTTTTCCTTTGTGTTTTCTGCCATGGATTGCCTCTGATGTACCTAGAGACAGTTGACATTTTTCTCATACATAGGACAGGTACAAATTCTCAAAACAGAACTTAAGTGCAACTTCTTTAGTAAAACAGCAGTGATTTCCACTCAGACTAGAAGAGAAATTTTAGCCACTGTTTTCAGAGTTGCCAAAGGGTTGAGAAATATTTAATCTACAAAGCCTCAGGCAGAACTTTGTGGTGGTATGTGTGGCAATGTAAATACAAGAAAAGTGATTACAAAGAAAAGCTTCCCCTTTTGAGGTCTCAAAACGACACTCTTCCTTTAGTTATGTCCAACCTCAGCATCATCCACCACATTTTTCTTCATTACCATATTACTTTCAGTACTATTTCCTTCACCTTGCTGCCTGGCAATTTTCCCTGCAGATGCCAGGGCTCTCACTGGGGCCAGAATGGAGCTTTTTTTTTCTCCAGGAAGACTCAGTTAGGAATAGATCGTATTTTAGTAAGGCTGTTCACTAATAATGTATTTCTACAGTTTTGGTCTTTTCTCACAGAGTTATATTTATTGTCTTCTACACTTTTATCTTCTGTTTCTCTCTTTCTCTTTGAGTTATCTGGGTAAAGGAGGAAAACTTGTGAGGGTATTATTAAACTCCACCTAAAGCTGACTAAATTTTGCGCAGTGTGAATTATATAAAGGGGAGAATTAAAGCCATCTGAACTTTTAGTCATTATATTTAACAAAGGGAAAAACTTTCTACATTTTAAAATCCATATAATGCTTCTGATGTTTAAAAACTATCCTAATGATACATTTTTTTAATTAAAAATTCAAACCAAAGTGGGAAAAAAATCAGTCAAATTAAACCTGCAGAACTCCACTCCAGGATTTTGTCATGGATAAACCTATATATGTCATCTAATGGAGAGAAATAAGGCACATGTAGAAAGTTGAAGGGTTTAGGGAAGACAGTAGCTGAAGATCACAAAAAGTAAAGAGGAAGGTTCTAATTTTTAAGGAAAATCTAAAATCCTCTCTTAAGCTTTAAAAAGGCATGTAAGAATGTGTAAGCTTCAATCAGCATTTAGATTTAGAATTCCTTCCTAAAAAAAATACATAATATTCACTTTAAACCAGAAATCAGTCTGGGACAGTCAATGAAGAGTAGAATACTAAGGATTTCATTTCTTTTTTGCAAGCTGAAAGTTTTGCCTTAGCCAAATTTCTTGTCACGTTGAGCCGTGAGATGGTTTACAGGCAACTCGAGCAAACAGTGTGAGCCTGCCGAGGAGAATGTCATGAGCCATCTCTGATGGACAGTTATGGAAGAAGGTGTCCTCAGAAAGGGTTCCCTGCCACAGGTGGCCAATCCGCAGGGAAATGGGGACATTTACAGTAAATCTTCCATTCTCACAAGTTGCCATTTCTTCAAGAATGCAAGGAAAGGGATAGGATGATCTTCAGCCTTCATTAATAAGCAAAAACCCCACTTAGGTGTCACCAGAGATCAACTTTCCTTCCAGATGCAAATCAAAGAGTTGTCCAGACTGTCATCGCAGGTAATTCCTCAGTACTGCAGGTGGACTCGAAGCAAAGCTCCTGTTCCAGAGCTGCTCCTTCAAGGCCGATGGGTGATCTGTCTTCTGTTATTTGGATGGAAGAATTTGGTCTTCCTTTTTTGTACAACATGGGAACAGCTTTATATGTACAATTTTGCACATGCACATCTCTGCTGAGCCCTAGGAAGCGAGCTAAATATTGTTTTCAGACAGCCATCTGCACTAAAATAAACCCTCTGCTGCCTTTGAAATATGCTCATAAACTTAAATCAGTGCTGAGCCTGGAGTCTCCGCTTCTTGATAAGAGCACATTTTTCATGTTGCAAGCATATTGTTGAGACTCTAGAGGCTGAATCCTTGTCTGCTGGCCAACATCTGGGGCATCATGTTTTCAGGCAAACATTCTAGGTCATTGTAAACTGCACTAATCTCCCTTGTTGAAATTTACATTTCTAGACCAAAGAGAGATCATGATGCATTAGTCCTGTCACATGCTACAGCATTTAACCGTGAGGTTAATTCATTGATTGACTTACTACCTCTCCTTAGCCTTTTTTGCTACTGATCTTTCATATAAATAGGGTTGAGGAATGTAATTTAGATTTACAGAAGAAACAAAATGTATGGCCATCCCGTTAGGATGTGAAGCTCAGGGTATTCAAGAGATAAGAAGAAAATAGAATCTATAAAATTAATGTTAAAATCTGCATGCTAAAACCAGTGAAAATTAGAAGGAACAGATTGGGGAATGTTAAGTTTCTGCTTCCAGAAGCCAGGACTGAGGGGGCTTCCTTCCTGGAAAAAAAAAAAAAGGGCAAAAAATAGAAATGCTGGTTTTGTTATAAGCTCTGTTTCCCTGCCCACCTCCTATCCTGCACCGACACACAATTCTACCTCTGCAGACTCCAAGGGAGCTGTGAAAACCCAGCACCTCTCCACATCAATCCCTCTGTGCTGCTGTTAAAGTTGCAGAGTAATTTCTACCCTGAAGGTAGATCCTGTCAGTCTGTCTATCAGCCCAGCCTCATGGGAATAGCTTCTGATTATTAAAAGTATCATGAGCTCACCAGCTTGGAGATCCAGCAGGCTCCAGGGACCCTCTAGCATCAGGCAGCGTGAAAGAAAACAGCAACTTTAGTCAAAGTAGCACAGGTTTTGCAATGTGCAGGAAATAAATATTCTTGTACATCCACTGTTAACCTTGTGGTACTGTGGTTGTCACTATCAGCCTGCTGTGCCATGCCATGCCTCCATGAACCTTGCTTCTTCCATGCCATGGGACCAGGGTGCTGAACTGAGACCTGCCAGTTTCACCACATGCACTCTAAGTTTAATTCTCAGACCTATGTTCACTTTTGACACAGTAAGGGTAACGAAACTGCAGCGATCAAGCTGAGAGGGTTGTCCCACCTCTCATCCAACCACAGGAGTTCTGTGGAGATGGCAGCAATGGACTGGGAGGCCATGTGTGCCAACACCATTTGTGTTGGCTGATGCTTAGATGTGGTTTGGGAGAAACTCTGAGATCTTGCACAAATACATGGCATGTAGGTGTGAATATGTGAGGCAATTAGCAGTCTCAATTAATGAATACAGGTTAGGCAAAGTATTTTTTCCCCTCTACCTCTGTTTTCTTGTCTACCTCATCCTCTAGTTGAAATGCTTTAGCTATGAAATGAGATTTTTCCAGTGGGTAAATAAGGGGAAAATGAGTAAATCTCAGGTTCAGAAAAAAAAGAAAGAAATTGTAGGGTGAGGAGTTGCAGCTGCCTTTTCAGACAGCACAGTGTTTGAAGAGTAATCTCCTGCTTTCTCTGGCAATTAAAATCATCTTCTCAGTACATGGTGGCAAAGATAGTGATTGAAAAAGGCTCAGTGAGATGCCAACTTCAATCTGTTATCTGCAAAATATTCAGTCTTTTCTCAAAGAAAAACCCCAAGCAATGAGCATGCTTTGAATACAAACTGATGAAAGCAAATCCTTGCTGACTTAAGACTTTTTGCCAGGTGAGAAGGTGAGAAAGCTTCTCTAATTTTAGAGTCTTCAGTCTGGTCATTGTTATTTAGCCTGGGAGACCTGTCCTCTCTACTGTTTTGTTTGGGTTTTTCTTTCAGAATCATCAAATAAAGTTATTTTTGCCTGTCTGTACCTTATAGTCTAATAAAAGTCCTTTATTGGAATGATAAACTGGCAGAACTCTGTCTCAGGCCATAGCCCATGCAGCCCAAAACCACACAGTTGCCTTTACAGGCATTGAGCAAACCTAAAAAAAAAAGAGATAAAACTAAAAATATTTTAATGGGAACATCCATTTTTAATAAAAATCACTTCTTAATTGAAGAAAAGATTATTCAAGAGATTCTATTTTCAGCTAATCAGAATACCTAAGACATCTTTAAAAACTGCAGAATTGATGGAATTGTAAAAGGCTGATGTCCACTGGTTTTGTAAATCACTTTTTAAAAATATGTAGAAAATTATTATGTAATTTAAAGTTTTCCCCTTAGTTTAAAAAAAAGAATAAACTGGGAAATTATCTGGGATTGGCTTTCACAGTCATTATCCCTGAGAAATGTATATTCAATATACCATAGAATCATAGAATGGTTTGGGTAGGAAGGCACCATAAAAATCATCAGGATCCAACCCCTCTGCCTTGAGCAGAGACATTTTCCACTACACCAGGCTGCTCAAAGCCCCATCCAGCCTGGCCTTGAACACTTCCAGAGATGGGGCATCCACAACTTCTCTGGGCAACCTGCTCCAATGCCTCACAGCTCTCCCAGTAAAGAATTTTTACATTAATGTCTGATTTAGAGTTGGCTGCTTTTCATTCTTTGTCTGACTTGAGTCTCAAAAAACCAATATGCAGAGACGAGGGATGTTATTTGAGACGTGGACAAGAAAAATAAAAGCAAGAGTGTTTTCTGATCTGCTCTAGTTAGAAATGAAATGGATTATTATGTATTTTTTTTATTAGTGTGTCTGGACAATTTTGACATTTTGGGACAATATCAAACCAGAAGAATTCATAAATGCTTCTGGGATACAACAGCATAATTGAAGTTGAGTTGTCTTAATTACTGTTTTCTTGGAGGAGTTGGACTTCCCTGGCTGAATCCTTTTCTTCTTTACTGTCACCACTAAGTGGTAAAGGATGTATCTGAAATGTGCATAAAAGATCCCAAAAAGCATGTAAATACTGGGAGAAGAAATGGTTTAAAGGGAAAAAATATTATCCCCAAGAAAATGTCACCAGTAGATTTGTGACAGATACCCAGAGTTCTCAGAAAATACAGATATGTGTTGTGTGCAAATATCACTGAATTCAAAAACTATTGGTGTGGATGCAGCAACACAGAGAATAAATAACACACCCTGGACAGACTCATGAGAAGGAATGTTAATGGAAGCCTTTCTTTCTTTTCTTTGGAAACTCTGTTCATATTTTAGAAGGGAAAACCATTGTGGATATTTCACATGTCCAATGAAGGCAGAGATTTCTTAGGTTAGTAAATGCATTTTGTTTACCCTTGTATTCTCAGGGTAAGGATTACATGAGATCTCAGCTTGTTGCTCTGTCTGCTATACAGACTGGTCTCTTGTGACTTACTGTGGAATATGTTTTCTGAAATAAAAAGCTTTTTCTTTAAACAAGTCTTGGCATGACTCTCATCCAGCTGACAAAACAAAACAGTGAACATTTTCAGTAGCATGTAGGAGGGGGCTTCTGTTTATGTGCAAGAATCACTCGAGGCAATGAATCAAGTTGCTGGCACCCAGTTTTGTCAGGACCCCACAATCTCTTTTTCTTAGTATAATATTTACTCTCAAAGCACCCCCAACTACAGCCTGAAAACATCAGTGCAATAGATAAATTTCCATACAAGTTACAACAGATACTCCCTTTTTTCCACTACCATGACCTTGTGGTTTCTGCTTCAGATTTCATTTCCAAATTTCAACCATGTCTTGGTGTCACCCACAGTACATTAATAAAAGATGTTTCATTGCTTGCAGTCACTGTATGCCTTCCAGAGGCTGTTCCAGTAACAAAAGCACATACAGTCATGTTCTTTAAGTGAAGAAAAACAAACTGGATCAGCCCAGCAGAAAGATTGCAGTGGCACTCATCAGTCTGTCTGGCTTTGAATCTTGACTGTTGCTAATTCCTGGGGCCTGGAGGAAGAAATGCACTCTGAGCCTTTGTGAAGGTTTCTTCAGAAGAAGTCTATGCAGCACCCACAGAGCTCAAGGTTTGTGGAGCCAGGGGATGATCTACTGCAAAGCCTTCCTCTGCTTGACCCCTGCTGTCCCCAAGAGAAGATGCCATTATCTGAGGACTAGAAGGTCCATGTGTTACTCAGCATCCTTCTCTCCTTGTGCTGGGGACAAGGACGTGTGTCACCAAGGACACGGGACAGCTTGGTGTGCCAGCTCTCAAGTTACCAGGTTCTCATGCCATAACCATGCTGTGTGGTACATGTCAAGGGTAACGTGTACTGAATTTGGTGGTAGCAAGTAGTGTTGCTGTCAGTGGCACATGTCCAACTGACTTAATTTGGATAGGTCTTTCATTTGAAAAGAAGAAAATTAATCTGATATTATGATTACTAAAGATAAAAAAAAGATGATTAACCTCAAATAATAATAAAAATTTACATAAAAAACCTCCACGTTGAGTCCAGGCAAGCTAAGCAAAGCCGTTGTGTTGCAATCAAGAAAATATATCCAATTTTATAAATGGTAGAGCCTCTATTATTGTTATTATTGTTACCACTGAAGGGAAGAGGGAACAGAAAGAAGAAAAGATTCTATTATATTTCTTTATGTTTTAATGAGTCCTGAGTCAAGTTCCTTCTCAGGTTAGAGCACTAATAAGAGGGTAATTTTCTAGTTGGCTGTGTGTCAGGAATATAATCTTTATCCTACTTTTTAGAACAATTAACACTTATAAGCCTGTGATTATGTTATGTGCTTATCCACAGTAGTTATTGCAGGAATTCCCAGAGACAATATCCTCAAAACCCCAATGTTCTATTTAACTAGCTTAGAATAATATGGCCAAGAAATTATATACTCAAAGCTCAGGCCACTGTGGCTGTAGTTCTTGTCCTGAACAGCAGGAAACCTCAAATACTCTATTTGCAGATATTTGTAGTTTTATGGTGATTTACCTAAACAATTTCTCAGTAATAAGGATTCAGTCTATAGCACTGTCAGGCATCAAGCTGAATGAGATTAGTCATTCAAAGTATTTTCCATTGGAAAGTTCAAGTTAGATTTTTGAATTTTCCTTTTTAAAAATTAATTAAATTATAGCTCAAGTAATACCATGGAAATCAGTGGAATTAGTCCTATTTTCAACAGGAACACAATCCCCTGTTTCTGTGCTTGTTTTCAGATGTAAAATGAGAGAGTAGATCCACAGAGGAACATTTTGAAGAGGGTCATGATGAACAGTTCAACCATGAATTGTACTCTTCCTTTAATTTTAAATCAAACTTTGAAATGTTTGATCAAATCTCTGAATTTATTCTCTTTATTTTTCATGTAAGTCAAGGCTTGGAAATTTATATGGTATGTTATGTAGAAAAATATATGGAAATGTATAAGGTGAGATGATGTGCACCAGTACAAAGCCAAAAATAAGTATGATGTAATTCATTATGGAAAATGGTGTCAGAAAGTGATGGGAAGTTACAACAGAAGGTCGGGATAAATAAAGAAGCATGGGAGGAAAGAAGAGAAGAGCAACAGCACAAGGAGCTGTATTATCTTCTTAAGATATGGGAACATCGCCAAGGCTTGATTTCTAGATGACATAAATCTGTGGATCTTCATTGATATCAGCCCAGCAATGTCAACATAGATAACTAAGTATTCCCTTCTCAGACTCTCAGCAAGTGACTCACCAGCTCTGCCATCCTTCAGGAAATTGCCTTAAGGGATTGGGAATGGGCCCGTGACAGCAGCAAGGGGTGATAAAAGTTAAGGTCTGAGGTTTACAGAATTTAAGATCCCTGGCCAGAGCTGATAAAGGACATTGCAGACTTTCATTCTTATAATCTGGGGTACTGGAAAGTTATTCTGAGTGTCTGAGGAAAATCTAGCCTATCATTTCAGGATAGCATGCTACAGGCATCTGTGGCAGAGTCGGAGCAGCAGTAAAGTCGTTTGATTTGAGTATTTGTTCCACTTTCTTTATCAACGATGTCCAACGTGATGTCAAGTGGGATTTACAGAGTCATAGAGTGGTTTGCCTTGGAAAGGACCTTTCAAGGTCCTCCAGTCCAACCCCCCTGCAGGCAGCAGGGACATCTGCAGCTAGAGCAGGATGCTCAGAGCCCTGTTCAACCTGACTTGGGATGGTTCCAGGGATGGGGCAGAGACCACCTCTCTGGGCAGCCTGGGCCAGTGCCTTCCTGTACATTTCACTTCACCTGTACAACAAGAACTCAACTACTTTTTTACAAGATTTGTACCTGTTTCCTTCTAAACTGTCAGGATCAGCCTCATTCAACTTCCTTAAACTTAGAAGTAAAGTGAAAAAGTTCTTGGAATAATGAGCCAAAATAATACTGTATAAAGACAGATCCAGTCCTGCCATCCACAGCATGATAGCATTATATATCTGGGCAAGTGCTAGCTTTTTAATAGAAACTATAATAAATACATTAAATAAAAACATCTGGTGCTAATTTGTTCAAGTCCTGCTCTGCTTTTTTTTTTGTGTTGCCAATTCCTTCTCCTCCAGCTCAGCATAGATTTGGTATTTCCTAAGAGTTGCAGGCATTAGAACAAAAATTGCATTTTTATTTACATAGTGTTTGTCACGGTAAATCGTATAAAGATATTGGTTTAAGGGCAAAAGTCTAACCAGACTCTCTTGTGAAGATAGATGAATGCAAATGCTGAGTAACCAACATAGCTGTATCAATAATGAGGCCAATCCATGGACCTCTGTTCACTGCGTGGGCTTCTACCATCTGCCTTGGCCCTGGCAGAGGGCTGGAGGTCAGCCAGCCACCCAAAAGCCCCCGAAGAAGCCAGCCCATGAAGAACAACACTGCACCCACCATGCCCCTGCTGAAAGATTTTATTACAAGTCACCTCATAATGGGTATTTCTTTAGAGATCCATCAGCTAAACTTACTGAATATGTAAGAGATTCAACTTTCATTTAAAAAGTTCATTTCTAGCCCACATGGCCGGGAAGGCAAACAAGAAAATGAAATCAGAAACCCATGGCTAATGGAGAAACACAAGCTTCAGAAAAACCCTGAGTGTTTTACTTTAATTGATCTCACATTTCGTGGGATTGGACTGACATTTTTCAATATATGGGATTAGTAGCAGTTCACATGCATTATATTTTTTTTTTCTTTCTTTTAATTAAACCTGAATCCTTTGGGTTGAATGTTTCCTGGTTCTAAAGACAGTTTTATAAACAAATGGGGTCCATTTTTAGCTTTAGCACAATAGTTTGTGTAGCAATTAGTTATAGTAGATAGTATGGTTTGAAACCAAGAAAGAAACCATCTTACAAACAGCCTGAGAAATGTAGTCTACATTTAGCAGATAAAATGCCAGAAACTGGTGGAAAATGAACTTCCAGTGTGACTGAAACAAATACTGGTTTCAAATACTTTTAACCAGCAAGCTGAGAAATTCAGTGAAACAGTTGGAAAATATTTGGATGCTCATTCTCACAGAACTTTCTGATAATTTAAGAAAGGGAGTGGGAATTTTAATGGCTGAAAACATAACTCACTATTTAGGGCTGTGGTCTGGGGTTTAGGAAAGAAGAGGAAACTTTATCATGACCTTGACATTAAAATGATGCTGTTCATAGCACCCTTAAATGGAAGAGATACTTCCAGACATTTACAAGAGAAGAGATCCCACACAAAAGTGATTCAATTTGATCATTTTTAGCCTACCCTTTAAAAAGTGGAGACAGGAGGCTTTAATTAGCTTCATCTTTCAACCCTAAGGTGCTGAGACCTTCAGCTGCAGTATGGCCATGTCAGCTGAGCTATGCTGCAGAAATCAGGAAAAGGTGGCGAGACAACTTTGTTTGCCATGACTGCATGCACCACCCAAACAACCAGGATGCCAAGGGCATGCTGGCATGGACGTGCTGCTGAGGTGCAGAAGCTCCAGCAATTAATTGATTAATATTATCCACTAATATCAGGCCAGAGAAAAGGATGGATATTTTTTATTCCCTCATCTACACTGGCTAACTCAGATTTTTATTTTTTTTTTCTTAAAAGAAGGCTTTGGTCACAGATACACATGGCTGAGAGTTTCCTCTGTTAAGATATTTTATTCTTGGGTGGTGTCATTTCCATAAGATACTTTTTTGACTACTAGAAGTCCTCTGATCTCCCTGTTGGCTTTTACCCCATACACTGGGATGAGGTATGGGTGAGACTGGGGCTGGACAGCAGATGTCTTCTGGAAGAAGTTAATACATCAGGCTTTCTACGGCAGTGCCTATGGCACAAAACCTGTTGTCAGCTACAGGATTCCACTTTCCACCCAGAAGGGTGCTATGGCTCAGGTTTCTTTCATGAGAAGCTGGAAGGAACCACTTGAATCAAGTCCCATCCCATGTGGCAAGGGAGCCACATAGATGGGTGTTTAGTTCAGAATCACAGAAACATTTGGGTTGGAAAAGACCTTTAAGATCATCATCATCATCAGTGAACTACAGCCCTGAGACTACAACACCTATTCCAGGAACATGTTCAGGACCTCAACACAAAAGTACCCCCAGAAGGGAAGATGTGGGAAACTGCCAGTTCCTCTAGTTCCCTGCAAGACCAACAGTATTGCTGTTGGATAAAACTCCCAAAAGTTTATATAAATTTCCATATATTTTAAATAGGTTCCTGAGCTTTTCTTTCTTCATTTATTTTCTTCCCTGGACGATCAATTTGTGATATTCCAGCCTTTTCTCATTTATGCATTTGAAAATGCCTTGTTTATAAACCAGCAGGATCCCAAGGACATATAAAATTTTGATGAGACATATTCTCCTGGGGCTGAGAAGATTAAACATTTCACCTGAAAGTGCCTCTTCCATTAAAAATAGGCCACTTCAGCCCATCGACTCACATGGCCAAGACAGCAACCCACGTTTTTTTTGTTTGGATTTGCTGGCTGATAAGAACATGTTTCTGCTGTGAGAAAACCACTTCTATCAGTAGCCAAACACCTTCCTGCTCACCAGACAGCTACCAGCAGGTGTGCTGGATGCACATCTATTTGCTCAGGACCTCCTGAGCTGTGACCTTCCCTCAGTGGGTGGTGGAAGCAACCACCATGGATACACCACCCACAGCTGGGACTTTCTGCTCCTGCAAAGTGCCAGGTCCCCACAGACTGGGGGAGTGGGCTTCATGCCCGTCCAGCAATGCACATCAGTAGAGAAGAAAGTCTTTTTTCACCCAAATAAATATGCAGAGGAGGTCCAGGTCAGAGCTTTGGAGAGCTTCCCAGGAGCTTCTGTTGTTCTCTCCATGGATGACTTTGGCACTATTCCGCCTGCTCCTGCTGTCCCCTGGGCATCCACCCCACACACCCTATGGTGCACATCTGGGGTTTATCTTCAGGAGGGATGTCCATGCTGATGGGAAGCAGCACAGCAACACCATCTCTTACCCAGCATGGGACTTGTGCACATGGAACAGCCAGGCTGACAATCACAGAGGAATATTGTAGCTCCTGCTCCTAGTCCTTGGAACCCCCCCCTCTGGTTCCACCAGCTGGGCTTTATCAATGTGCACTCTGAAGTGACAGAAGATGGGTTTATGACTTTTAGTGTATTGCCAGTAGAATTATTTCTAAGCAATAATTGCAGGGCCAAGAAGACACATCTCCACAAAGCACATCCCAGAGTGTACAAATGTATCAGGGGGCAGAAATAGACTCTATAGAGCACTTTGCTTACTGCTTTTGTCTGCAGGGGTGGCATACAGAGGAATCTTCTTTCCCTGTAGTTTACTGAGACTGTATCACATCTTTTATGTGTTCACATTTTTTTTATGGCAAAGTCTGCAATGTTACTTTATGTAGCTTTTATTTTCAGAGAGAAACTTCAAGCGGTTGCAGTTGAAATACTGTCTTGTGAAACTGATTGAATTTTTGTTTAATCCTTAGCCAGTAAGAAATCTTTTGAAGTAACAGAGCTATGCTGCTCTGCAGGTTGGTCTGGACACACAATCATCACAGATATCAGGCAAATGTACCAGAGCAGAAATCTCAGATTTGATTCTAGGTCCTTGGAAGGATTTAGGTTGGCTTGCTTTGCACTTGCTCCAAAGAGAGGGGTAACAGTGTGAGGACCTCACTCCATGAAGTCTCCACTGATACTGGCCTCAGACCAAGCAACAAAGTTCTTACTGCACATGCTGCCAGCCAGCTGAGTTGGAGCCTTGTCTTCACAGTTCCTTGCTCCAAAGCATTTAAGAAACAAACTGAGACATGGGAGGTTCCATCTGAACAGCAGGAAAAGCTTGGAGGGTGCCAGAGCCTGGCCCAGGATACCCAGAGAGGTTGTAGTCTCCTTCTCTGGAGAGATTCCAAACCTGCCTGGACAATGTGATCCTGGTCCCCCTGCTCTGGGTGACCTCAGGTGATCTCCAGAAGTCCCTTCCAATCCCTACCACTCTGTTATTCTGTGATGTCCACAGCTCACTGCAGTGGGAAGCTTGCTGTTACTCTCCCCATTCTCAGCAGAGCTCCATGCTGGGACCAGCAGAGCAAGAACCAGCTCAAATTTAGGCTAGGGAGGGGATGGCTGGTGTGGATTCCCTCAGCTCCACTCAGCCCTTTCTGTCCCTAGGTCCCCACTGCTCTCTCCATCAGTAGGGTTGGTGGGTGGGAAGCATTTAACTGGAGCAACATGTGCAAATGGAGAGGAAAAAATCAGCTCCAGGTGCATGTGTCACCTGTGGCCACACAGTGGCAGTTAATGTGGTTATGATCCAAAACGGGATTAGACCGGTGGGATCCCTGCTGCCTCTCACAAGAGTGCCTTGAAACCCAACCACCCATTACACAAGTGCCGTAAGGTCTGCAAACACAAAAGCCTGACAAATAGCTTTGAGGAACTGATGCCAGCCACGTGGATTTTGCCTTCACTGAGAAGAAACTCACAGCAAAGGGACAGTTTGGATTAGAGGAGTGGGCTGGAAGCAATGCCTCTCTTCTTGTTTCCATCCCTCACCGAGGAGCCTGGTGCCCATCACATGGGAGGGTGCAAGGTGGTTTCTGCTTCCTTCAGTCCACCTTGCATACCTCAAGAAGGCAAAGATTTCCCACATACAAGCCAGACTGCTGCGGTGTTTCAGCTCCACAAGCAGTAACTGTGCTGTGGTGGGTTTCATCTAATTTTCATGCTGGAACCTAAAAACTATTCTTTTCCCAAGAATATTCAATAAAATAAAAAACCAAGATAATAGATGCTGGAAATAAGTGTTGCTGCCCCTTTCAGTCCTATTCAAATTGACTTTAAGCATGTGAAATGATTTTTAAACTGCAAAGAACATAACTACATGTACATTTAAGGCATCTAAGTTTCCTATTGTGACTCAGTCAGAGATGCATTTCTTGGGTAATATTCTCTGGACTTGCATCTCAATGTGTACATTATGCTAAACATGGAATACCTTTGAAAGACTAATTCAGGGAAAAATATTTATACTTTAATATTCTTCTTTGATGTCTTACGATGTGCAGGAGAAAACTTTGGCATCAAAACATGAAGTGAGGTAGCAGGGAAAGAAATTCTTCACTGTGAGGGTGGTGAGATGCTGGAACAGGTTGCACAGAGGCTGGGGGTGGCCCATCCCTGGAAGTGTTCAAGTCCAGGCTGGATGGGGCTTTGAGCAGCCTGGTCTAGTGGGAGGTGTCCCTGCACAGGGCAGGGGGATTGGAACTGGATGTTCTTAAGGTCCCTTCCAACCTAATCCATTCTGTGATTCTAAATCCAGATCCCCATCCAGGCATCCAGCTGTCTCTCTGGCACCGTCAGGATTTCTTTGCATTCACCTTTGGGCTCAGTTTTCTTGGGCTTGTGTTTAAAGACAATTTACATTTTATTTAGGACATATTCATTATACTGAAGATTTCTTTAAGTGGCATCTTGAAGAAAGGCATGGTGCAAGTATCAGCACCAGCCTAACCTGCAAGACTGAGCTCATGTTATTTGTGCTACGCCTGGGCTCCTGTGAAAGTGCTTCAAGGACAACCAGGAACCAGCTCAGCTCATTCTGGGGACTCGTATGAGCTGCAGAGCAGAAAATCTGCACTCTGTGTCTAGAAATCTGATGCTCTGGGGAAAAGCAGCACAAACATGTTAGGCAAAGGAGGCCTGAATAGGGCTAAATAAAAATGTGGCATTTCTTCATGGTAAGACTGGCAAAAACATTATAAAATCCAAGCCTAAGGAGGTTTTTCTTCTTTTTAAGCCCATGGTAGATATCATAACACCTTGTCAATTGGAAAGCCTCTTCAAGGAGTGTGTAACACAATGCGGAAAGCTCCTGCATCTATGTTAATACTGCAAAACATCTATAGATGTCACAAAGAAAACCTGAGGTGGTTAATCACAGCATTAACTATGCTACTTAAAAGCCTGGAACCTGGGATTTGCTGGAGATAAGGAGTCATTTTTAGAGTTTTGGGTAATTTATAGATTTCTGGTTCTTCTGAACTATTAATACAGAAAATACCCCTCCCTTCTTTCCAGACTCAACTTCACTCCTGATTTCACCACCTCCTAGATACCAAGACAGCAGTGAAGAGTGAACCCTTCTTGCTGGTTGGTTCCCTTTGCAGTTTGAGAAGCAAACCACTTGGGCACAAGCCACAGTTTCTCTAAAATAAATCAACTTACCCCCACCCCTGCTAAGGCTGCACTTGGAGCCTTTCATCTCTACCCTCACTTCTCCAGTTCTCCAACACTTCAGTTCCTGAACTTCAGTGTTCAAATTCCCAATTTCCTGGCTCTGCCAGCAGTTAAGTTCAGCAAATCCTGCCTCCTGCAGTGCTGGACACGTACAGCTTCAGCCTCCTGAGGTTTTATCATACTCATGCTGCTACACTTGTGCTAGCCCAAGTGCTTTGAACCTTCTGGCTTCAGGAGCTCAGGATTTTGATTGCTTACTGAATATTTCTGTTTCAAATACCTGCCTTAGCTCATGCTGTGCTGCCTTCAGCCCTCCCAGCCTCTAATTACACAGCAACGCATACATTTCAGGGTGTTCATTAAATAATTTACACTTCTCTAGCACGTATAGAAGAAAGGAAAGCTATTGACAATCAGCTTAACATAAATGTATAAATTCAGTACTTCTCAAAAAAGCTCAGCCACAGTTAGAAGGACAGGACTACTCTGCAGCACCACCTGCTGAAACCAAATAAATTTGTAATCCAGTTTCAGAAAGGTACTTATTCACCCTGAATCAGCCCAGGTATGATGCACACTTAGCTTTGGGCTGTGAAAAATTGTTCCAGGTTTCACCCGAGGCAATATGACACAGCACTGTCACAGACAGATGCATAAGTGCCTGTTTGGAAGGTGTTATTTAAATATCAAGTGGGGTTTTTTTCAATCTGAGAAACTTTGTTCATGTTTTGCTAGTACTGCAGAAACAAAAGATGCTTCAGCATCACTCAGTTTGGGAATATCACTACTAGGCAATCCAGAACTCAGCAAGTATCATTTAATGATGCAATAAATACTGAGTGCTTAGTGTGCAAGTGTCACAGAAGGCTTTTCTTCAGTGTGGATGAGGTGTTTCTCTGCCCTTTTCCTAATATATCATCCCATAAGATAACTAAAGATTGCACTGTAATAATAGACACAAAGAAGTTGAGCTTATGTTTGCCTGTTGCAATAAAGAAGTGAGATTTTTATTTGGTACCTTCAAAATCTGGATTAGCTGCACTGAAGTTTGAGAAGGGATTTGTATTTGGCATATGAGTTATTGTCCTTAATATGAGTGAAGAGGATGCTGGGTTACACCAACAAGGGCATCACCAGCAGAGATAAGGAGTCATCCCACTCTGCTCAGCACCTCTCAGGCCACCCCTGGAATACTCTGTAATGTTTTGGTCCCTGCTATACAAAAAAAGCTGTGCACAGGCTGGAGAGGGTCCGGAGAAGGGCCCCAAAGATGCCCAAAGGACTGGGAAGATGCCATCGGAGTGAAGGCTAGGAGAACTGAGTTTGTTCAGCCCTGAGAAAAGAAGGCTCAGGGGAGACCTTATCACCCTGTTCCAGTATTTACAGGGGGCATAATAAGAAGATGGAGACTCCCTTTGTACAAGGAGGCACATGGAAAAGACAAAGGATAACAGGTACAAGTTACTCCTAGGCAGATGCTGATTGGACACAGGAAAATTTTTCACAACACAAACAACCAACCACTGGAAAAATC
The DNA here is from genome assembly GCA_013399075.1 of Chloroceryle aenea. NCBI lineage: Eukaryota > Metazoa > Chordata > Aves > Coraciiformes > Cerylidae > Chloroceryle > Chloroceryle aenea. The sequence continues at coordinate 381,197 of VWZY01012101.1, forward strand.
TCCCCAGGGAAGAGGTGGATTCCCCAACATTGGACACCTTTAAGATTCACCTGGACAGGGTGCTGGGCCAGCTTGTCTAGACTCGGCTTTTACCAAGGAAGGTTGGACCAGATGATCCTTGAGGTCCCTTCCAACCTGGTATTGTACAATTCTGTGATTTTATGAGTTATACTGAGTTCTGGTGAGGTATGTCTGTATTTGTGTTACATAGCATGGGAACTGCTCCACTACTCACTGCAACTCAGGGGAAACCTCTGATGAAAGCTTTTTCTGAGTGCACTTCTCATGGGCTTCAAACCAGGGCAGCAGGCTTTGCCCACATGGCTGCAGTCACCATCAGACACATCCCCCCTTTTTCCCCTGGGTTTCTTTTGCTACCTCCTGGGTGTCCTTCGCTGTGGCTGTGCTGCAGGGCAGCAGAGCTGGGGCTGGCCGTTGCATACCAGCCTTTCCAGCTGCAGCTGAATTCCCAGATATGCACTGCCCTCCTGTGGTATCCTGCTGGACTCATCAAGCCTCATTTCTTCCTGGTCTCCTAGGAAATAAATGCCTGGTGACCCCTCAAAGCTGCAGTTGGAGGGGATGGGGTGGCAACTTGCAAGTCCTGCAGTCAGATGGGTGTCAGCAAACGCTGTGTTACATCCCACTTCTCTGCTCCTGCCTCACATCGACTCCATCAGCAGCATCACATCCCACCACCTAAAATCACCAACATCATTTCCCACAAACAGAGCCTAAAATAAAAAGCATGTTATAGTTTGGCCATCTGTTACACACCTCCTGGCCCAGAGTCCTGCCCTTGGACACGTCCCTGCCTATGAGCAGGGATGATGATAACCTGAGATTTCTCCTCATGCCAACTCTTTCCTCAGCAGCATTAAGCCTCTCTTTCAGACTCTTAATTCAGAGAAGTAGCTCCCTTTTTTGTTTTAAAGCTTCTCCCTCGGTAATTGTTCTAGTCCCTTTAAAATAGTTTACTTCTTCCAAGCCTGAATGAAGCATTTCTGTACAGCCAGGAAAAGGGATGTGAGGAGCCCTCATTTCTGCAGACCCCCATTCCTCCTGGCTCTGAGATTATACGTCCCAGTACAAGCAACAAAGCAAAGTCTGCAGTGGGATCAGATGGTACCTTTCCAGTAAAGCCAACATAGTTTCCCCAGGTTATGTCATCATGTTCCTTTCCTAGGCCTTATCAGACAGTCAAAAAGAAAAAAAAATCCATCTTTTCATCTGACAGCCATGTACCTCTTTCTGCTTATTTCTGT
>VWZY01012101.1:383615-414508 GCA_013399075.1 Chloroceryle aenea
TTTTTTTTGACTACGTTGCTTGGGTTTGCTTTCTTCTGTACAATTTTGCCTGATTGATTTTCTCGCTGCTCCAGGATTTGACCCAAGTGCAGAACTACTTTCTTATTTTCCCCTCTTCCTTCGTCTGTTTTTGTAGCTGTTGTATCACAGCTTTTGCCTCCTTGACCTGCTGTAGGATCACACTGCCCCAAATGCTCCACTTCTATCAACAGACAGCAGATTTCATTACTTTCTATCTCTGGTTTCAACATACTAGAAGAGGAGTTAACATGTTTAGACCCCATTACCTACCTAGGTAATTGAGGCCACCCAAGCAGGACAGCACAAGAGGACAACCCTTGGCCCTGAATGGGGAAGTAGGGAATGGGGACATTGCAGTGTTGGAGCTCTTGCTGCTGTGTTGGGGATTCATAGAACCATAGAATGATTTGTGTTGGNCTGAAGGTCTCTTCCAACCAGAACATTTCTATGTTTTTTTGGATGCTGGGGCTGTGCAGACTCAATGCTTCTCTTTAGGGTCCCCCGTTTCTGGGATCTACTTGAAATATTATTCCTGTATCTGGGTATCNGCTTTTTTCTTACATCTGGTCTAAATCCATCTTTTAGTTTAAAGCCATCACCTCTTGTCCTGTCAAGAGAGGCCCTACTAAAAAATTATTCCCACCTTTCTTAGAGGCCCTCTTTAAATATTGATAGACCATAATAGGGTCTCCCTTTAGTCTCCTTCAGACTGAACAACCCCAACTCTCTCAGCCTGTCCTCACAGGAGAGGTGTTCCATTCCTCTGTCCATTTCTGTGGCCCTTCAAACTGCAGATGAAGGGCAAATCTGTTCCAAGGGTAGGGAGCCAGGCACCAGCTGCACTTGCATTACCCTTTGGGCCTTGTTCCTCCAGGGTCCAGAGGTAATGAACCAGTCAGATCATGGGACTTCTCACCCCTGTGAGCATCAGAGGAGCCAAAACACAGATGTACACACAAATTACATGCCCTCTTCCTGCAGCTGTCATTGGAGACAAGTACATTTGTCAGGTGATACCAGAAGGCAGAGGGAGTCCAGCTGCAGAGGCACCAACACACCTACACCTGCTCCAAGTGCCATTTTTTCACCAAGCAAACAGATGTTCAGAAATTGTGAGGGTGAGGGACAGAAATTGTGTCTTTCCTCTGAAATGTGATGCGTTGATTACTATTTGTGTCTCTTCTGAACCTTATTTTCTGCTAATTGTGGCTTAATGCATACACAGCAGGCCTCTAATTTTCAATGGTAGCTTTCAGCCTGGCAGGCCATTAAGCCCCTGTCATGCTGGCAATCATTTTAAAGGCTTTTCAATTGCTTGAGACAACACAGAGAGCTGGCAGAGTTTTCACAGGAGCTGTGACTTAAAAGCAGGGGTCCCCAGCAGGACAGTGACAAGGTGGGTAGAGGTGATCTCCCAGGCCTCAGCTGCAGATGCCATCCTTCCCCTGAAGCAAGCAGAGCGTTGGTGTGAACAGCAGTGTGGATCAAAGCCCTTAGCATCATCTCTGCAATTTGGGATTCCCAGGCCACTGCCTGACAGTGGACTGGCAGATGCTCTGACTAATTATTCATAACTAGAAATACTACTAGAACAATATGATCCAACAAATTCCCTTGGCACAGAGGTAAGGCTGCATGAACCCTGAGGGAGAACAGCACAGGCAGGACCCTGTGGCAGCTCCCCGGGAGGGATGCAAGGATGAAGTTATGGCAAGGTAGGTGTTGGTCAGTTCTCCCAAGCAACAAGAAATAGGACAAGAGAAAATNACCTGCCTTTTCCTTTTTTTTCCATACAGAAAAAGACACACTTGTCCACTGCACAAAGCATTGTCTGGAGTGACCACAAGATGGTACTGCAACACAGGTGGTTTTGTGTGAAACTACAGCTCCTCCAGAAATCTGTCTTTTAAGCCACTTTTAAGCCACACTTAGCAGGAGTAACTATTTGTGACACCGTTATGTCTTTAATAAAAGAGCATTTGGCTTCGTTGAGAGATTGATTCGTTTCTGGGCAGAAAGATACAGTCAGAACTGTGACAAGCTCCCTCTTTCTGTTCGGTTTATTAAGCTGAAGCTTACAAGGCTGTGCACTGGACTCAACAGATAACAACATTCCGTTTGCCATGTAAACCAGTGCCTGTTTTTCTTAGCAGGAGATCCTTTGTTTTTACTGTGCTCCTTCCAGCCAGCCAAGATGCTTGGCCCAAGCACTCAACCCTCTTTTGAGAACACATTTCACATTCTTCTGCAGTAGCAGCGAGAATATTTGGAAATGACCCTTTTCCTCAGTGCCTTTGCACTCGGGAAAGCTGCCTCTTTGCCTGACTACTTTTGTTCTGCAGAGATAAGAGTGAAAACAGAGTACGAGACACAGGTTGGCTGAGGTCTTTGCAAAGAGCCACTGCTACACTCTGGCAAACACGACAATATATTTTCTTGACAGTAAATCCAATTTCTTAGCAAACGACTGTTTTGGGGATGCAGGTCAGCTCAGTGGTACAGTGAATAAGAACAATAACACTGAATTCTTTCACAGCTGGAATTAGCAACTGCAAGGTAAAGGGAACTGGAAGAACTTGGGGTGAGTCTATGTAGAGATTTGCTGCGAGGCTGAAGTGAAGCCACTGAATGGCAGTGGTACACTGCTGTGTGGCTGAGGAAGAGGGGTCTGACATCAGCACTGTCACATTACTCAAGAAAATCAAATGCTATTTTATTTTACTCTGAGTCACCAGATCAATACTACTTTTACAGTCTGGCCTAGAGTGCAACATCCTTATCTCCAAGGTGCCCACTTGACAGTTAATTTCCTATTTTTTGATACTTAGTCATGCCACAACCCAACAGCATGGAGCAGTGCTCCAAAAGGTGAGATCAAGAGATCATAGTTTGGAGCTCATGAAAGAGATGATGACATAGAAGCAGCCTCATTAGAGACTTCACTTCCAGAAGGACCACAGACTCCTAGCAGATGATCTGTAGCTTGCCTATGTGTTACTGTGCTACACACAACACGACAGTGCACCACTTGCTCGCTTCTGATCTTCACACTTGGGCACATGTGGTCACCACTGTCCACCACTGTACAGGGAAGCTTTATCTTTCTCCTTCAGAATCAGAACTAGGCAAGCCCTCAGTCTATCAGGGTGCTGTGTATGATTCACCTAAAGCAGAAATTCTGACCATGAAGAATGTTTAGATTTAGATTATATACATAGGAAACAGGTAGAGAGAATCTCCCTGAACAGTGGTGGTTTGCATGAGTCTGCTGGCAGAAATTAGAGTCCAGGATCATACATTGGTGTGGCATAAATGAGTATGTGCAATTTGTTCATGGAACTAATGATCAGGCAGATAATGCAGATACATTCATTAGCTTTTAGGGCTGGGAAGATAATATCATTAGAACGTGATGCTGTCAACTAAGTGGAAATATTTGACTGTGGTGTATCAGGTTAGCAAATAATTTTTATAGAAGTATCCTCACCAGACAGTGTTGACTCTAATTCATAGCACAGCAGTCAGAAATCTTTAGTGTAGAGAAACTGTTGACTGAAAATGTTACATTTGCAAACAGTGGAGAATTCATTCTGATTTTCTGATTCATGCTGCCACGGTACTTTTCTTGTACTGCTAAAATAGTCCATTCTTGGTTCTCTAACCACTTCTGGTGCATAAGCATTTCTGAACTAGAACTAATCTGTTCTTGTTGTCTAGAACTGCTCACCTAAATTACTTATCTTAGGCTTTCCAAACACCAGACAGAATCCTTTTTAAACAGTGAATTACCAGTTGGCAAAGGACCTAGAAAGGGACTTCTGTTACAAAACATCTCTGAGGTCATCAGTCATATTCACATGTGAAATATTCAGGATTTAGGATGTTTTCAACATTAATTCTCAGTTTAGAAACAGAGGAGGTGAATAACATCCCCACGGAGGATGGTGAATAGCTACCCTTAGTATTTACAAATATATTTGTAAATCCATCAGTAAGCTGTACTGTAGTGTCCAACACAGAGGTTAAAAGGGCACATGAGGCCAATTAGAGACTCTTCTTTGGGCTTTTGATACCTGCTAGCTAGATACCAGCTTCATTTTACCCACTAAACACACACTCAGGGAAGAATCAAACAGTTTAGCCCTTGAAAGGAAATTATCACCAGGTAGCATTTTCATTTGTCTCTTTAAAAGTCCCTACATTAGATGGGTTGTTCTGGCCAGTCGCACCTGCAGGAAGATTGCAGACTGTACCTGACAGTTAACCAGATATGTCTGAAATCATATACTGAATTACTGCACATTTATGTAAAAATTTGGCCATTTTAGTCAAATGAAAGCTTTCAGATAGTCCAGAGTTTCTCCATAGCTTTCAAAGTGTCTTTTTTCTTCTCAAGTCTATATCTCAACTTTCTCAACTAAAGATAGACATCTCTCCTGAAGAGGAAAACACACAATGTGCAACTAATTCATTGGGTAACACATCCTTTCATGAGGATGCAGGATCTTGTGCATCCCATCCACTTCTGCATTTAGCAACAAGGTTTCCTACTGATTTTAAAATGCATCTGTCTTTGCAACAGAGAAGAAGAATTATGTAGAACCTAACAGAAAACTCCATAAAAGCTCTCCACGGCCACCAATGTACTTTACATCAAGTTTAATAGTGGGTTCCTCAGCAAATGTGTGAGTGATATGAATAGATGATCAGCATTTGTATTTACACGAACAAAATATGGAAGGAAATGGATGTGTTATGCTAAAGACTGAATGTGGCCTGTTGTTTAGATTTCAGTCATCCATTTTTACCTGGGATATAAAATTTTTTTATACAAGAACTGTGGCCAGGAAAGTCCATTTACCTTGAAGATCTAAATTAGACTTTGAAATGTATGTAAAAGCAATTTTTGTCTTTGTTTTGGAATTAAAGAAACATAAAAACCTTAGTGCGAGTGAAGAGCATTTGTGAAGATGCTGACAAAAAGAAACAAAATTTTAAGTTGAATTCAATTTAAACTTTTAATGACTAAATGACATTGATAGTTTGAAAAAAAGGAATGAATAACATATGCTGAAAATGAGATTATAAGTGTAATTGTAGGAAACTGATGCTAATTCCGTGTTGCAGCATCTTAGAGAAGGTAAAACTTCAACAACCCTGGGGAGAGTGTAAGACATCATCTTTGTCCTAATGCTTTTCCACTCTACTCTTTTGCCAGGGTAAAAGAAGTTGCAATAAACTGATAAGCAAGGTGGTTTACATTCTCACAAGGAAAATGTGGTATAACTGTCATGAAGTGCTGACTGAAGGTGAGAGTCTCAGCTCATCAATCGGCTTCTCTTTGGAATGGGAAAAATGTAAATATCCACGCACAAAAATAGAATTTAAAAAAATAAAAACTCCTTTAAGCACTGTATTTGTGGCAATAAATTTACATATTATGTCCTCTTCCATAAAAAAGCATCATCAAAAAGAACTTGTGCCAGTTTAGTATTAAAAGGCCTATAGAAATCTCTTAAAATTGCCTTCGTTGTTGGTAGCATAGGTCCCAGACTTCTGTCTTCAGGTCGTCTAGTGTTTGATGCAGGACTCTTTGTAATCAGGGCTTCTTGTTTCTCACTTAGAGGTCCTGTGGAAAATTAGGAATCTTATTATAAAATAATTCACCAAAAATGCCCGTGCTAAAGAAGACAAATGACTAGATTGGAATGTTTGCCAGGGGATGACAAATGGAATTTGTGTTAGCAGTGATGATGTTTCACAACACTGAATACAGGCTCAGAGTAGTAAAATAAATCACTGTTAGTAAATATGGAAATAATACGTTTTCCTTGCACATTAATTAATCATCTCTGCAACAAGTAGCATTAATCATTTCTAGAGGAAAAAAAAGTTGTTTTTAGAAAACCAACTCTGACACTGCACACAACTTCCTGTCCATTTTGGAGTTGCAATTATTTTTTACTGTTAGGTCATTTTGTGATGTCAGTTGTCTAACACCTGGTAGAAACTCTGCAGGCTTCACTTGTGTAAGCCCTCTTTTGGTTTGTTTTGGAGGCTGTCAGTGAGATCAAAGTGGTGCACAGGTACAGAGATGCCTCCATTCCAGGAATAAATGTGAGCCCTTCACAATGTACTTCAGCAAGATAAAAACCCACAGACTTTTCCAGTCTAAACCATATTCAGGAAGAAGATGCCAAGCTCTTCATCTGTTCAATCTGCTGCATTCAAAGTTTCTCATCATCTAGACCAGTGTTTGGACCAGCCAGACTATTTTGCAGCCACATTTTCATCCTCTTGCTACTGTCAAATCAACATTGGGCAACATTTTGTCTGCCAGCGCTTCTCCGAGGATTAGCAACAGATGTCTCAATCAACACAGCAAAAACACAATTTCCCCCTTCTCCCCAGCTAGAAACACAACCTTTCATCATACTGGGATTTAGATTCTGAAATGGTTCATGCTGTTGCCAGTACGGTTCTGGATATAGTTGTATTAAGATCTTCTAACACAGGCCTTTCGATGGAAATTTGGGAATTTTGTTTTTTCTTGACTCCAGGCAACAATATTAATGCATCAAGACAGATCCCCTGTTTCTGTTTTGTCTCTTAATGATGCAAAAATGACCTAGAAGAAGGATAATAATGACTTTTTGCACTCGTCTCAAAACAGCCAGGAGAAACCTACCCAGATCCAGAAACCGAAACACCATGTGCATGGTGTATCTCATATTTGATGCATGGTCCTCCAAGCGAAGAACAAGTATCTGATCTTTTTCAAAAACTGTCAGCCAGTCCAAAAGATACACAACATAGAGTCCAACCTGTAACCTTACCTGCAGGCACAGAAAACAAAACCCAAAACAAAAACAAACCAAAACCAAACCAAAGAAACAAATAAACCACACCAAAAAAAAGAAAGGAAAAAAAAGAAGAAAAAAAAAAAGAAAAACAGTAACAATTAATTCATCTTGTAACACTTCTGGCAGTAACAGATGAATGCTCTCCTCTGTTGTAGAGGCAAAAATCCCTAATATATGTTGTTGAAGAACCATAAAAAGGCAGTATCTGAACATTTTTTGGGGCTTCCTCTTGCTTTCAGTGCAGCTTAAGGAAATCTTTGCAAACAGCCTTTCTGCTGGTTAGAGATGTCACTTGCTGCTTCACCACAGGTCTGACTAAAAGCACTGCAAAGAAATGACCATAGGCAGAAGGATGCTTGGTCACCTCACTGTGCTTGGGATGACCCAGCCTTCATGGATACACTGAGGGCTTTCAGACTCTGGATGAACAGCAGTGGAAGGGAAGATGAGAGTCTTTTTAGAATGGACTACTACAACAGGACCAAGGGTAGTGGCTTTAATGTAAAAGAGGGAGATTTAGATTTGAGAGAAGGAATACATTTGTTACAATGAGAGTGGTGAGACCCTGGCCCAGGTTGCCCACGGAGGTGGTCAATGTTCCATCCCTGAAAATATTCCAAGTCAAGTTGGACAGAGCTCTGAGCACCCTGCTCTAGTTGCAGATGTCCCTGCTCACTGCAGGGGGGCTGGAATAGGTGACCTGTAAAGGTCCCTTCCAACCCAAACCTGTCGATGATTCTATGCTTAGTCTTGTTACCTTCTCCAGGTCCTAAGGCTGCTTATTTCATCTCAATTATCAACTGCCCCAGGTCATCCTGCCGTGAGCAGTACAAATATTCTGAGTTGGTGTCAGGAGATTTGGGTGTATTATTCACTTGTATCCTCTGATTGCAATAACTCCTACTGCTAGACATTGTTAATGGTGCATTGTCTGAGTACGCAGCGAGAGCGCCAGGCTGTGTTAGACCAGGGATGTGAAAAGGCAGTTTTTCAGCCTGTTCTGACCTAATCTCTGTTTTTCTTCCCTCCTCAATTTTACATAACAAGTTGAAACATAAAAAGGGTAGCCTGGTGTTCTGAAAAGTCCAACCTCCAACTGTGCTTATAAATATTTTTCTAAATCCCTTCAGGCTCATAAGAGAGAAACATGAATCCCAAGTCCTAAGTATCTTTCATAAAAGAGACTTAACATCTCCAAGCTGCATTACCACAGAGCCAATGAAGTCAGATAACAATAGTCTCCTTCGCTTCCTACACTGACTCGTGACCTACAGTGACACCTAAATTCCAGTAAAATAAACCATATTTTGTATTATTGCCAAGTCATTATTATCATAATGCATGATTCTGACCTGTGCCTTTGGCTGCTTCTAACAATAAGGAGCTGGAATTTAGCAGACTTCTTTATATATATGCTACACAGGAATGTGAAACATCTTCTTTGATTAATAAAAAATCAGCCTAACAGATAATAATAGTGGCAAGGCAGCACTCCAGCCCACAGTCAGTGGTCCTCTTCACTAAACACTGGGGCAAACCTGTGACCCAGGGATGGATTTTGCTTTTCTTTCTCCTGGGAGATGGAGGTGAGTGAAAGGCAAGCATTGGCTGCGTGGTATCGTTTGGGATTGCTGCTCTTTCACAAACTTTTTTCCCAATCTTAGGATCTTTTTTAAAGCTTTTCACCAGAAAGAGGAATGTTAACTAATGTGTCCCTGTAATTCTAATTAGTATGCCCCCAAAGTTTTCAGTTTTCTTGGGATTAGCAAGAACCTCGATTTTCTTCCCTGTGCGGGGTGGTTTACTGGCTTCTTTTACTGACTGAAAAGTTGGACCAGATGATCCCTGGAGGTCCCTTCCAACCTAGTATTCTATGATTCTATTATCCTTCTTCATTGCTGTTCTTCTGAACCAGATTACCTCCTTCTGTAAAGCTCAAATGCTCTCCCTTACCATCAAAGGCAGCAGCAGAATTTCCCAAGCCATTTTTCTCTCCATAATATCATTTCTGTACTTTCATCAGGGGAATGTCCTCAGTGCTTATCAAGATCTAAAGGGCAAGTGTCAAGAGGATGGGACCAAACTCTTTTCAGTGGTGCCCAGTTACAGGACAAGGGACAATGGTCACAAAATGGAACACAGAAGGTTCCATATCAACACTGGGAGAAAAGTCTTCCTGTGAGGGTGCTGGAGCCCTGGATCAGGCTGCCCAGAGAGGTTGTGGAGTCTCCTGCTCTGCAGAGATTCCAAACACACCTGACCAATGTGATCCTGGGCCCCCTGTTCTGGGTCACCCTGCTAGAGCAGGGTGGGTTGGAAGAGATGGTCTCCAGAGGTCCCTTTCTTTTATGGGCTAGTTTTTATCTCTACTGACAATGTCTATGACAGCTCTCTTGTTTCAAAAATCTATTGACAAATAGCAAACCAAAATTCTTCCAGCATAGTCACACAATTAGGAATCTAATGAGCTCACCAGGGAAAATAATCCCTACTTTTTTCAGTAGATAGCAAACCATATGCACATGACAGACTTGAGCAACTTGGCTGAAGAAGAAGCTAAAAAAGCCCATTGAGGAGCACAGTTTGCATTTGTGTTTTATTATGAACACCTGCTTGTGGCTCCCTGGAACGAGGCTTCCTCTGTTTGTTTCCAAAAGTATCTTCTTCAGAGGGCTGCCTAAGACAACAAATGAAGATTGGTTCTGCACCCTGAGGACAAAGATAGGAGGAAAACCTTTTCTTCTGGTTCTCTGTCTGCCTTTCCTTAGGCTGAAAGAAACACATTTGTGGAAGCAGATGGCTGGAAAATACTGTCATAGTGCCCAGCAGCTATTTGTGTCTGTGGAGGTCCTGGAGGCTATCATCAAAGATGAGCAGCTCCAGTACCTGCCAAGGTAAGTGAGAGGAGTGTCCTGTTTGCCCTACTGCTGTGGGACTCAAGCCTGTGCAATGCACTCTTTTATGGTTATTTCATCAAGTGGAGGAGGCAATAACTTCACCACAGAGACAAAGGAGAGAAGTATTCCCTCTGAGTCTTTACAGCCTGAGCAAATAAAAGAGGATTGAATGGCAAACTAGCCAGACGTGACACTTCAAGCCAATCTCTTCTGTATTATTATCCCCCCTCGAGCAAAATCTGAAGTCTGTTCTACACTAAAAATGTGAATTTTGGGATACTGAGCCTGTAATACTTATCCATTCACCTGCCATCAGTTTCTGTATTTCTTTGATCATTTTCTGATGTGTACAATTAAAAAAAAAAAAAGAAAAAAGTTTTCTCTAGTCATTGGTAGCCTTTTCTTGAGAAAGAATGCATAATTTATTCTGATTTAGAGGCAATTTCGTACCACAAAGATCCTTGCCAGAGCTACTTTTTGGAGAGATCTGCAAAAAGCTTACACATTAAGCTGTAATCTTCACTAAATGTGCTCTCCATACACTTGCACAATAGAAAGCCTGTGTTATTACTGTTGGCATTCATCGGGGAACAGGCTGAGGAGACAGCTGAGCCAGGACATCAGCTTTCATATGCTTACATATACATTTAACTCACCCACTTGACAAATGAGAAGGGAAGAAGTTTGATTTCTTGATGTTTATCTGCACAGTATTTTGGTATTTTAATAACCTTGACCCAACGTCCCGTTCAACAAGCAAGGAATCAAATGTTCTTGGAAATACGTACGGGCATGGCATTGTTGAGGGTGTTGTTGTAGACACAGGCTCTCAGTGAGTAATCCAGCAGGCAAGTCTCAAACAGCTGCAGTGATTCTGCTACTTTTTCATGGAAATCTTCTGCAGATTTATTAGCACTTGCAAAGTACAGATAATCGGAATACAATCTGCAAAGGAGATATGTGAGAGTAAACCACAGAGGAAATGGAAGATTTATTTACATGACAATGGCCATCAGTTACAAGGGGAAGGGAACGTGTGTGCACCAGCAGCCTGTTCAGCCAGTGATACATTTTTCTATTCATTTTGATGGGTTTTGGCTCAGAGCAACATCCACTCCAGGGAGTTGCTAAACATCATCCTGGCTTTCAGGGTCAGCATCCCTTGAGAAGGTGACCCTAGTCATATTTTCTCTTGAAAGCAAATTTTTCATGAAATTTGTGTTATCTATGAATAGTAGAACAGGTCTCAGCTGACATTGATAGCCCCCTATATTTGGTGCTCCACACTGCCCTGGATAGAAACAGTCCTTGTCTCAAAAGCTTACAGCTGATTTCAACACCAGTGGAGAAATGGGATGGGTTAGAAAGAGTGATTTTGATATGATTACCAAGCTGGCTACCACCAAGAGTAGGAAGTAGTCCAGATTTCCTAGTTTCTTGCAGAAAGCTCCACTTCTGATCCTATACTGAACTCCCATCAAAACCTTCCAATTACTTCCATTCTACCTCTTGGGGGATTTTTAGGCTGAAATACTACAGCGAGGTGAATGGGTTGCATCAGTCTGTAGGGCTGCACTCCCCAAGCAGGCTCACCTCTGCTTTGAGGACAGCAGGACATGGGCCCATGCACATCTGCAGCTTAGAGGCAAGCAGAACCCCTGCATTGGCTGCTAGTGGGAACCAAAGCCACCAGCAAAAGGGACTTCTCCAAGTTACAGCCAAGGAAGAACCTCTCATTGCACCTTTTTAGCATAAGTTTTACAATTACCTAATAGCACTTCAAAAATACTCTCAATACAAATCCCTTTTTAGGATGCTGGTGGGGAATCAATCCAAATCCTACAGGCAAGTAAATCCCTGAAACCTTGAAACTCTTCCAAGATAAACATGATTGAAAGGGACAAAGGTAATGCTCCGATATGGCACAAATATCAGAACTGCTGAACATGATATTTAAACTTTCTTTTGTATTTAGGCTTAGAAACTATGAGCAGAACCCCAACAATAACAGGATTTTGGAGACAATTTTGTAACACTTCCTCAGGTCACTTCCTCGGGTGTGTTTGTGGCACCACATACCTTGACAAAAGTCCAGAAATCCCAAATAACTTTCAGCCACTTTCAAAAAACAGGTGTCTGAGAAAAGGTCTAAAAAAATCAGTTTATTTAGGTCTCATTTTATTGCTGCAGTAACCTTTAGTATTTCACTTCATTTATTTTTTAACTTCCCTAGACTTCCACAGGTACTTAAAAATTCATCATTTAATTTAGAAGGTTTAGGCCCTAATCCAGCAAAGCACTTAAGCACAGAAATAGCCCCTCTGCACTTACTATTTATGTTAGTGTTTTGCAAGAACAGGATTTTAATTCCCATATGAAACAAATGAAGATTCTCTGTTCATTTAAAAAGGAAGAAAAGGGATACATTTGTTGCAGGATACTGTTAATTCCATTTTTACACATGTTTTTAGAAGAAAAATCACAGCAAACTGTAGGAGGCAGAGGCACCCACTACAGGAATCACCAAGGCAAAGACTCTGATTTTTGTCCAGTTCTTCCCAGTCTGGCAAAAGCACTTCAGAGAGTTTTCTTTGAGGACCACAACCATAGCACCACGTGTGTGTCCTCCCTCTGCAATGACAGACTTTGGGTACCTCGTGCTGCATCCACCCACCGAAGAGCCAACCCACCAGTACAGGGTACAAGGATGAGCTGAGGAGAAGCTGAGGAGCAAAACCAGCCACCTTCAACTAAATCAAGCACACAACAGTGTCTCCTGCTTGCTGGAAAGTGTGTACACGAAGACTTAGGCTTGCCTGGCTTGTCCCAGGGATGGCAGGACAGACTGCCAATGGCAGAGCAGGTGAAAAGCTTCTTGCTGGGGGAAATCAGCCAACAGGCATCACATACAGCATAGGCCCAGCTGCAATTTTCTTTAAAAAGTAATATGACTGTTTAGTATTTCTAAAGAGCCATTAAAATAAATGCATCATTTCAAAGGCTTGCTGACATCTTACAGAATACTACATTCTCAAAGACAAGTTGTCTCTCCACAGGGATGTTGAGATTTTCTATGTTTCTTTCCATCTGTTTTTATTTCTGAGGATACCTTCCTGGAGATAAAACCTTTACTGATAAGGATTTCAGCTGTTTTGGCTACTTGAATTCATTACCCTCCAACACTATCCTTTACAATAAAATAATGATGCTATTGACACCCACCATCTCAAACCTCAGTGTCTTCCAAATATCCCCTGTCGGGGGATAGACCAGACCCTGCACAGGTTAGATCAGACCCTGTCCCACACCTTTTGCAGCATCCACATCCTTCTGGCTACTACAAGGCAACTACCCCACTGCCCTGCAATGCAGGGCAGCCACAGCTTTTCCTCCTGCAGTTCAGATAAGCTATCAGCAACAAGGGCACAGGGAATTGTAAACAAAAAGAAATCAATTTACCCTAAATACAGTAAGGGAGATGAAGTTGACTTTGTATCTCACCCTTACTAAAGCTGGCGAAGAGCTACACGCACATTACAGAGGGTGGTTCAAGCAACCAGGGAATTGTTGGTGATTTACATGAGGAAGCCACTTCAGCCAGCTCTCTCACATAAAATTACCATCTGTTAAATCCTGAGGTCAGGAGATGCCATTAAAATTTGGGAGCTGTATTTCCTGACATGGGAGATGGGAAGCACTCTAACAGCTCTGCCTCTCACCAGTAGCCATGTTCCACTGAGGAAGCTCATCCAGGAGCCCCTGTCCCTTCCTGCTGCCACTTTCTGTTGGGCAGCTGCTGGGCAGCAGGGCAAGGGCCACCTGCACAAACACCTCACACCTGCCCTTCTCCCGGTGCCAGAGCTTGCACCAGAGCCTGATCCCCAGCATCATCTGCATCCCCCTCTCATCTTACTGGGTGCTTCTTGGCTTTCCCAACATGGAAAACTTGGAGTGGACATTCTCTTTTCATACAGTAGCTCAGGTGTCCACACATGGCACTCGCTGTGGCATTCACGCTCACGTGCCCCTGTTTAAAACACTATCACAATTACACGTGCCAAAATACACAGAATAGAACCCCTTGGCAGCTCTTGTCATAAACCACGTTTATTTGCATCCAAGAGAGTGAGAAGGATTGTTATAACAACTGGAACCTTGCTCACCTTTCAACGGGGTCTCTCAGCATGATGATAAGCTTGGCGTTCGGTTGGAAGGCATGGATGAAATCCTGGATCAAGAAGGGAGGTTCTCCTTCAGTACTGTTGTCATAAAAGAAAACCCAAGCGTTGTTGTCCCACATTGTGGAGGCACTGGCCTCTCCTGGAAATGAAAAGCATCTCTGCTAGTAACTCGTTTCATTCTTTGTACTGGAGAAGCAATCAGCTGCATTTGGGTGTCAAGATGACTCTGTTAATTTCAACATACTTCAGTTGTTCCAAATCAAGCTGGCTAATGCTCCCCAGAGCCAGAGCCTTATACCTTTGTAAAAGTAGTTGTGGCTAAGGCAGTTTTTATGTAATTCCACCTAAAATATTACCATCTGCTAACCACACTGCTTCCTGTTAGTGGCTAACACATGCCAACAGATTTGACCCGGGCTGGAACGGACTGTGCAGGGCTTTGGCCCCCCCTCCAGCAAGGCAGCAGGAGCTCGGTGCTGCCCAAGACGTGCCGTGCTCTCTGGAGCACCCCGAGGGTTGGGTTTAATGCTCAGCATTTCAGAGAAGGGACTTGCTAGCAAATTGCACAATTTGTTAAAAAAAGAAAACAGATCAAAAAGCAGAACCCACCCCACAGCAGATCAGTAGTGTTTTGAACATAAGCAGGAGAGTTTAAATTCACTAAGCAGCTGAATTGTGTCACTGCAGTTTGAAATATTCCTTTTGGAGAATTATCCATTGCCAGAGCTTTTTTATATTACCACAATTATTCATGTAGATTAAGTCAAATATAACTATTTACTAACTATCAGAGAGAAGGTCTGTAGAATAAATAACACATTTGGTTAAATGCCAGTTTCTGAAGAAGCTTACTCTGTAAGGCTACAATCAATAATGTCTCTGACAGAACAAGGTATATGATGCTTCAGCTGCTAAATAAATGATCTGATACCATGTTTGGAATTGTGTAATCTTCCTTGTCTTTTTAAGTAATGCTGTCACTTCACTGGCACACTACCATTTAATAAAACACACAGAAGCTTTTTGGAAACTTCCATTCCTTGACAGTCTAATGAGAGCTAATTCTTGTTAATGAGGTTTTCAAATCCAAAGGAATGAGATGAAAAAATAATAATGTTGTAGGCTTATAGACTTGCACATGATTTCTTTTTTTTTTTTTTTTTTATTCTCCTGGGAAAGTCCAATAAAGATTTTAAAAGACAGCCAAAACAACTCATGAAAAAGGTGCTGGCTCCAAACTTCAGCTTAACATAATGTGATTCATTATTAAAGTCTGGGAGTTGTTAGAAAACACATTAATCTTCTGTCATGTTCATTTTGCCTCTTTTCAGGAGGAGGAGATCAGGTCCGTTGGCTAAAGCTGGGTGTCCACAACAGCTCTGCTTTCCCATTCTAAATTAATTAGCCAAAGCACTGCCTAATCACCGGTGGGCTTTGACTTGTCAATTAAAACTCAATTAGCCCAGCTCCCACGCTGGGTGAAGCAGAAACACAAAAGACTAAATATAGGCCAAGAGCTGAGATAGCTGTACCACAAAAACATCGTGCAGCTTTTCCTGCGCTGTCGGAAGATGGAATAACTCCAATGGGTAGGAGCACTTTGCATACACAGATTTACAGACCAGTGCCCTCCAGGGATGAGAGTGACCTTGGAAAGTCAGTGTTACATCTCCATGACAGGAGCGGCTTGGCTTAAACGGCTCCCTCAAAAAGGTTTTGTCTAAATCATGACCAAGATTAAGGTCTATGACCTCATCAAGCCATCTATTCCCCTCTAGAATAGATTTTCTGATCTTCCTTCATACTTCCCTGCTTTGTAGACCTCTGATCATATTTAATGCTCTGTTGGATTTATTCCAATTAGCTCATACATAGTGATCAAACTTAAGAACAACTGCTTACATGTGCACTATCTGAACTAAATAAAATCAATGCATTTTGACATAAAAGGGCAGATTCTTTTAACATCACAGAGCAGACCACTCCATAGAAATTGTTTCAGCTGGATCAGCTGCCCGCTAAAAATTGGCAAGGGAAGACCACAGGCACACAATCAAATCATGCTAAAGCATTAACAAGGATTCACGGTGCTGCTCTAACGCAGTCAGTCCAGGATAGCCAGGGTTCAGGAAGGCAAATCTTCCAAAAATAAGATGGCTGTCAAGAATTAAGCAGGGGGAAAACCAAATAATAATTAAAAAAATAATAATTCTGTCTCTCCTAAGTCTTACAATTTTAATTTCCTGAAGCAGCCAGAAATACTCCTGACAATTTGAGTGTTCCTTTCTGGTTTAGAATACAGCTTTAACATCTGCAAAGAGAACAAGCCATACTATCCATGAGATCCATTAATCACTGCTACAGTAAATATGTCAAATTGTTGCAGTGCATCAAAAAAATATTTTTTTTTCTTATGGACTTAAACATATGAACTACTAATGTGCCTAAAGACTGGATGTATAACCTCTTTATTCAGGCATTAATGGAGTAAGATTATACTGTGTTTTCATAAGACATTCCTCTGAATTTATCATTTTAATGATCATAAATAAACAAACCCTGCTCAGAATGCCTCAGGCTAGATCAGCACTGTCCAACTTGGTCCATCTCTAAGCAGATGTTGTTTTGGGGGGGGAAATGCAATTATTATGCACTAAGTATAATATTCAAAGAAGCTTATCTTTTCAAAGTAATGTAACTTGATGAACTACTGAAATGTTTATAGTTCCCATTGGATTTTTCTTTCTAGCCATCTGAAATAAGAAAATGGAGGATTCTAAGCAAACCTGATATGCATCCAGATTCATTTTAGACTCACTAGCTTTGTTGGGGTTTTTTTGTTTGTTTGTTCATTTTGTTTTGGGTTTTTGTGTTTTGATTTGTTTTGGTTTTTTACCAAGGTCATAAAAGATCGACTTAATGAGTATAATCATTCAGGACTTTTCCTGTAAACTTAATAAGAAAAGTGAACAGAACCTTAATGAAAGAAGAAAGGAAGCTACAGGAAAAAGAAACACAAAGCAAACTCTAGAAAAAGCTGCAACAGGAGGTAAGCAACCAAAGATGTACATTGCAAATTAGATTAGTGAATTTAAAATGCTGATGTTCATCAGCAGTTACTGCAATGTACAGCTACATGAAAGGAGGTTGGAGGGAGGTGGGGTTTGTTTTGCCAAGTAACAAGCGATAGGACAAGAAGAAACTACCTCAGATTTCACCAGAGGAGATTTAGGTCAGGTTTTAGGAAGAATTTCTTTCCAGAAATGGTTGTCATGGGCTGGCTCAGGCTGCCCAGGGCAGTGGTGGAGTCCCCATGATCCCTGGGAAGGGATTCAAAGCTGTGGAGGGCTCAGTGCTGTGAATGATTCACACCAGGAGAACACCCCCCTTGTGCCTTAGCTACGTGCACTGCCAGCCTGGAGCCACAGGGACATATCTGAGAGGCTGTATTTGCCCTACCAATGATGATGTTATTCATCTCTCCGTGCTCCTTTGCCTCTTCACTCTGCAGCACACCCTGAATCTGATGTGCTGCTAAGTCAAACAGGTCGAGGTAATCTTCCACCGGGTAGCGATCGTGGAACCCATGCCTCAGACGGATGATTCCTAAAAGCAGTGAAGAGAGAGTGTATTTTAAAATAAATAAATAAATAGCAGCAGGGCAAGATTAACCACTGGTGTAAACCCAGACAGTTTCATTGACGTGGCTGGCAACAAGCCAGGCAACATCAGCACAAAATTAGACCGATGAAGTGTAAGGCTCACATAAAAGTGTCAATAATGAAGTAGCTGAGATTTGAGATGCTGTATGATTAAGCCATAAATTCACAGGGATAGGAAATATCTTCAGTGTTCTGTTTTATAGTTCCTGCATGAAAAGCTTGAATTTATTTTCTTTTAAATTTAGCTTTTGGAATGAATATAAAAGACCAGATTCTGCTTTCCTTTGCACCAATATAAATTGAAGTAATATTGGGCTCCCACTAGATTTACTGTACTGAGATTGAGAACAGGCTCTGATGCCAAATATGCAAATCAACATGCACTTATCAAAATCATAAAGCTGGGAAATCATTCATGTGTTTGTCTTTCACAAGTATGAAAACAAAGCTCTGTGACAGTTTTATTTTTCTCCTCTCCTTTCCTGCACTCCGTGGTGTGTTCAGTATCACCCTCTGCCTGCATCTCTCAGCATCTTCAGTCACATCTCTGATTTTTATACTCTTTTTTTCCACTTCTCTTTCCAAATCTAATCTGACTTCTGTACTTGCTGTACATGCTCCACATGCCCATCTTCACATCCTTGCTTCTCACCATACCACAGGAGAGTTTCTCGAGTGGGCAGTGGTCAAGGACAGTATTGAGAAGGCAACAGAATAGAAGCAAAGCTCAGAGTATAGAGCAGAACTTCTCAGTTCCCCCTTTCTTCTTCCACATGGCCAATGTTTATCAATTTTGTGAGAAGAAAGCTCAGCAAGAGAGTTCTTTTGTCTGTTCCCTCTGATTTTCCCCTTTAGGAAAGTGGCTTTTAATGAGGGCAGAAGAAAGTTCAGCAGTTTATTTTGACTTGTTTTGACAGGAAAAAAAATATACAAGTGTGTTGCTACAGACTGCCTCTGTTTGTTGCCACCCCACTCATGGGAATAGAAATTATGGCTAAGGGCCAGGAAAGAGAGACAGTCAAGCTGGGACAAAGTTCTGTAGATCATCAACCATCCCAGCAGAATGGGCAAGCGGTGATTTGCGAAATGGGGCCTCCCTAGGAGGGCTGTTTAGCTTCAGCTGAAATGAGTCAGTCTCAGAAAAATCCCCTGAATCAGAGGATGACTTCGACCAAAGAGACTTTCTTGTCCAGATAAGTGTTACAAACTAAACCAAGTTAATAGCCAGGAGCATAGGAGTCATATCCACTAGCTGGCTTATAAGGGGGCTGTCTCAGTTCCACTTGTTAGCCTATTGGGCATATTGTATCTCTTTTTTTTTGTTGTTTTTTTACTTTATTTTCTTTATTTCATTTTCTTTTCTTTTTCTTCCCTCTCCCCATTTTTTTTTTTCTAATAGTACCCATTAGCTAATGTACTATTGAGGCAGAGTGAAAGAACTGAGCCATGAGGAGCAAATTTAATCTTTCATTCTCAAAGGCAGACAGCCTGAGATGGCTGGAAGGTCATTTATACAGATCTCCCTCCCAGGAGATCACAAGCTCTGCAATCTTTCCTTATTCTTTGGCTTTACAAAATAACTTCCAAAAATTTCATTATGCAAAGAATGTTCTCTTCAAGGATCTGCACTTTATCCCCAGTGGCTGACCACAAGATCATGCAAGTGAAGAGTTTGTGAATGTCAACACAGAGATAGGAATTCATCCTTGTTCTCAAAATACATGCACTCCAGCCTGATTTCTTGCACTCTTCTGCCTGTTTGGCAGGTTCAGTTCTGAGCTTTAGTGAGCCCAGTCTCATTTTAGTGAGGCTGGATGAACTAACTCCTCCAACAGCAATTCCAAACGTTTATGTTAAAGCTCAGGTAGGTGTAGAGAACTATCCAGTATAAAGGATTTTAGCTTAACATCATTTCAGTTCAGCCTTTCCTGACAGCACTCTCATGGAAGACAGGATCTTCCACAGATGGTCCCAACATCTACATGCCCAGACACAATCAACCCTCCATTCACACTGGAAGGCATCCAAATCTAAAATCCCTTTTCTTCACTGATCTGACTTCTCACCTTCAGGTCAGGAGGTATTTCTTATCATTTATCCTCAGTCAGCTACTGACTGTGATGAACGAGTTCCTCCTCTTGTGGCTTCAGAGGGCACCATGATGCTTCTCTTGTCTGACACCTCAATTCATGCTGGTATCTCCAGCATCTCCTAAATTTGACCCAGTTATCTCCAAAGCAAAATGGCATTTTCATCATATTGCTTTAAACCTTAGTTTGTAACAAACATTTAGAAAATGTCTAAAATACTTACTTTAGCCAGTTCCTTACGCCATTTGCAAAAGAACAAAATGCAAACTCTAAGAACACTGCAATATCATGAAATTCTGACTCTGTGCTGAGCCCTCCTCCTCACTGAGCAGTGAGGAACAAAGACCTGTCTACAGGAGCTCAGAGGTCCTTCTGGACTCCAGAGCATGGGGAAGGGACATGGAAATGCCACCACCACATGCAGGAGAAATAAAGAATTGAAGGTATGACCCCAAAGTAAAGAACAGAAGCAGCACTGCAGGTGTTCTAGTCCCTCAGAAAATGTCCTTCCTTGCCTCTAGCCACAGCAGTTCATTCGAAGAGATAGTTTCCCATTTCAAGGAAGCTTCAAAAAGCACCAAGGGAATGCAGTGATGCAAAGTCCTCATCAAATGATCTACCCCACTGTGCTAGGTTCTGCCTTGTTCCAAAGGCAGTGTCTGCAGTAAAGCAAAATGAAGAGTCACCATAAAATAACCAGTATCTTCCTCTTGGAAATATTAATATCACTGCAAAGCCTGTGTGCTTTGATCCCAAAGTCATACAAAGTGAGGGCATAGCAGCATTTAGCAGCTAGACCCAGCAGTGGGGAAATCCAGAGCCTGGGTGGAATACAGCAAGCGTTACAAGCAGCTGCTTTTAGAGGAAGGCACTAAGCCCATGGCAGAGTCAGGAATTGAATATGGGTCTTCTGCATCTCATCTAGTCTCTAACCACACGACTGACCTTCCATGGTACCCATGGAAGATAGAACAAGGAGGACATAAACACTTCAGATGGATAAAATGATGTGCTCAGCACCACTGCCCTCAGACACTCTTTGAGGATGCAGTCACGAAGGGTGGATGTGTTTTGCTCCAGCAGGCCATAATCTCAACTATTCCAGCCTGCCTTCAGAGACGAAGGGTCACTTCATGAAATATTGATGTCACCCAGGAAAAGAGCATCGAAAAATATATGCAGGTTCCTTGGTGTGAGAAAGCTTTGTCATGCAGAGCATCTCTACTGTTCAGTGCTTGGCTGGAGCTGCAACACTAATGAAGCTCCTACCACAAAGTACAGTTGTATTTATTGAACCATAAGAACTGAAGCCACTCACATTTCAAATTCTGGCCCATCATTTATTCATGTAAGAACAGCTTTACAGAATTTTGCAGTACAAAACTATCACTGCTACCCTTTAAATCTCCCATCACAACCTAATAGATCCTCTTCCTGCTTTTCAAAATTCACAAGGTTGGTTTTCTCTAGTGTTTTAAATTTTTCCCCTCAAGTTTTCTAATAAAATAAACCAAACGAAATGTGAATCATCTCAAAAAGTTTAACCTAAAACTTCATTAAACAAAAGCAGACTGGAACTTACCAAGCATCCAGCACCTGCATTTTTCAAAACTATTAACTCCAGTGGTTTCAAGGTCAGCCAATATGGACCAAATCCATAAACTTCATCCCAAATACATACAAGAAACATCAGCGTTTAATAGAGACTAGATCCTAGAGCACAAGTTGACTCACCAAACCTTTTTCTTGTCCACCAGTGGGGCTCTTTGATTGCTGAGAACCGAACCTCGGGGTGCAGCCTGAGCCGGTCGTAGAGGTCGGTTGTCCCACACTTGGGTTGGCCAATGATGTAGAAGTGGGGGAGGCAGCGCAGGCGGTAGTGTTTGCCTTTATAATGGTACAAGTGGTTCCAAAATACCTTCCTGAGGTAATCAAATATGATTCGAAAGCGCTTTGAATACAGTGCATAGGAGTTGGTTGCATAAGGATCTGTGGTTGTGTTTCCTCTGTACTCTTCATACCAACAAGGATTCTTGCTATTTGGAAGGAATTTATTAGGAATTACTGAAAACATCTGCAACATAAAGAACAACAATTTCAGTCGAGGCAGCAAAAAATCAAAGGTTATACTTTTCTAACTTAGCACAGTAACAGAACACAATAGAAAGACTGTGGACATTTAAACTCATTGTTTAACTACAGAGTTGACCTAACTTACTACGTCTGATGACATCAGAACCATATCCTATACAAACAGTTGGACTGGGAGATGCGTATATTTATAACTCTTTTATTTTTTAGGTCAGAAAATACCTCAATAATCCCCCAACTCCCCTGCAAACACCAGGAATTAATTTTTCAAGTCAAAACACATAATGCTCAGGTCAAATTATCTTTCAGTTTTTGACTCTGAAATACAAAGTTTGCAATGACTGGATTTTCAGGAAAGCACACTGATAATCAGTTACTAGAAAGGTTCTTTTCTTATTTGTCACTTAAAGTGACTGGCAAATCTAAGTCAGAATGACTTTGCATGACACCGGGTAAAAATTCAATGAGATTGTACATCTATTGGAAGACTCCCTGTTTGGTTTTTTTTGTTTACTTCAGGTGTCAAGACCATTTATATAACCCATCTGTTTTACCTATGGCTCAAAAGGACAAGATCTACACTATCCTTCTTTCATCTGGTGTACATCAGGAGGCTCTACGTGGCGTAAATCACCATGTGAACCTCTGAGCAGTTGCACTTATTTTTTATCTCAGTAAACGACTGACCCAAAAGTCTTGAAATTAGCAAGTCTAAGTAAGTTCAAGACACATTTCAATCCAGACACATTTCAATACTTACATGTGGCTCTTGTTTCCTCAGCTCTTCTAAATCAGGGCGCTGCCTTGTCATAAACTCTATCTTTGAAGTAATAGTGTCAATAATTAATTTAATGCTTGGATAATCCTTTACATATGAAATATTAATTTTAGAAGGCTGGTAATGGTCTTTCATGTCGCTAAGGCTTTCATTGTCCATTAAGCTTGGATTGCTAGTAAAAGGTCCGTAATGGAAGGGAGATGGTATTAACAACAGCCCATGTTTGGCTCCAGTCAGTATGTAGGATGCCATCACCAGAGTCATTATAATCAGTCCAAATATTAAGCTGCATAGCTTCCCCTTCCTCAAGCAGAAAAATCCATGCCAGCTTTCCCTGTGATCAGTCCTTACTTCCCAAACTGCGAGCAACTTCATCTGCTTGCTATCGGTGTACAAAGGGATCTTATTTTCTCCTTTGCAAACAGGACACTTCTGGTTATTATGATTAGGTCCACAGCATCTGAAACACTGTCTGTGCAAGTCATTTGGTAATAAATGTATGCAACAATTAATGCAATACCTCATATTACCACTGCTAAACTCCTGGATTAATGAGCCAAGCACAGCCATAAAAACGCTTCTGAAGTGTATGAGTCATCTTCTGCAAGTCTGAAATTATTTAATTCCTTGAGTGATTCTAAGACTACTCAGCAAGGCAAAAGGACAAGTTCAAACCAGAACAGGTAAAAGCGCCCAAGAAGTGGCATATGTCAAATAAAGTAAAGAAAACCCAAACCCAACAACTAACAAATAAAAACAGATGTACTGTGGACGTGGCTGAGGAAGAGGAATGTGGTGAAGTAAGAATCAGCTACACAACTGGCTCAAGTTTTTCCAATTAAACAAAATGAGAAGGAAGAAAAATTGTTGCGTAGTGTGAAAATATGCAAAAAATAAAAATAACTCATTGTCCTCTGATTTACGCCGGAACGGGTAGAAATATGGGTGGAAATTCCCAGGTATTAAAACAAGTGAGTTCCAAACTGGACTGCTGCTACTGGAAGCTCCATCTTCCCAGAACTGGTTTCAGAGACTTGCACCATACAACCTAAAGAAACAAAACCACATATATATGATAGATACACACAGACTAGCAGCTATAATATCTGTATTCCCCTTCAATCAAAGCCATAGCAAAGTACAATCTACCACAAGTAATTTCACAATTCTATTTGAAAGATGCCTTCCATTTGCCAAGTATATTCATTACAGCACTCACGATATTAAACCCAGGAAGCGTTTGGCTTCGAGTTCACAGCGAGCTGCCCTTTCTTTTCAATCACCCATCTGCTCACATCGATGAACAGTTGCTACTGCAGGTAATGCTACACGACTTCCTTCAGCTGCTCACCAACCTATCTGGCAGATCTTAATCTGCCCTTTAAATACAGAAGCATTTTTTGGGCAGTGGCCAGTAAGATGGGTTTAAATATTTACACTCTATCTGTGAATCGATCAGGACCCTAAATGAACAGCCCTGAAGTGGGGTGGGACCCTAGATAAGGGAACAAAGCATAGGAGATAAAAAGACAAACAAAAAAACTCCATAAGCCACAAGTAAAACTTTCAGCTAATTGAATAATAGACATGAACAAAGGCTCATTACAGGATCGATGGTTTCTGAACCATATGATTCCAGGACAAGAGTAACCACCCATGATGTGCTGCAAGGTCACCAAGATACTTCCAGCACTCTTAGCCAAACACCTTTTGAAAACACAGTACTTGCTAAAAATGGCAAGATCTCTTACTTAACTGAAACGTGCCATCAGTACTGCAACCTAAAGGCAAGCCCTTGGATCCAGCAAATCATGGTACTGGATGTGGACTTTGGAACCAGAGAGGTTGTGCAGGAAACACAGGAGGAGGTGTACCCTTGTTATGTGGCAGCCACCACGGGCAGGGATTTCAGCACTCATGGTGCCATGGAAGGACTCCATATTGGCGTAGATCAGGGGCTGAAGCACCCTGTGGAACAGGGTACCTGCCATCCTCCTCTAAACACTTCACCACCACAGCTGCTTACAGCCAAAAAGTGGCTAAAGCTGTTTGAAGTATTTATGGCAAGCTTTGGTCTTGGTTTGAGCATGTCCATGCTTGGCTTTCCAGGCAGCATTCAGAGCCAAGACACTTTAAAGTCATAAACAAGTCATGAGCTTAAGGATGGTCTTAATTAAAGCATGTTTATTAAATACCTTCCTGGACCTGCAGTGCAAAAGTTAGTGTATTATCAGAGAAACACAGAAAAAAATCATCATCATTGTAATTCTCCAATAGGTAAAGTTCTCCTTGTTTAAATACGCCTCAGTAACCACGTGCAATATTTTTTCTCATTACTTTTTGCCAGTGGCTCCCTCCTCGGGACCAACAGTAGTTGCTCTTTTCTCTCCAAAAATCCATCTTTCTTTTTAAGGCTGAAAAATGCCTTTTCTCTGTGTTGTTTCCAAACATCTTTGTTTCTTTCCTGTCCTATGGTGCTCTTCATCCCACCCAACACCACCTCATCCTTTGCACAGCTGTCTGCAGAAATCTTCCTGTTGGACTTTGTTCCTTTGTTCTTGAGAAAGAAAACAGACTTACATATTTCTGAAGAGCACCTTTGTGTAATGCTCAAGCCACCAATAATGAAAATATTTTCTCTTGACAATACAATGGCTACACAAAGGGTCCTCTGATTACTCCACAGCACACCAAATCACAGAAGTATAATAGTTACTGAGTCCCAGAATTTGTCTATTTTGCCTTTAGCTCTTTCAATGCTTACTTTTAATTCTTAAGAAACATTGTTCTAATTCTAGATAATCATACTGGAGGATTTCCACAATCAGAGCAATCAGGCTGTGACCCAAGAATAATTACTTAGGTAACTATTGAACAAAAGTTTTTGTAAAATACCTTCCTACAAAAAAAAGTTCATTTCCTTAATGAGTTTATTCTACAAGTCAGATGAGGCAGATAGAAACTGTAGCATAATTTTTACTGACTATATTTAAACCAGGGAGAAAGAAATCAGTGCAAGACTTCTCAAAGAAACTAGTCTTAAAAACTTCCCTAAAGCAATGGACCTGTGATAACTTTGACAGAAGTTTGAGTAACTAGAGAGACTAAATCAGATTCTTATGTGTAATATCCTTTTTTATATACATAAAATGTTACAGGCATATCATGCAGATGAATGTCCAAAAGAAAAAGAAAAGCTATGGAAAGAAGCCAAGATTTAAAACTGGAAAGAGCTCAGTGGTTGTCCAAACACCACCAATGGTCTCAATGGCTGGAGAGAAGGAGGATGAGAAAGGGAGGTCCTGACAAGAGATGAAAAGATTCTACTTTGCAGATAAACATTTCTCATGTGCTACACCTTTGTTTTTGTGTAACCCTTCCACCCTGAACTCCTCCATTTTGACACCCAGTTTGTATCTCAATATTCTCCCAGAGCTTTGCTCTCCAGCTCCTTCTGTTTATTTTATTTTCAGAGGGACCAGTTACTATCTGCTGTCTATATAGAAAAATAAATAAACAAACCATTATTCTCCAGTCCTCTTCTGACAGGGATCTGAAACCTGCTCAGTGATACTGATTGAATGGATTTATCTGAGATAGTCTTACAGAATCAATTCAAGACTTGTGTATTTGACATTAATTCTCAATTTTTTCCAAAAGACCCATCAGGGATTGTTTATAATGAACATAAAGGGTAGGATCTTAGAAAAAACACATAATTTTCTCTGTCCAATCTTATGTGCATGTTAATAAAATGGACTGGAATTTATTGAACCTTTCCCAGGTGCAGACATTTCTCATGAAACTCTGTTACAAATATTATAAACTCAAGGAAAAACCATGTAAACTACATCTTTGACAGCTGAGGAAAATGCTTTATTGGGAAGCTGATACAAGTTAAAAAAGAAATTGCTTAGGTTACAGTAAAACCGAGATCTTAATCACCCCAGCCATGAGGGAAATTTTGAAGTTCCACCAGCAACTGTAACTCTGCCAACTTCTGCATGCACACTACAACAGGCTGCTGAATTAGCTGATCAGTCTGATGACCAACCACGGGGTAATAGGACAGACTACTCAGCTAAGAGAATAGAGACACTGATTTGATTATATTTTTTTTAATATCTGCTGTTGCAGACATACCATTTTACACCATTTCCATTTTCCACCATTTTCCACCATCATGCTCCTGTGTTAAAAAACCCAACTGTAATGAACATGTAGAAGTCAGGACATAATTCCTTACTGCCTCTCCCTTCTCTTTACATAGATGTTTTCAAGAAAAGTTCCTTCCCTCCCTCCCTTTATCATGCAGTGCTGGGTGCTCACCAGGCCAGGATCTTTCCCCAGCACAAGCAGCTCTCATTTTCCTCATTCACCCCACAAAATCAAGACACCTACAGTAGCTTCCCGTTGGTGTTGTTCCTTCCATTCAACATTTCCAGTAGTCACAACCACAGCCACAGACACACTTCACCTCTCCTCTATTTCAGCACCGAAAGCAGAAGGATGTGAATTGCAGGCAGGAGAAAAGTTATGTGATTTGAGTTGGTAATAAACCATTTATGTCTTTTTATATTTCAGTTGCAAAACTGCTGTCAGTTCACGGGCGGAATATTGCTCTCTTTACACAACAAGCAGTGTCTTTGTATATTGTTGAATAATGTAGCATGTAATTGCCTCTTGTTGAAGTGAATGGTGAATTATTTATGCTCATGTCTATATGGTATTTGTCTGTTGCACATAAATGTAAACCAGCTCTAACCACAAAGCAGAAACCAACATAAACCTTGTCAAGCTCCTCGGCCAAAAGCAATCTTCCTTGTAAAAATGAGGATCTTTGGGAATCTCCTAAGTAGGAAACATGGATATAAGGTGACACGGTGGAATGGAGAAAAAAAAAAAGACAACAGCTATCTTAGCTTTGAATATTTTCCTGCTAAAGCCAAGGGGACCTGCCTCACTGTCTCCAGTTGAAGTAGACTCAAGTGAACAAATATGTATTCAACAGAGGACTTAGTAGCAAATAGGTGAGCCCTTTTCTTCACCTTTCCCTGAGGGATTCCTTCATTACACAAGAGGAGGATCCCCTGGATGCAGAGGATGCAGGAGAGAAGGCTGGCAGGGAACACTTGCAGGTATCACAAGAGCAAACAGCACGAGGCAGAGTTGCCTGATAAAGAATTTCAAGAAATTACTGAAAATGCAGCACCCACCATGTCCTACTCAGTGACACACGAGAAGTTAAATAGGCTAAAAAGAGAAAGTCCACCTAAAAAAAACATGCAAGATTTTCCATCATCCACTGATTTTTCTTCACTGTACAGAATATATTTGAGATTCTGGTTTATTTCTATTAAATAAAGATTCCATAAAATTCCTCCCCTTTCTCTTAAAGGATTGCAAGGGAACACTGTAATCAAAATGGCTATAAAATGAAATTACTCTCATATGCTCAGTCATATAACTAAAATTCTGCTCCACTATGAATAAGATAAAGCAGACAGAACAGATTTTACATGCACACACATCTTCTGGACATCTAACTGCATCACCCATTTTTCAGGTCACCAGCTTTAATAATTAATGTGTTTTACTTTATTTTTTTTCATAATTCTTTAAAATAAAGATAAAACAAACTTTTGCTGGTACTCTTAAGGCTATGTTTTATGTGAGCCTTGCTGCTTTTAATCATGTGCTGCTTTTCCTATGCTGTTAACCTATTGTAACCACATTCCAGGTATACCAGTAACATGTTTCTGAGCTGGATGTGCAACTGTTTCTCTGATGTCAATGATGCTATGGCACTTTGTGTCCTCTCTTCACACAATATAATTAAAATGTGGAACTCATTGTGGCCAAAAGGATGAATGCATGTGAAAGGTGTTAAACAATTAATAGAGAATAAATCTATCAGTGCTTGCTATGCAGGTAGAAAATAATCCACCTGCTCACGGGTTAGATGTGATGTAGCCTAGCCAAACCATGCCAAACAACTACAGCTCCCATGGACAGGCTCTGCTGTCTCACAAATCACAGTTTCTTTTCTATTTCTGTCCATGTTCCTATTTCCACTCATGTCAGGTATCACATCAAGGATTTCTATGTTGGTGTGCTTATTAGAGCCGAGAAAAATGGGCTCTTTTTCTCAAGAATTCATATTACTGCTCAGCAAGAATAGAAAACTTGAACTATTAGTATGTGGAAACACAAGAGCCCTTCATGTTCTCACTCTGCTGCTTCCTTGTTATGAGATCTTCAGCTTCTGTGATGCTGTCCCCTGCAACAGGTTGCTCTTGCCCTCCTCTCCCTTTTTTTTTTTAAAACAAAACAAAACCAAACCAAAAGCCACAGATGCTATAAAAATAAGGATAAGCACCTTCAGCAAAAATGAAAAACAAAGGATTAGGCAAAAGATTAGACTGCTGAATCTGGTCAGTAACTTCAGAAGGCACACATGGCTCCTAATTTAATAATATCTAATGCCTTTCTTTGAGTAAAAGCTTTGTTGTTTTACCCACAGTCTCCTAATTGTTTTCACTAATCTGGATAAATATTCTCCTTGCCTAAGTGCCCTCCCTGTCAAATCAGGAAGATTTGTGTAATTCAAGTTCTGTTTGTGCTGCTAATGTTTTTTGAAATCTCAGAGGGAAGCTGATCCACCCTCCACGAACACTCCAGAAATCAACTTCCCTTTGGCAATTTTTCACCCTCAAGAGCCCCTGTGAAGGCAGGGCTGTCATTAGTCACATAAAGAAGTAGGTCTCCAAGTAAAATGCTGCCCACAACTGTACCATGGCTCGCATGAAGAAGAATGGAAACATGAAAGGGCAGAGTGAGGTTGGTAGAGTAAAACTTTCATAGAATTTTAAGAAGAAAACCCAAAACAAACCCAACATTATTTAGTAGCAATGAAGCTCAACCACATAATTCCATTCCTCCATCATCCATTGCAGTGTGATACGTTTATGATGGTCAGACACATAAAAACACCTCCAAAGCTTTACCACTACAGATGCTTCTTAGCTGTTGTGCTTACTGGAAAGGATAAGGATTGAACCAGACTACAGGCTGCACAGTGATTTTGCTCTCAGACAGTCTCTTCAGAACAAGTCTAAGAAGGTCATCCTGTTAGTGGGCATGTTGTACCATTCCAATAAACAAACAGTTCAAGTAATAAAAACCTGACATTAAAAAAACCAACACAACAACAAAGAAANTTGCATCTGAATCCTCATGAAGGTTCCTAGAAATTACCAGGATCCAGCTCCTTGTGCTCCTAACATGCCACATATGCACGTTCTGATGTGTTTATTTGCCTTGAAAATGTGAAAATANGAAACGAGTTCAGGAAAGGAGAGGAATAATTGTAGATTTTCTCTGGCCTGCTTGTTATACACATTTGGCTCCTCAAGTTAACATTTTTGGCAATAAACTTTGCCTGAACTCACATCTATTTACCTCCGAGAAATCAACAAGCTGCCAGAAAGAAGATATGTCAATAAAATGAGAATTATGAATCACTGACCTTTGCAACCTCCTTGGGAAAAAAATAAAAATAAAAGAGCCATTGCAGGGGTTTAGAAAAAGCAGCAGGACTCATTACAAAGCTCAGCAACCTCCTGCAGATTGAAGTTATGTAAAGCTTCACTATTTGCTTAAAACCCCTGGTTTTTTTTTTAAATTAACAATAAATGCAACTCAAAAAATGATATAAAGCCACTACAAGCATTTTTTAGGCGATCTCTTGAAAAACACTTTTAAAAGTTAAAGCATGTGGTCATAACCCATGATTATACACTCAACCTGCAGAACAACTGCTGAACACTTGTTCAAGTGTAAAATATTCTTTCAAGAACCACCTCGGAGGACATCTGAAGCCAAAGAAAACCTTCTGAATCACCACTGAATCAGCAATCTTGCCTAAATAACAACTGTGGCTTATTCTGTAACCCAGCTGGTTTCTCTCTCAAGATCTAACCCAAACATGCTCTGCTCCTTCCTCATCGATATACTTCCAAAGAAAATGTCAGAATGGAACAAACGACACCCTCCATTTGTGGGGAAAAAAATAAAACTCAGCAAGCTCCCCTAAAATGAGCATAATGGGAGTTGTTCCAATCTAATAAGGACCCACTCTTACTATTTGCGCTGCGATGCTCAGGAAATAGTTCCTGAGCTTGAATCACCACTCAATTAAGGCATAAACACTGCCTGGATAAACAGATTATTGGAAGCAAGGGGAAAAAAAGGGGAGGAGGGAGCAGGATCAGCTATAGCCTGGTCATGCTTTCCCCCAGAAACCTGTTA
>VWZY01012102.1:5532-39722 GCA_013399075.1 Chloroceryle aenea
AGTCTCTGGATATCAGCCTCTAAATCACATAGTAACTCTCTTCACTTATGTACAAACAGCATCCATTTTTAATAGCAGTATTAGATGAAATGTCACGTAGGAAAAAGAAAAAAAAGCAAACAACATCCCATTGTGCTTCACATTTCAAGGGTTTGTTTATTCTTTACATACGCAAAATTTATGATGAAGCCGCCTTCGTGGGGCTTACATGGGATTTGAATAAAGTGCACTTCTTACGTTGTGGTTTTTAACATGTAATAACCGTGACCATCAAAAGATAAACTTAAAACTTTTATAATTCTCATTCTTTTTAAACGTAATTACAAGACAAATAATTGCGATGTTCTGAAAGGAAAATTCGTTTAAAATAATCAAATAATCATCGTTTAATTACTAATGTACTCGTAGTATAAATTAACATTTTATATTTGGACACCTACAGCACCATAGAAGATACAAAACACTATCGGGACCAGCTTCCTATATTAATAGCCATAAAACTTTCCTTAAAAAATTGTGGATGGTTTCTTAAACCTTCCTAAACCCTAAACTTCGACATTCAGCGACCAAAATGGATTCAAACCTCTGAAGCTACTCCCTTCAATATTTCCGTGTTTATGCACATAAAATACAGGTTTTATTTACGAACAAATCTGAGCACACTCTTCGAAGAAACAAAGCAAAAGAGGCAGTTACAGTGGGAATGCGATGCAGATTTAGACAATACAGATGAATTTTAGTCCGTCTTTCAGAAATGTTTATATTAAAAGTCAGCTAAAATTTTTGTGCTCGTATTTCTCGGTTAGTATTTGCTTTGAATGTACAGGCGGGCATTAAAATCGTCTCCTTTAGGTAAAAGTATATGGCTATATATGATTATATCCATACGAGTGCTCATGCGCTGGACTAAGGGAAAGGTATTAGGTTGTTAGGACGTCCAAATTCAGTGGAAGCANTCTCGGCTGCCGGTGGAATGGGGAGAATCCCGGGGCCGAGAAATGCCCTTGCTTTCTGTGACGGCAGGAAGGACAGGGGTAAGCGCCAGTCCTTTCCCATCGCATGATGCATGCATCTATAGTTGTGTGTGTATATATATGTGGTTTTATATACATATATAATTTATTTTCAACGTAGTTATGCCCTACCCGAAGCGGGAGGCTGCTCCTTCTGCGCTTGCTCCCGGTCCTGAGCCGGTGCTCCCCGGCTGCGTGCTTAAACCCAATGCGTTTTCTTCCTGCTCGTTTATTTTTCTCTTGGTGTGCTTTGGGACTCTCTAAGTAAGCTGCCATAATATCTCTAAATCCCTTCTGGCGTCAGAAGCAAACGCAGCAAATGCACACGCTTCTGTTTCTCTTTTTTTCCATCTCTCCTTAAATATTTGAGCAGGATGGGAAAGGGGTGGAGGGAGACAAAACAACGATGTGGACAGAGAGAGAAACGTATTTTTTTGAGTCGGAAAAGTGACACTTCTCCCGGCAGGAGCCCGAAATCCCCGCAGGAGGGGCCGGTGGGTGCCGAGCCCGGCTGTGGGAGCCTCCTTCCCTCCTTCCCTCTTTCCCTCGCCGGGCGAGGGGCAGCTCAGCTCGGTCGGTTTGCCAGGATGCTGTTTGCCTGTGAGGCTAATGCGCTATTTCTACAGTTTTTCTACACATTGCATTAGGTAGGAAACAGGCGTGAAATACCCTGCGAGAGAAATATCTCTGCCCACCACCCGCGCTCTCCGGAGCCGCCTGAATCAGCCGGGAGAGGAGGCAGGAGCTGTGGGTGCACCGTGTCTTTGTTTCTCCGGGAAAACTAGCTTTATTCTCGTGCTAGGTTGATATTAAGAGTGATTAGCGAGTTGTTTTGTGTTGTTGGGTTTTCTTTATTTTGGTTTGGATTTTTTGTTTTTCTTTTCTTCTTTTCTTTTCTTTTCTTTTCTTTTCTTTTCTTCTCAGGTCTTGGGAAAGCAGCTCCGTGGGAGAAGGAAATGTGTAATGAAAGGTGCTTCTGTCGGCCTTGAATTACAGTCAGCAAGTCTGCCCTGTCAGAACAGTAATGCTGCAGCCTTTGCCCCACCGACCAGGCTCTGGGATCAGTCCTAGAGCTGGGACAGAGGGTGACCCTATCCTGTGACTGCAGTGTGTCCTGATCTACACTGCTCCTGCAGGCACAGCCATCGGGCTTCCCCTTCTGTCTGCTAGCCATCCTCTCAAAGTGCAGCATCGCACTGAAAATAAAGCAGCAGCTCGGCAGCCTCCCTCCAGTCGATGTGATGTGTGGTCAGAGTAACTCTAGCATACTGAACATTTTGGGTGGAGGAAAGTCTCGGAGCTTAACTGTGCTGGGAATTTTCCATTTTCATTTCAGTCACAGAAACTGTTTGTTTCCAACGTGGAAAGTGCTCCAGGCCTCTGCATGATTAAATTCGTCTGCAACATTTGGGATGGGACATTGCAGTGACAGAGAGAGACTGGAACTTTCTGCTGGGTCATTGCAAGGCATTGTAATTTGGAATGTATTCATATACCACAGGGTTATCTCTTCTTCTCTTTCCTTCTTCATCTCCCCTCTGAGCAGGAAGCTCCTGGGCTAAGCACAGTATTTATATCTAACCTTTACATTTCAGTCAGTCACAATTTTGAGAATAACTAGCAAGCTGTGAAAGACAGATTCAAGCATTACCATTCATCCAGCTTATGGTGGTGATCTGCTCGACGGAAGGAAGGTGAGTCCTGTGTTGATAGTGCTGATGATTGCCTTATTTGCTCTAACACCAGACCACAGGAAACAAGATCAATACACTCTGAAATAACAAAGTAGCTCTCACTGACAGCTTGTTTCTGGTTTGGTTGGTTGGTTGGTTTTTATTCTTCTCTCTGCCAGTCCCAGGATTACTGTTTTAAGTTTATGCTTTCCCTCCTTCTCCGGTACCAATATTGCACTTGAACAATATTAATCACAATTGAACAAGGGCTTCTCTGCTCCTTGAAGCCCTTTTTTACCTTCAATACTATGGAAGTCTTGGAGCCTTTCCTGAGACCCAGTCAGCGATAAGACCCCTCTTGAATCTCTCATTTATTCTCCTCTTCCTTCATTTGTCTACCTGTCAGGATGCAAACCTGAAAACCTTTCCACTAACCTATGGAGGAACAGTCCCTTCTAAGTGCATGGAAAGAACAAGTCCTCTCAGACAAACTAGTGTATTAAAGCCACCAAGGTGGTCTGCTGTGCCCAGCTGTGGGCAGAACCCAGCCTTCACTGGGCTGTCAGTGGGTGTGGAGGCTGCCTGGCACTGGCATGCCTAGAATTTCATGTGTGGTGTTTGACACTTGCACAGTCAAGCCCAAATTTTCAGGTCTTTTCTTTCTGGGCTTAATTCCACCATCATGCACCAAAGCAAGTAATATCTTATTCAGCAGCGAGTTTCACTTAGTCTTAGTCATGACGATGGAACTGGTCCTACAACAACAACAATAATAGCTCTTTACCTGCATCCTTTCTAACACTCCCTCCATGGCTGCCCCATCACCAAAGCAAACAGAAGCTTCCAGAAGGCAGCAGCAATTTCAGAGCAATCTGGCTCTTCACCAGTCCAAATTTTGCCAGTTGGTGCTTGCTTCAAGAGCTTGAGCTATAGTTTGAACTATTGCATATCCTTTCTAGCACTGAACTCCTAGGAAGACACTAACACTTTTATGCAATGGAGAACTAAAGACTTTTAAAATAAAGTTATCTAGCAGTTAACAATACTGACTTCTGGGTATGCTGCTTCTAATCTGAATTGGCTCAGCTTGCAGAGACCAAAAAATAAAAACGACTTAGTCTTCTAGACAAAAAGTCTCTACCTTTCATAAAATGAGTGGATTACAGATCTTGACTCAGTAGTTCACTCTTGATCCCTCCTGCCCTTCCTTCCATTCCTGTGATGAAGCCTGTGACAGCTCTTTGGGGACACTGGGGAATAGGTCTTTTGCTTACTAGCAGCTGCAATTACTCGAGTACTTCAGCCTGGCACAAGGGAAGCCAAGTCAGGCCACGTGTAGCAGCTGAATAACTGGGCATGGCACCTCAGTGCAAGATTAATCATCCCAGGTATTTCTGAAGTGCTTTTTTGCTTTTTTTTGTTGTATTCCCTTTTGGTCACATATTACAAGGTGCTGAGTAACAGCTTATGTGCCCTATCGAGTAATGGCTCTGGGGTTTGTTTACCAACATCCACTAGAGACTCCAGCTTTTCTGAAGAAACAGAAACTGAGCCCAGGCTTATCCAGGTATCCAGCTGTCACATTCCTTGGGGCCTGCAGAGCAAACTGTCCTTTGTGAAGAATGTTTACCATGACTGTGAGGCAGCTGTGTTTGGAGAGTCATTTCAGGAAAGTCTAGAAATAACCAGCTAGATTTCCATAACAGATTTGGACCTAATTGTAGGGGAAGAACAACTGTGCATCAACTGGAGTTTTGCATCTATCACAGGCAATACAATGAAACAGCAGTGATAAGACTCAGAGTCAAACAAAGACTTAGGGAAGACTTTGGGGTCTGAACATCACTCAGCTCTAATTCAGGTTTTAATTTATTAATTATTTCAGGACCTGTTCCTGAAACATTAATAGAGGAGCCAATTGGTGTAATCCTGACCTCTGTGTCAGTGGAGTGTATTCCTCTCAGCTGGACTGCCATGAGCTTTAGATTCTTGTGGTGTGAGAAGCCCATTTTTTGCAGCTTCCAGTTTAGTCACTGTGGAGAGAAACGCTGTCAGATTTAGGACACAGGAAGAAGCTGATCACAGAGGCTTACCCTGGCTTCAGGATCAGAGTAAGTTTTTACTATAGGCAATATCCCATGTGTAAGGATTTTTGTCCATTGTTTCTAAACTGCAGCACCCCCCTATCCCAAACATCTCCTTTTCCATGCCATCCCCAGTACCAGAGGCAGCCAAGCACAGCACATGGAAGAGAACGGAGCAAACC
The DNA here is from genome assembly GCA_013399075.1 of Chloroceryle aenea. Lineage (NCBI taxonomy): Eukaryota > Metazoa > Chordata > Aves > Coraciiformes > Cerylidae > Chloroceryle > Chloroceryle aenea. The sequence goes on from VWZY01012102.1 coordinate 10,485, forward strand.
ATGAGGGAGCTTATTCAGGATGTGCAAGTTACTTTGTACTTCTATGGAAGACTGGCTCTGGAGTATACTGTTTTTAACTCACTCAGATACAGGACAGGTCCTTTAATTGGACAGAATATTTTTGGTTTTAAAAAAATCAATTTCTAAGGTATGAATTCTTCATATTTCTATCAAATCCTTTGTTTGTTCACTTCTATTTTTAACCTTACTGATAATGAAGATTCTTGTCTCCCTGCAACCTTATTTTCTACTTTTGCTGCTGGAATTTATTTATGACTAAAACATTAAGTTATAATTACAGCAAAATTGGTTAAACTACTTGCAAAAATGATATTTACTAACTGAACAGAACATCCAGCAATAGTGATAAACAGGTGATGTAACTCTAAAGGAACTATTTTCTCTATATGACTGTAAAGTGCAATATTTTAGAAGCCATAGGGCCAAGTTCTGCCTTATGATTCACCTGCTCTGCTTTCCAGAGAGGGTAGGAGCTACCAGAGGCTATGAAAGAAGAATGATCATTTTCTTGTTAGCTCAAACTCCAGCAGCTTGTGCTTTTGCTCTGGAGTTCCTTGAGACAGTGTTTGATTTACGATGGCCCAAATGGCAATTGGTAACTACACCCTTGCAGATGAGCCACAGAAGTCAGCAGCAGGCAAATACAGACATCTGAAGGCAGAGTTTGTTTATGAAGCAGAACTGCAAATAATCTCTTTTTTTGGTTGTTGTTGTTCCCCCCCCGCCCAAGTAACTGCAGTTCAAGAAGTGGTGGAAATACTGGAGGGGAGGAAAATCAGTCCCCAAGTGTTTCTGCAGGTTTTCATTGGGAGGAGCTATACCATACGTAAGGAATGTGCAGATCTGTTTGCAATTACTGTGCATCAGAACTGCTCCCAGGGCAACATTGTTTTCTATTGACATTTATCTTTTAATAAAGACTTTTCAAATAGATCACAAGGCAAAACTGACTCAAGTTACTGTGATCCCTTGATTTCTCAGTGTGTTATTTTCATAGACTTAATTCTGCCACCAAGAGGATTGTAACTATAACTACCACACCGTGTACACACTATGTAGGACTGTAGTATTTTCTAAAATGTTTCTGTAGCTTCCTGTATGTTTTGTAGAGCAATGAACACAACTGGACATGACTCTGCCTGGTGATTCACGTGCAGTAAAGCCAATAGGCAATAATTACACTACGGTGAGTTCAGAGTGGGACTGTGACTTACTACTTGAATTCTGCAGTTGCTCATCCCTAAGGGAAGCACAATTGTACCTTTAAGACATGCAAATAGCCACCCTACTCCAGGTTGGAAAACATAGTAAAAGAAAGGTGAGTAATGAGGCAGACTGCCTTTGGGAGAGGACTCTCTGGGGCTATTGTCACCATCATGTTCCTTCAGGAAGCCCAAAAGTTCCTATGGGCTTGTCCTTGGAGAAGATAGCTACAGCTTATCCTCCTGTTTTACCTCTAGGACTGCTGTGTGCACAGGAGGTGAGTAACTCTGTGTGCCTCTTCTAGGTGCAGGAGTAAAGGTCCATATCTCCCTCCCACTTCTGGTTAGAATTTCTTCACCAGGCAAGAGTAATCACTTTTCCCAGGCAGTAAAATCCATATGCTGGAACTACAGCTGCCAGTATCTCTAACCTTGGAAGCTGCACACCAACATCTTCCGATGGCTGAGAGCCTCCTCATATGCTATTCAGAGACAGAAGGAAAGAATCTGCTGTTGGAGTCATTCATGGTGATGGTAAAGGGTCATGTGTTTGTATGAGCTATGACCTGAACCTCTGTGGGTAGCTGACCCTACAGAGGACCCATATCTAGTGGCATCAGGAGCCCTTGCTGCATCATATCCACCCATGGTAAGTGATTTGGAAGTGCAGTCAGTTTTCCACTAGCATTGTTCTTCATTTCTCTGTCATAGGCTGAGCCACAGCTGAACAGTTCAAGATCACTGCAGTGTTTATTGTTTCAGTTCTGTACTGTATTAGGGGTCCAAGTTAGGCTAATAATGATTTAAGAGAACAAAACCCAAATATCCCATTTGTACGTTTCCAATGTGCATAAAGGGATAAAGTTTCATGCACAAGTAGAAAAAGTCCCATACTTGGTCCTTTGAATTTGTTTTTAAGGAGAAAAAAACCCAGCTTCCTTAGAGTGAATGCTGCTTGTAAGTGCAGGCTGGAGTCTTAGATGCTGTCCTGCTTAAACCCTCTGTATTAATTTTGTTTGCAGGCTGACTCCATTTAGATATCTGTGAAATGAGAATGAGCCAACTTACCAGTATCAAAGGAGCTGCTGCAAGAGTATTAGCAAGGCACTGGAACAGGGGTGGGACTGGAGGCATTCCTGGGAAGGTTTTAGCCCAGTGATGGAAAATATATTTATGTTATTATTTTAGCACAGTATAATGCTAAAGTTTGCTATCAAATAGAATATAAATTGCACATCTGGTTGGAGGAAATAAATGCAGTGATTCTTCAAAGACAATCTGCCAGGCTTAAAAAGAAAAAAAAAAGAGGATTTATTGTTTTTTTATTATTTTTATTAACAGGAAAGCCTTGGGATCTCAAAATAGATCAGGGTTACAGTAAAAGTGGGTTCTCTTTTATTCTTTGTTCACCTTAACAGGTGAACATAAAGCTAAAATAGGATCAGCTGAGTGCTAACATGTTCACTGGGTTCGTTTGGATAATATTAGCTTAATTAATACATAGATTAAAAAGGCTGCAGAGAGAAATACTCATCTTAAACATTTCAGGTAGTGTGCCATCTGGAGATATTATTTGACTAAAAAACCTCAGTCTTATCTTTTTCCAGTCTTGCTTTGGGAAGCAACAGTGGGCTACTTGTGTGCAAAGGCTTAGAACAGATCTTTCTTTGCAATAGAATGAACAATGAAGGGAAGAGGAATTTCTAAAATAGATGTCTTACAAAATTATAACTTGAGGGAGTTGGGGTAGAACCAACATTTCAGTATCAGCAAATTGAAGGCAGCTTGGAGATAATACACATAAGATTTCTTGCCTGACCTGATGATAATTTCAGCCTCCTTTCCAGAAGAACAATGTTCCATGTAATGCTGGTTAAAGCCTTGCAAGAGTCACTGTGAGCTGTTGGAGGGAGCTGTAAAAATCCTGGCCCCTTTCTCCTAGAAATGATTTGCAAGAGCTTCTCTTCTGCTCAGTCAGGGCTGGGTTGAATTGCTCATGGAATTTAAATTCAATTCTTATGGCAACCTCTTTACTGATTTTATAACGACGTCTGACTCATGCTGTATTAAAATGAGGACATCCTTTGTTTTGTTGCATTATTGCTTAATTACTAATTAAAGAAATATTAAGTACGAATTTCATGACTCATCCCATATTTCAAAGTGACATATACTGTAAATTCCCACTTACATCTACCACACTGGTGTTTAACTCAATCTCCATTATTCTTGAGGCTATTAATGTCAGTAATTACAGGAGGTAACATGTCTAATATTGACTATATTGTGGAATAAAGCACTGTTGAGCTGCTAGACTGTGTTTTATATTAAGTCCAAAAAGCTTCTAATACAGTTAATGTAACTATAAATCTTAACTCAAATGCTTATACGTCTCTTTTATGACCTGAATAAACTCTGAGGTAGAAGCAGGGCAGCTAAATAGCCACTCACTGCCAAACCACATATTCAGCTGAATATGCACTTACAATATCCTTTCTGTATTGAATAATAACAGAAAGACAGAAAAGAGATTGATTATTTTCTCAAAATGAAGTGTTTTTTTTCCAGAACACTGAGTTTAATGGTAAAAAAAAATCCCAAATAAACACAAAGTTTAGAATTATAAATATATAAATAAACCATAAACCAACAAAACCAGTGTGGGTTTTCTTTCCAGTGGAAATCTGGTCTTTACTTATGATAAGAGGTGCTCTGCAAGTTTTGATGTGTTAAATATTAAACACCTAGGCACCCTACAGCTTGGGGAGGTCTTGTGTGCATCATTCTGCCCCTCTGGGGGAGGCTGCTGGGTTGTCTCGGGTGTGGAGATGTCTAGAAGCCACAGCCAACTCTGGAACAGTTGAAAGTTGCTGTGTGAGCTCCTGGAGTACGATGAGGCTGTGAGGATGAAGAACAGTATGGATTTGGTAAGGTCTCAGCCCAGGTGCCTGCAGTGTGAGGGTGGCTGTGGCACGGGATCCTGCAGGCTGAAACAGGGAATGTTCTCCTTTGACCCACAGAAAAATAAGATTTGGTGCAAATTGCACTGAAAATTACAGAATTAAGCCCAGAGAAAGATCAGCTACCAGAAGACACACGCTGCAATCAGTTTGCACTGAAATCAACTTCTTTGAATGGGAAGTTCTCCTTAAAGAACTTCAGTACAATATGACCCCTTAATATTAAGCATGTCAACATTTAAACTGCTAATGCTCATTCTTTAAGAATTATTTACAGGGGGAGTATTTCCCTCTGAATTTGTAATAAATCATGTAAGACATCTTTTTATTCCATTCCATTCCATTCCATTCCCCTTTAAAAAGAAATATTTGTTACTTTAAAATGTTTAATGTAGTGGAAAATCTAATGGGAAAAATAAAGCATCAATAGGCTATTTCAGCAGCAGAAACCATTTGGGATCTGCTTAATCTCCTAAACTGTTCCCCAAATTTATTTGGAAAGGGGCATATAAAGACCTCATCGCTTCCCATCTCCACTCTCATCTGTGGAGTGTATGAATTAGTTTAGCTTCATACTCATACTCCAAGCTGATACTGACAGTGGACTAAAGTAACTTGAGATCATTATTTCTTCCTCCTTATGACAGTTATGGAACATTTGGTTGACTAATAACCTTGTTACTAGTCAGCCTTATTTTTTTTTATTCTTTTTTTTATGTTTGACTTTATTTATGAGCGTGCATGTCTGTAAGGGTAAGAGCCACACACATAGGATAGCATTTTAAACCAGAGAATTATTACACCACCATGTCCCTGGCCTTTCCCTGTGCTTGTGAGAGGAAAACTACAGAGGCCAGGGAAAATTTTGCACATCTCCAGTACTTCACCCTGTCCATTGCTCAGTACAGACCAATCTGAAGGACTGACATGAGGGTGTGATCAAGATCTTCCTCAGCTGAAGGCAAATCGTCCCCTGACTTCAAGGGCTGATAGACTAAACTTGAAAGCACAGAGATGTGGGGATTCAGGCAGTGTGGGTTATCCCCAGCTCTTCTCCTCAGTTTAGATCCCATTTGTAATAAATAAATCTATAAGAAAATGTTTTTCAAAATTCTTCCCCATGTAATAGTCCAGTTCTGCTTATGCTGAGCAACTTGCCATAGCACTCCTTTTGCAGGCAAGACTCCCATTACTGTCAGTAGCAAACAACCAAGCATAACCCACAGGTTTAAAACATAAATGAATTGTAAGGATGTGTGTGTATCAGTGGCTGGCTCTGTCTGCATCTTTGCAAAGTCTCTCTCTCTATTTATTTACTTGCCTCGTGTTGAAGACAAAAGCTTTTCACCATACACAAAATTTAAAGCATTATTTTTAAAAGCAGCATGTACTTTCCACTCATCCCCTTCTTTCTATTTCTTTTTTCATCAATGTCTGCCTTGCCAGACCCTCGTAGGAGTATCTGTTCTTCATTCCTCACAGGTAGCTCAAAAAGAAATCCAAGTGGTGACCCCAGCTTTGAGTCCTCTCCAGCAAACCCCTGCTGAAAGCCTGGTAGAAAGCTACACAACACTGAAACAGCATCAATGTTAACACCAAATACACAGACATTTATCCACCCAGAGGAAACTATAGTTCCTAAAAATAGCAATAGCTGCCTTCTATAGGGTTGAGTCACATTAATTTGACAGCCTGCTTCCAGAAAGAGCAGCATAGCTATAAGGGCAAAAAATGCTTCATTTATTTATGGTAAAACTCTAAGTGGACCCTCCTGAAGGGATAATAAATAAAAAGCTGGAGTAAGGAGGGGAGATTTGGTGGATGGTGACAGGTGATTTTATGCCAGTGGGAGGTTTTTTACTTCAGCATTTCTCTGTGACTGCAGGAGAACAAAAGCAGAGGAGGATAATGAGAGAGAAACACAGACCAGGTATGACACATGACTAGAGAGCAGCTGGGAGATGAAATGGGGATAAAGCTTTGAAACTAAGCATGTGGGTAAAAACCTTGAGCTAAGAGGCTGCATTCAGGGAGTGGAGAGCTGGGTCTGAAAACCCAGATGGCCAAAACCAGCACCTTCAGCTAAGAGTCTGTCAGAGGGAAAGGATGGACAATTGGCACTGTCTGGGAAACAGGAGCAGCAGCTGGCAGAGAGAAAAAGCTGTCACTGTAAAGAAGAAGCCAGAGATGAGGAAGGAACAGGACTAGAAGAGAGATGGTTAGAGGGGAGTAAGACAGAGCTAGAGGAGGAAAATCTTCATTAGAGGCTACAGACCCCTCACTGGTCATTCCTGGGGTGCATGAGGACCCTGGGTCATGGTGCTGCTCTGGTCTAAGCCTCTAGCAAAAGTGTCCTTTGGTCCACAGAGAAGTTGGCAGCTTAGTATTGCTACAAATTACCCTATTAATTCAGAGGGCAGGAGTCCATATGGAGAAGCTAAGAGCTAACCCAAACAGTGTGAGGCATAGAGGTGTTAATACGATGCCACATAATAGAATTTTTGTTTTTCCACTTTGCTTCATTAAGAACCTAGGATATTACCTACAAACACTCGAAAGAATTCTGTCAGCTGCCAAAGCAAACACACAGAAGTTGGAAAATGCCAGAGCTGAAGTTATCTGTTGAGTTTTTTCCCCTGGAAAATACAGAAAGACATGCTCTTTTCCCAGAGAAGATGTGTCAGCCTGTGCTCAGTCTTGGTCCTGCTCAAGAGGAGTCAGCATTGTGTAGTAAGAGATGCTCAGCCCCCTATTAATTTCCTTCAAGTTGAGTCGAGTGTTTTGAATATAGTTGGGGAAACAATGACAATTATCTTGCTTAAAGCTTTTGAATGCCAATCTGAAGGACTGGATACACCCCTCCCTGCTTGTGTCAGGTATCTCTTATGTGACATCAGTGAGTTCTTACACCAAATTTTACACACGTGGTCACTAATTTCATGTTCTCAGTTATGCAGATACCTGATTGAGACTCCAGGGTGTGATCTGGAGAATGCTGAGCACTCACAGCTGCAGTAAGACTCAATGGGAGCTCTGCTCTGAATAGCTGAAGAATTACCTAATAGTAAGTACCCTGACGAATCAGGTCCTGGAATCTTAAATTGGGCACCTGAAATCACTGTACCCTTCTATTCTTCTGTTTTCCAGTTGTAAAATGGGGATGATAATCATAGGAGCAATCTGAAAAAAAATACACATTTGTGAACTGCTCAGGGACTATAGTCATTAAGACCATGGAAAAGTTACCAAATTAAATTAAAAACTCTTTCTTTAGATCAAGATCAACTGGTCTGTGGTAAATAGGGTTTTAGACCACATGTTAAACACATGGAGAAAGCAAAATATTAAATGGCTTTCCAATAAATGAATGCCATCCCTCCAGTGCAGTGAATTCAGCATGGTTCCTATGGGAAAGGCAGAAGTGGTCGTGTGTTCAAAGATGGCATCACAAGAGTAGATATAGAAGGAGCATATTTAGAGTGTGTGCTCCTAGGGCTGTCTGCACAAACTGCTGCACACTTAATTTCACACCAAAAATTGCTAAGAAAATGACTGTGTGTGGAAGGTTATGGATAAGAGATGCTTTAGAATTGCCTTGAGCTAAACATTGCATCTATGCTGCTATTAGCCAACCCTAATACATCTTAAAAAAAAACCAACAAAACCAACCAAAAAACACCCCATAAAAACACCTAAAACCCCCAAACCTAACCAAACAAAAAAACAACCCAACAAAAAACCTCAAACAAACCCAAACAAAACAAAAACACAACACCAAAACAAAACAACAACACCAAAAAAACCCAAACAAAACCAAAAGAAGAGAGCATGTGTATATACTGCTACAAAAGCCTAATAAGAGCTGGGTGACTGCCATATATTACCTGGCATGCTGAAGCTGTAAAGTCTGCATTCACCATCAGAGTGCAGCTTATCATCTGGAAGTAATTTAGCTGTGTGGTTACCTTTAGACTGCTGTTCTTTGTGTTTCCATACCCGTAAGCAAATAATGATGTAGAATAAGACTTTATCTCTATCAAGTAAACAAATAATTGGGCTGGAGATTTCAAAAGCAGAAGTGAGGAATGGTTTTGAAGCCAGTCAAAAATCTGTAGGTTTTATCCTTCATGGTTGTTATTAAAAGTACTTAGAAAATCCAAATCTCTTCCCTCCCTTGCTTCCCAGCCCCCTCTTACCTTTGCTATGTGGTACACAGGGAACACTGCTTGAAATACACTGTCACTCAGCTCTGCACAGTCCAGGGACATGGAGTTTGTTTTCTGAAGTAATTTGCACAACACAGATCTATATTCTCCTCTAAGTGCACACACCTGCAATCTCCATCAGGATCACCAGGAGCTACTTGTATGTGATGAAGGGAAAATAGATGCTAGGCTGGGCACTTCACCCAGGAATCTACAAATGGGTTCATGTTACCTCCCTTTCACTAAAAAGCCATGAAAAGCACCTCTGATAAATTTCCTATGTCTGGTTCACATAGCAGGTGGCCCTCCATTAGAAATAGAATAGCTATACCTGACTTCCCTGGTATTTCTGAACCGAGGACAGCAAATTCAACAACATATCAGCCTGAAGGTCTCCTTCTGTGTGGGATCACAGCTTGCATACCTACTGCAGCCCAAAATGGGTTTGCAGAGTTAAGAGGCACAGTTTGTTGGCAATAAATAGATGCAGCAGAAAAGAGAAATTAAAAGGTGATGACAAATGAGAAGATATTTACTCATAGTCAAGACTGAATTAGGCTCAAGTGAAGGAACCCTGGAAGGCAGTTTCTGATGCAGGAGCTCCAGAGGGTTTCTCGCAGTACCTACTGACATTAAAATGTAAGAAGGACCAAAGTTGACTTGGCTACATTGGCAGGAAGAAGGGAATGAAGAGGGGAGAGCGTGATTAAGACAGACAGGTGAGGCTAGAGAGTTCAACTGATTATTTTCAATGGGATTTATCACATTTATCTCATGTTCTCACAAGAAATTGTGTGGGAGGAACATCTTAGCCTGGGGAAAAAAGTCCCACAGTAAAACTTGAAAGATGTTACCGAGTGCTGAGATCACATTTTCTGGAGGTATTTTCAATTATTCAACAGAAGAAAAAAAATAAATCTTTTGTTCAGATCATATTTTAAGAGAAATGTATTTCCTGGGAGAGGAGTGCAGTACTGGAAGCCACTACACAGAGAGGCTGCAGCTTCTCCATCCAAGGAAGATTTCAAGGATGACTCTGACACCAAAAATAAGCCAGAAAACCACAAATACTCTGTGAGAAAGCATCGCAGGTCACAGGAGAAGAGTTGGGCAAGTGTCAGCTAATATGTTTGCTTTCAAAGCTATGGCTAACGAGTGACATGGACAATAGATTCAAAAACCAGTTCACTTTTGAAAAGTATTTCAAATAGGTCTGACATTAACGAGGGCTCCTTGAGACTGGCAGACCAGGAAAGGTAACGTTGCCTCAGGACCTTCCCCTGCCTGAAAGAGGCCAGGGATGCCAGGCAAGACAGACAAAAGGATGAATCCCATGGGGCTTACATGGGACTTGCTTCCTTACAGGAAGATTTCTGTTGCTTTTCACAGGCCCAGCAAAAGAAGTGTGGGCACCCAGGGGATTTGGGCAGCAGGAGTAAGGGGTATTCAGGGTTAGGTACCAGCTGTACGTGGTTTTCTTCTTTTATTTTATTTTTTTCACTGTCTCAAAAGCACGAGTGACCCTAAGTCAGTTTTATGACCAGGTTTGGATAAGTAGTTGCACATTTTAATGTGCTGAGTAACAAGTGGCATCCCATCACCTGAGCTGCCCTAGATGAGTGTACAAGTGCTCTTAGCACACTCCAGATGCCAGGGACAATGTGTTAGGTGTTAAGGCACCCTCGTGGATATGTGCAAGGTTTCAGCAGCAAACAACGAGCTGCAAATTCTTCCAGTCTTCTTTCCAGCATTAGAGAGGAGATTGATGGGTACAAGGTGACACCTCATTTATGACTAATTGACTAATTGAATTATGATATGATTTACTTCACCTTGCAGATACAGAGAATAGTAAAGTGGTTTAACATATCTCCTGCACCCCTCAACCATGGGTACAATTATTTAAAGTTTCTTTTAGTTATAGAGCCAGAGATGGATCTTTGATTATGTGACTTAACAGAACTACAGAACTTGCAATACTGGGTTAGTTATTTCTTAGGAAAAAAAAAATCCAAGATATTTCTTGGATGCTTCTAACTCTATTTTAATGCTTCCAAACCTGATATAAGATATTGTGGCCAGCATACCAAGAGATACTTTTTGATGAAGACAATATAGTTCTATATACAAAAAGTGACAAAAAAGGGCTGATATCACAGGTTCCCTTTGTCATATTAATATTTTAGGGCAAAGCCTTACACAGCATTTGCCCTAATTTACTTGAAACACCATAACTACATAAAGCAGAGTGTAAGTTTATGTTGGAAACACTTCTCCTGTTCCCTGCTGCCAGCAGGCACTGGCTGATACCATAGGAACACCTGTGTGGTGCCAGCTTCTGCACTTTTAGTGACCAGTGAAACTTCCAGGCATGTCCTTTCTGCACTTTTTTTATTGGTTAAGTTCACAGAAAACCCGCTTAATTATTGCATAATGCCTTCATGAATCAAGATTTTACTGTGCAGTTCAAGCTGCAGTAAAATAAGTGTGCTTCATATGTTAACAATTACAGGCTAGATTTAGAAAAGCATCACACATTGTTTGCATTGGCTTTTCTGACTCCTTTATTCATAAAACAGTGTTAATGCACCTAAAATAAATCCACCTTCCTTCTGAAATTCATTGTGTTTCTGCACAGATAACTCTCTAGGAATACAGATGGCATGTTGCTGCTCACATTCTCTGACTGTTCAAGCAGGCAGGTGTGTGAGTTGGACATGGCTGGAGCCAAGCCTACACTACATACCCCAGGGGCTGAAGCTGCAGACACGAGTGGTTAACCTTGGTGGAGTCAGTTCTAAAGAGCAAAAGGGGGACTTGCAGCAAGGATCTAGCCCATTATAAAGGGACACCAGGAAGTATTTTGCTTTGAAGTTCTGATCTGTGCTGCAACTTTGAGATTGCTCTGCTTCCACTGTCTTCAATGAGCACCAAATGTACTCTCAGAGCTGTAAAATGTTATTTATACCTGGAAGTCTGGTGGGGTCAGAGCAACACGGGACTGGTGTAAGATAAGCAGCCAGCACATTGCCTTGCTGTAAGGGAAGGCAGGATTGTCTGCAATACAAGGCAGGCCCCTAGCAACAGAATATTGGTTTGACAAATCATGTTACATCTGGATGGGAGTTCAAATTGGATTTATTTTTTAAGAAGCATTTCTTTTCTTACTTCATGCAATCTAACCTTTGAAAAGTAAGGTTTGGCTTAGCAGTAATAAAACAATTTTCCTTCTGTTTTCTTCTATCTTTATACAAAGATTTGGGGTTGCTTTGTTTGTGTTTGGTTTTCCCTTGTTTTGTTTTTAATATGGACACACATATTTATATTTATTTAACGTTTTGTAAAGCATGCTTTGTAAAAGAGGCAGCGAGGAAGAAGTTGTTGAGAGGAGAGGACTCTTTGCAGCAGCAGAACATCACTATTGTTTGACCCAGCCTGCCTCTGAAGATCCACAGAAACTGCAGTGGTTTTTGCCAAATACAAAATTAATTTCCTGATTGGAACATGTGATCAGCTTGGAAAAAAAAGTGTGGGTTTTGTGCAATCTGTTTCCTGCCCAAGTACAACTTTGCCTTTGGCTAAACTAGCACCACAAGTCATAATCAATTAAAGTTCTTGTTTTTCCTTTTGGAACCAAGCACTCCAGCTTTTTGTGTGTAAGTCCTAGTGGTGGATATATGTGCAAGTGTGAATGTTTTCCTGTGTCATTCATATTAACGAAGCCTGCAGGTGTATTTGGAACACATTTTCTGAAGTACCTTGCAGTTGTTTCTTTTTTTCTTTTTCTTTCTAGAGAGTCTCCCCAGCATCTGCCTACGGAATCAAATTTTGTGGCCAGCCTGGAATTCCATACTCCAAATCAGACCACAGACTTGTACCTCATTTCAAATCTTCTCTGGAAAAATGGTCTAGGAAAAGACTCAAACAATTTATTCTCCATTAGAGAAGAAATGCAGTACTAAATGGGCCATGGAAATACTCCTTCAGATTGACCTAATCTAAACGAATCTGTTTCATCTTCCTATGCTTGAGTAATAGATGTTGACAAAGCCACTGAATGACTTGGCTCCAGCTCTAGCTGAAATTTCTCATGATGGTGAATATGAGATGAATGTTACAAATGTGGCTCAGCCTTGAGCAGCAAACTGAGAATTCTCTATCAACAGATGATAGAGAATCACTCTATTTACCCAAGTTTCTGAGGTCTTCTGAAATAAAAGCACAGAAATCTGATAGGAAGGCACACAGTATTTGCAGAATGAGTAATCCCTATTGAAGTCAACCGAGAGACTTTTCATCTTTTCTCTGGTATTTGTCTCAGTGTTCACATTTTCCCACAAGCAGTGTGACTCAAATATTAGGAGCAACTCTTCCTGGACTGTTAGGTAATCTTAGGCCAGGAATTTGGAGAGAGTAACACAAAGTTTCTCACCTAGTGAGGTTCTTCTGCCGAGCATTGATAAAACAAGACTCGCTGTGTTTAAAACCAAATTAACAAGGAATTAAATTCCAGTCAGGAGCAAAACAGCAAAATGAGCCTCCCTTGGGAAAGCTGAGATTTAACTGAGATTTAATGGCTGTAGCCATGACCTCAGTGAGACTGGCACTCTGCAAACACAGCTTTCCTAAAGCCATTGCAGAAACACTCTTACCTTAGACTGCCCAGGCAGAAGAACCATGCCTGTATGTGCTCTTTTCTTCCTTCAGAGTTGGCTTGTTGGGACACATGATGGGCTTCTGCTTCTCCTCTTGATTACAGTTGTATTCCAATGGGCTTCATGGTTTCCTGGTCTCACAGTACACTGAGTCAGTAGAGCTACATCTACTGGAGCTTTTAAATGCATGAGAAAGAACAATTCTGCTTTAATCTAAAGGTCCAACCACCCCAAAGAATCACGTCTTCAGCAGTGGCCCAAAATAGCTGTGTGTGGAGAAACACAGGAAGACAGAGCTCATGTGACCACACATACCCAGAATTCTATCCAGATCTTGAGTAATCTTTGGGTTGGGAGCTCTCTTGCCAGAGGTGATGCTTTGTATTTCATAATGACCACGTTTCTTTTGTGTAAGAAGGATTTAGAGTTAGCTCTGAGCACTTACAGATAGTTTGTGGCTAAATAGCAGCATGAAGGACTCTGTGATGGTCAATTTTATGTCAGCTCCTACCCTTCCTCTGAATATGCTTTTTTCCTTGTGGTCTTTTGCATCACAAATGTCTTGTAGTGCTAAAGCAAGATCAGGATCCTCTGTTTCATCTTTGAACTGCAACAGTCAAAACGAAGGAAACATAAGGAAAAAAATTGGTGTGAGTGTAGTCAAAAAAGGGAACAGGTTGTCTGGAGAGACTGCATTCTCCACAGCTAAAAGCCAAACAACACTGCCCTGAGCAACTTGCTGTAGCTGATGCTGCTTTGAAGAGTAGGATTGGCTCAGTTTTGGACTAGAGGATCTTCAGGGGTGCTTTCCAACCTCAACTAATCTATGATTCTGTAGCCTTGCAAAGAGAAGGGAATCAAAAAATGGGCTACAAACCAGAAGTTTAGGATCTTCTCCCTGCTGATTTCTAACTTTCTGACCCCCATGAGAACAGGGAGAGTACAGCCCTATGACCCACGCTCAAACACCTACAGACTTTGAGCATCTGTCCAGGAGAAATTCCTGCATCATCAGGGCAATAGATAACTGAAAGCCCACACCAGCAGTTCAAATCAAACCAACACTTGTGCATTTTTGATTGAATGCTTGCACTTTGAGAAGCAAATTTACAAATGAAACACCTTCTTTCAAGGTCTTTCTGTCCTTCCAGTCGTGTCATCCCTGTCTGTGTCCTGCAAATTAAATTCCTTAATGATGTAACCATTCTTATTTACTGTATGAAATGAAAACAAAGGAGGCAAAATATTCAGAACTATTTAAAACTCTCACGATCTATGGTGGATTTGTCTTCTGTGCAGTGAACATCAGGTCAGGAACATGGTTTCTCCTCTGCCTTTTACAGTTTCCTACAATCCCACTGAACTGGTGGTGAGTTTGTACCCACTTTACACATGCATACAGGGTTTCTACAGATGGCAAAAGCCGAAGCTGTGAGGACTGAATCTCTGCAGCAAGAAATACAACCTAAGGCATTAGCAATGTTAGTGGCAGCCAGGAGAGAGCCTGGGCTGCAGCAGTTGCTTCAGATCAGCCAAGTGCTTTTTGCTCATGAAATAGATGCTTCAGACTTGTACCTCTAGAGGGGGGTAGATACCTGTGTACTGCCTGCAGTCCACGGCAGGGACAGCTCAGCCGGATCTTCACTGCAGCACTGTTTGCTGTCAAATACCCTGTAAATGTTACTGAACACCTGAATACGCGACAGTTTTGCCAGAGCTGGAGGCTCTCCTCTGTGAATAATGGGCTCATAGAATAGTAGGGGTTGGAAGGGACCTCTAGAGATCGAGTCCAANAGTGAAGCAGCCCAGTAGCAATCCTTGCTCTACCAGCTGGGAACTCTTTGGTATCACTTGCTTTTCTGCTTAGAGTGTAACTGCAGGCTTTGAAACCGGCCAGAGCTGAACAAGGGACAATGAGTTGTACCCATAATCTACTCACATATAAGAACCTCTTCACTGTGACACCACAAAGGCCAGAAGGCATCACATGCTCTCCTGCAACGAGAGCAAGGCAAAAAAAAGATGAGGTTAAACCACCACATGCATGTCTTCTTGCCTACAGAGGTGCTCTGGGAGTGAGGTGCTGAGTTATAACTTGGGGTTATTACGAGCACAGAAAGCAAAGCAGAGGAGGTGTTGCTCCTGTGGGAAGGTCTGTCCTGCAGCTCCACGGAAATCCCAAGTTTCAGTAATGTAAGAGATTCTGTTTATGTGACATATAAACAAAATAATGACTATATATCTTGCCTTCCTCATTCCTCCCTGTCATCCAGGAGATAAGGGAACAGCACGACAGCTAACACAGCTGTTGTGTATAAATGATCTCCAGATGGAAAAGGAATTTAGCCACTTCTTTGGAGTTTCCAGATGTTTTGAAACCCTGGACAACTCCCCTGGGCACATTCACAGTGCAGAGCATGNTTGCTGTCCTCAGAGACCCTCTTCACTGTGACACCACAAAGGCCAGAAGGCATCACATGCTCTCCTGCAACGAGAGCAAGGCAAAAAAAAGATGAGGTTAAACCACCACATGCATGTCTTCTTGCCTACAGAGGTGCTCTGGGAGTGAGGTGCTGAGTTAAAACTTGGGGTTATTATGAGCACAGAAAGCAAAGCAGAGGAGGTGTTGCTCCTGTGGGAAGGTCTGTCCTGCAGCTCCACGGAAATCCCAAGTTTCAGTAATGTAAGAGATTCTGTTTATGTGACATATAAACAAAATCATGACTATATATCTTGCCTTCCTCATTCCTCCCTGTCATCCAGGAGATAAGGGAACAGCACGACAGCTAACACAGCTGTTGTGTATAAATGATCTCCAGATGGAAAAGGAATTTAGCCACTTCTTTGGAGTTTCCAGATGTTTTGAAACCCTGGACAACTCCCCTGGGCACATTCACAGTGCAGAGCATGCACAGAGTGTCTGGAGACAGGGTTCATCTCTGCTGTGCTGTTGCCTGATGTGTTTGCAATATGCTGAAGGTGCTAGGTACAGGCTGGCCATCTATCTGCAAGCTGCTTCGTGGAGCTGCTCAGCCTTGGAAGAGATGGACCCAGAAGCACCTAATGTATGGCACCTGCATACACATTTTAGGCCTGGATTCCCCTGCCAAGGAGGGGTTCAGGCAGTGGAAGTATCTTGCCCATTTTCAGCTTGTATTTGCTTAAGATCTCAGGATGAATGACAGGTTACTGGTGCTATCAGCCAACATCCAACATCCATTTTCAGAAATGTTGAAGATACTGAAAAAATATGGGGTTTTTCCACATTTTTCTGTGCCAGGAAAAATACTAGAAAAATATACAGAAAATATTTTTAAAAATTAAAATCAGATTTTTTTTGCCTCTTCAAGCACAGAAAGTGGATTATGTCTAATTCAGTTATCACTTAGAAATTCCTGCTAGTGATAGTTTTAAAATAAATAACTATTACACAGTGTAAAACATCTTGGGACCGTGGAAAGAGTTACACTGCATGTGAAAATACATCAACAAATTATTTTTCTATTGACACACATCTAAATTAAGAAAAATCTCACATTAGAAAATAAAAACATTACCCTCAATCTCTAAACCTTATAAGAAATAAAATATCTGTAATGCACTAAGTCCTGAAATACAGAACTGAGGCTGGAAAAGACCTCTGTGTCAAGTCCATTTGGAAGGATTGAAATGCAGCTAATTATTTTTTTTTTTCCCCAATCATTGTTTGTGTAAAAACCTCCACATATAATGTCCTTTCTCACTTCTTTCTTCTCCTGCATTTCCACTATTTACCATTCAGCTCCTGCTTTTTTTGACTTGAGAAGTGACTTGAGTTAAACAGAAACCAAAGCAAGCTCAATGCAGTCCAGTTTATTTTAAAGCAGTGCTGATTCCATAGAAGCTATAACTGCAGTTAAGGTTTTAAGGCATTTGATTTTAGATAGTGTTTGCTGGATTAAGTCATGATGAAATTAGAAGAGGAGAAACCAGCTGAGGAGAAACATATGCCTTTTTTCACTCACTCACCAAAGGGCTTTTAACCCCTCTGAAGCCTAATGAGCTGCAGTCAACCACTCACCTTCAGATAGTAGGTTCTCTTTGATTACTATTTGTTTATTGGAGCAACTTTTTTTCTTTCTTTTTCTTTTCTGCAGAGAAAAGACTGGAGGCACAAGCTGAGCCTGTGAGACAAGGCTGGAGGTCTGCATGACTCATTTATGTAGCTTTGCTCATTTGAGGACAAACCCCAAATCTCTGTTTTGGTTCTGAAGTGGTTTATAGGATACTGGGATTACATGAGTTGCTTTGCCATTTAGCTAGAAGATAATTTCACATAACTCAACTGCAACCTCTAGACCCTTCTGGGATAGAAGTTACATCACTGAATGAGGCTGGTTTCAATTCCCGTAAAATCATCTTGAGCTCTGTATTTATCCTGTTAATTACAGAGGGCTTTCATGTGCCAGGCATGGACTTCACAGCCTACCCACTCACCCAGACTGCCTTCTGTATAGCTCCACACAGGGCTTGGGAGGAGAGGTGAGGGGAGGTCTGCTAGGTTCACACACTGTCATCATAGCATGGAGATGGGTGATGGGGAGTCTGACAGCGTGATGGGGACAGGGCCAAAACAAAAAGGAAAGACCCTTGTCTTTGTCCTGGGTGTTTTCCTGGGGTTTGGGGATCCTGTGGACAGCTAAGAGGGGAGAGGAACACATGGCACCCTAATGTGTGCAGGGGCCAGATCGCAGGCTGTGTGTTTGCATCTCACGCTGACACAAGGAGACTGGGCAAGCCCTTAGCTATTAATCTGGGTGGACTGAAGGATTAAACTACCTTAGAGTTCATTTTGTTGAGTGGCTTCAGTTTTAAGCACTGTTTTAAGCCCAAGAGAAATGTGGTCAGGAAAAGACATGCAAAATTGCACAATATTTAAAATCAAATCAGCTGGGGAGAGCATTTCTCTTGCAGAAAGTTGTCAATCTGTGTATCATGGTATGGTCAATGATAATCAAAAGGCTAAATTTTGAGGGAAGCAACCATAATTTTTATATAAACAATCAATGGTTGGACTTTTTTTTTATGAGAACAAAACAAAATTTGAAATTTCTGTTTCAAACTTTTGAGGAAACTTCCCTAAAAAAAAATTTAAATTCTCTTCCTTAAAATCAGAATAAAAAGTCAAAATTTCTCATGCCATGAAATACCTTAAAAAGACACCCACAGCAAGCTTAAATATTTTTGCATTGACATCAGTGCTCACAGGTTAGGATATTTTGTTATTTTGCTAAAGTCAAAATATTAAAGATGAATTGAAGTGCTTCAGCTGTAGAGAAGCAAGCACTTCAAGCTGATGAAATAAAATATTCTGATCTTTTTCCTCTGAGCAATTTAGGTAAATTGTTAGAATTCTAGTGAGTCTCCAGACAACAGAGCCAACATCAGTCTGCAGTGGGATGCAAGGAGGGAAAGCACATTGAGCAGCCAGAGAAATAAATGGAGTGGAAGGTTGACAAGAGCTTTTTACTTGCCAGTCTTCAAGGACTTTGTGTGGGAAGGAAAGACACATTAAACCCAAACATTCCTATGATTCCCTTTCTCTGTTGTTGGTTTTATACTGCCATGAAATATTACAGGCTATTACAAAGAAAGAAATGCAGGCAGGGTGAAAACAGACTGTCCAGGTCCCAAATGCTTCCTTGTCCCAGGTATGAACCTCTAACACCAAGGTGATTTTTTACTGCTCATGCCAGTTGCCCTGCACTAGAGAAGTCAACATAATACCTGTGCATAGAACATGTACAATAAAAACCTGGAGGCATTTCCATAAAGCCTCATTCTCTGAGCTCCTTACTGATTCCTGGTGAAGGGGATCAGTCAATGGCATACTTGCTACTGGCTCCAGTGTTCACAGGGCCATTAATTCTCCACTCACTGGGGAAAGAATTGTTTCCATCAACTCATTTTACTGAAGCTCTCTTAGTTTTGGATCACCAACAGGCTGGATTGATCTCCTTCACTGCATCTGCCATGAGACTGAGTGGCAGAGGATTGGCAGTGAACATCATTCCCTGAAGGATTTGATGTCACTGCTGCAGGTTCAATTCAGCAGACGTAGCAAAGGTTGATATTTTTCTCAACATAGGGCTTTAGAGGCCTTAAAATCCCCTGTCAGCTCAGTGTGTCTGCCTTCCTGAACAGGATCAAATGGCCAGGTTGCAGGAAAACCTCAGCCAACATTTTCCTTCCTAAAACCATCGATTCCCATTAAAACTCACCGTGTCTCAGTTCATATTTTTGATTCTCTGCTACCTTTTAATTTGAGCCTCCTGGACAATGTTTATCCTTCAAGGGTGGAATGTAGTTCTGTATTCTTGTAAAAGATAGACGTGCAGATTGTTCTTTAAACTGAGAGCCTCACGTTGACAATAAACATCAAAGAAAGTTAAAGTGGATACAAACACAATGCAGATGCTTTGGAAAGGTATTTTATAATTTGATGTTTTCCTTTAAAGCCCCATGTCCTGACATTATATCAACATAAAAGAAACCCAGCTTTCAAAAAAGGTTCATTTCTAGCTTTTGTGTTTGCAGGATGTTATTTCTCAAAAGGACCTTAGAATCCAGGTTGTCTATTACAATATAATTATAATTAGTTCATGATTAGGGACAACATTATTGCATATTTGTTTCTATTGTATCTGAAAAAAAAAAGCTGAAAATACTTGGATATATTTGCCTGTGTACTTTAAAGAAAGATTACAATGAGGATAATTCATTGTTTCTGACATATATACAATTTTGAACTGTATAACTCCTCTAAAATACTGATGCTGAATGCTAATTATAGTGATTCTTTTTTTAATAGGCTAAAATATATCTCAGATTCTGTCCCAGGCAAAAAGCTGGAGAGGAAGAGAAATTCAAACCTACAGACACAGAATCCATGCTTCCCACTTCCTATTTACTGCTTTCTAGGAGAAAAGTGATGGGAAATAATACTGAATGGCCAAAAAGATGGTAGGAAAAGAGCAGGAGTCTTGGTGGTGCCTAAGATGCCAGTATAAGCTCTCCCTTTGCCAGCTCAAGTGTATTTATACCTTTTTAACAACAAGTGTGTCTTTAAACAGCTCTGTAGGAATGGACAAGAGAGGCAGATTCTTTCAATAAAAGTGTATGCATCTGTATTATTGCCAACCACAGGAGCTCTACCCTGGTGCTGTGTGCCAGCTGTCATGCTGTGTGATAATTGTATATGACACTGAAGAGGAGAAGAAGGAAAAAAAAGGGAAAAAATTAAAAAGGGAGCAAGGGAGTTTGCTGAACTGAGGATGGAAACTCTATTTAGCACAGACCTTCCTCTAAGAAGCTGTAAAATCTAGATGCTGTGGTGCCTGCTTCTCTTCTCTGTTACTCCCATTTGTGTGATGCAATTTGGTGGCCAGATGAGCCTGACTTGGGCACCCAGCTGGTCTGGGAGTGGACAGTCCGTGCTGGAGTGCTGCTGGACTCGGAGGAGTGAGCATTAGCTCTTACCTTCCCTGCTGCTTCTTGGCATGCAGCCTGTTCCCATGGCATTATCTGAGGCTGGTCATGGAGGTTTATGGTTTATTTTTATAGCAATATTTTCAAGCAATTATCTTCCGACTTGTAGCTATAGACCTTTATGCTCTCAATTTAGCAAGGGCTTGTTTCTGTAAATCCACTTGTTTAAGATTTCCCTCATGTGTGCACACTAAACACATTGTTAACCTTGACGAGCAGTTAAACACTTAACCAGCACTGCAGAAATCCGGCTCATTTTCAAGTGGTGTAAGCCATCATTTCTCCTGTCTGTGCTGTAAGCCTGGCATGGTAAGGCAATAAAGGGAGGAATAAAAAAAGCTAGAGCCAGCAACTTCACTGGCTTAAATCAGTGCAGCTCCACTAAATCAGTGGGGCTATAGAGATACATACACACTCTGAATCTGGTTTTATGTTGAAAAGAATTCATACTTACTGGCTTTCCTATGTCTATCTACACTTCATTTCTCTCTTAGAGCTTCTGCAGGAGGTGTGTGTTCTGTTTTGAAGAGAAGACAATAACCTTGTTTAAAAGTATTGGCAACTTACTAGTCAGTGTTATGTTTTGTGTGTTTTGATTGTCATCAATGCCTTGCATAAATGCAGTTATCTGATGATAATGAAATGCATTAACCATCATGCTGGCTAGTGAGTGTTACAGCTTCACAAAAGATTAAAAATCCAGGCTCTGATTCTGTTTTTTCACTACTGTGATTTATAGCTAGTGCAACTGGAATGATTGGACTGGAGATGCAGAAGAATAAGCTGAAGATGGGGTGAGCCAGGTCCCCCTTCATTAGGTGCAGTACCCAGAATGTAACATCCAGTTCAGATACTCATCACAGGCAGATTCTGGACCCTGAGTTTCTGGATCTATAAGATGTAAAGGGAAAATGCAGCACAAGTGAAACACCAGCCAGAGCACATGAGGATCAAAAATGAGGCAGGAAGAACACAAACTTCAACACTACGCATCCAAAGATTAACTACATCAAATAAAAGCTGGAAGAAATAAAAGAGCCAAACAAGGCAGAACAGGAAATTTCTAAAAATGTTGCTGTTGACACTAAAGAAAGACAGAGAGTAGTCTGTGTGCAGCTGCAATACAGCTGCACATCCAAACAAATTAAAACCCTCTGAGGACCTTAAACCAGAATAAACTAATATTATTTAAGTGAAGCACTGCATCTCAAGAGGAATGCTTATTTAGGGTGTGAAAAAGTAGCCTGGAATCACCCAGTGGCATAAAATACTTTTCTAGACCCAGGAAAGCTTAAAAATCTGCTTTTGTGGGTGTTAAAAGGCATGCTCTTACTGTCTTGCCACCCCTGTACAAATGAGACTTCTGCCCAGTTTTTCCACCTCCATTGCAAGACTGATGATGGCAGAGTCTGCAACTCATGATTTTGATGATGCAGGCAATCAGAAGGAGCACAACTACACTTTTCAACTGAGCTCTGCAATATTTCCCAGCAGCCTGGCTTGTTTGCTGTGTGGCATTCCAGACAGTACTGTACAAAAAGAGCAGCTGGGACTCTGCCTGCTGCTAGAGGTTTGCTCCTAGGAACCAACCCCCCCCCAGCCTCCCAATCCCATCTCAATTGCACTTGGTTACCGAGAAAGTTCTGCATTTGTTAGAAGGTGCTTATGCTGATTTACAAAGCCATTGAAAAGCAGAGCCCAAGTTACCTTTCTGAGTTAGTGACTCTTTACTCTGTTGGTCACAGGCTGAGGTCAACTGATACAGGTCTCTGTGCATCTTCAATACTGAACCATGTCACCTTGGGTGGTCGCTCTTTCAGCCATTGTGCACGTGGCCCTGCTGCCTCCTGACAGTCCCAGCACTGCTACCTTCCCTGCGGTCCAGATGTGAGGCAGTTGTGCTTATTGGCCATTATCCGGGTGAAAGTCATTGGGATTTCAGCAGAATCATTCCTAACACCCCTTTCGGAATCATTTGTCTGTAGTATTTTGAGATGTGATTTTAAGATAAGGTGTTTGCTTTTTCCTCTCTGTCATGCCATTTTTATTTCCTATTTGCAAATGAAATTCCCCCTGCTACAACAGGATAGCATTCATGATGGAACTATCTGAGCACTGATGAACTTTTTCTTACTCCAAAGTAAACATTTGTTATGGATGAAAGCACAGAATAATTTTACAAAACACTTTTTTTGATTAAAAGAATAAAACCATCTGCTACTGTAAAGAAACTGAATATATTTGTCAAGTTAGATATGGGTTGTGCAATCTGATGCTGACTCTAACCTTAAATGCCTGCTAAATCAATGCAATGGATCAGAACTCACAGAAGGTGTCAGTCTTCTAAAGTACTATTAATCATTTCTTTAAGGTCTGTAAATCTTTCTGATGTCAGGCATAGCACAGATAATCATGTGAGCTGGAATAAGTATTGTTAATCAATGGATGTTTTTGCTGACTGAATGAGGAACAGGGAGAGAAAGTGAATTATTACAAAAAAACCCAAACAACCAAACAATGAAACCCAAAGATTGGAATGTGTCTGCTCCAGAAACAGTACAGTAAAAAATTCCATCATATGAAAACTATTATACAAAGGTTACTCAATATTCAAGGTATAGCACCCAATGTCATGGTAATGGAGTGTTGTCGTGGGATAAATATATCCCACTTTGAAATATTCTCCATAAATGCCTCAGTCACCACAACTTCCATTTAGCTGCAGAGGGCTGGCAGGAATGTTTTGGTTTGAAATTCATCATCCACTGTTCTTCCTTCCTGTCAGTTGGCTTAAGCACTGCAATATGAGGGAGAAAATATTGGAACTGCTCTTTTATATTCATCCAATGGCCCAGATCAGAGTCAGGAAGGGATATTCCCAAACTTGATTTGGGGAATAACTTGAATTAGAGCATTTCAGTGAGAGGTCTCAGCTGCTGCACTCAAAAATTAAACTGCTCTGAATGTAACAGAACTGACCACTAGGTGTTTAGAGTGGTTGGTATTGGTCCAGTGAAAGGCTGAGGAATTACCACAGATGGGATGGTCAGAAAAATTAATTCCAAGTATTTTAATTTAGGAAGGATGTCAGCACACAGTCACTCAGCGGAGAAGTTATGAGATTATTCAGCTTCGTTTAAAACCCTGTGTGGAGCTGACTAAAGCCTGCTGAAGGAAACAGCTGATGTACAACCTTACTCTGAGATCAGCTTGAAAGGGAGGGCAGAGATGGGGAGGGTCAGCAGTCATTTATTCACTATTAGTTATTGTGTGTTCTTTCAGCCCCTTGGCTTTCTGTCCTCCCTTTTCCACACAGGCTGTGTGCTCAGGATTTGTCTGATGCCTGAGCCAGCTCCTTCCCTGATAAGCCAGACAAGGGATTTGCTGGCTGGTTTTGTAGGACAAATGTCAGCTACAGACAGCCCCTCTTCTGCATCTGCAGGGATTCAAACAGCTCTCCAGCACACTGCCCCCACCCAGAGTAGCCTCAGGGGGAGAACATTGTTCTAAAGCATCGCAGAAGTCCACTCAAAGTCAAAAAAAAACCCCGAAGTACGTCTATGAGTATTCATAAACATTAACTTCTCCCAAGGCAGTGGTCATGTGCTGAGCAGCTGAGCGCTGGCGTGGAGCTGCGCTGGGAGAGGAGTGCACCAAGAGGGACCAAAGTGCTGTGAAAGCAAACTGGATTTTCCTATGTTGTTAATTTCTGCACAGCAGGAAAAGTTACTCTTTCCTTTTTTAGCAGTGTTACTGCCTGCCTGAAAACTTTCTGTGAAATCAGTCCTGCACCTTATAGAGGAGATTCAGTAGTCACATTTTGGAAGCTGGTACTGAATATGATGTCACTGGGTCTGCAGGTGAGTAAAACCCCCAAACAACTTTTGACACGTTCTTGTGGCAGCTGTTCCCACACGATTCACAACTTCTCTGCCTTAATCTGTGGCTGTTTAAATAGTTTCAGTGAACAAAAGCACAACACACACCAGTCTAGAACTAAGGATATTCACTAGTCACACCACGTACAACCACAGCAGTTGTATGAGATAGCTGATTTAATGTAACCTGACCCTTATTTTACAGTCAAGGAAATAGATGAAGGAAGTGAAGCCATGTAGAACCTAAGTTAGGTTTAGCTCAACTTCACAGTAAAGATTTTCCTTATGTTGAGGTGTAACTTCTTCTGTTCCACTTTGTGCCTGTTGCCCCTTGTCCTGCCTGTCACTGGGTANTCTTCCCTCAACCTGTTGGCCATACTCTTCTTAATGGACACCAGGTTACCATTGGTCTTCTGGCTACAAGAGCACACTGCTGGCTCATGGTTAACCTGTTGTCCACCAGTATTCCCAGGTCCTTCTCCACAGTGCTGCTTTCCAGCAGGTCAACCTCTGACCTGCACTGGTGCATGGGTTAATTCTAGCACAAGTGCAGGACTCTACACCTTCATTAGGTTTCCTTCCACCCAACTCTCCAGTCTGTCCAGATCTCAATAGTTCAAATACATTATTCTAATTCAAATAAATTCCTAAATTGATATACCTGCCCCAAACTATATCTGCCTCCTTGGAATCTTCACTGGCCTTTGGGGCTAAGAATTAATAATAACAGCAGAATCAGGCCCAGTGAGTTTACCAGGATCTCTGATCTTTGCCTTAAAATAAGTCATATCTGAAATCGTGCTTTCAGCTGTTGTCTCATAATGAAATACTCCAGTCTGGGATTGTCTGGGAATCTTTTGAAGCTTTGCTCTTCAGTTTTGATTATTAAATGGCATTTAAGAAACTGCAGCAGCATTGAGGAATTACCACATATTCTCATGGCTTCTTAATGAAATATAAAATACAGAGAGATAGATGAATGTGTGTCTTTTGCTAATTCTTAGTTGGGAAGCTTGCAGTATGTGAAAATAAACTGTAGCTTTTTGCTGGACAGACCTGAAACAGCCCTCTTTACAACATATATTTGTAGGGGCCAAAAAAAGTTGCTCAGTATCAAACCAGGACAAAGCTGAAAAATTAGAATGAAGATTTTGAATCACATTTGGAAGTGGGTAAGTTTGGAGCTGGAGTTTGATCCATGTACAGTATACATAAACATCAATTTTTATTGCTAGAGACTGGGAGTGACTCTTTCTCTTATAAACTCCCTCGTGGTACCTTCTTACACAGCCAAAGCTCTCTGTCATTCTTTACGTGGCATGCTCAAGCCAGCACTGCTTCAACCAGCTGAATCCTCTTGAAGTCAGCAGCGTTACTTGGCTGAACAGTTTAAAAGCAGCTGTAGTCAGCAGTGTGGTAAATGAAAGGGCAATTCAGCCCAAAATGGCAAGAAACTGTGGACTGCAACTGTAAAACTGACTTTCTGTTCTCTTATCTTTTTACCTGTGGTATCAGGGACAAATGTTTGGGTTTTAGAAGCAGCTGTGTAATGCATTTTCCTTTACATTTTCAGTTTGGAGCTACAGAAGTCTTTTTATCCTGATTTCTCTAAGTCTAAGGCTTATATCTGCCTATAAGCTGAAGAAAAAAAAAAAGGAAAAAAAAAAGCAAAAAAGCCTCAACCAAATTTGACAGGTGATCAGAAGAAGTCTCAAAACCAGTTATGATCACAGGAGGTTTGTGAAACCAAATGGCTTGAGGAAAAAAAATACCAAACCACCAGTCAGGTAGAGTGTACCTTGCCAAAGTACTGCTGCTTTCAGGTGACCTTGCATGTCACAGAGGAAGGAAATAATGCCTTATGAAAATAATGACAACAAGTTCTTTTTTAAGTTTATCCTTTTGGTTACCAAGTTTATTATTTTATTCTAGTAGCTGTTATGCATAAGAATCTAATAGAATTTAACCAGCAGAGGATATTTATCAGGATGTGATGACTGCTTAGAAATATAATTGATATCCTATAAGGCAAGACAAAGAACTATACATTGAAATCAATATATACTCTTGTAAGGTGGCCAAAGAACAAAATGCCTTTTGTTTTTGTGAAGGTGTGTTGAAGGTGATTGTGACAGGACAGCTTCCCTCCTGGATACTGCTGTTCTCCATTGCAGATCCTCAAAAAACTATGAAAGACTTTACTTTTATCTTGCAAATTCTCCTGTTTTCCTATCACCATCCACCTCAGTTTTGGGGAGAGACTCTCAAGGGGCTTTAGGCACCTAACTGAAATAAAGATGGGGTTCTGCCTAAGCACTCAAGAGTGTATGGGGCAAGATCACTGCCTGTGCTCTGGAGCAGCCCCTTCCAAGGTCATTAGTGTTACTGGCTGTCCTCTGGGCTCCAGACACACCACCTACACCCTGGAGCCTGTGCATCCTACACCAATGTGTTAACAGGGAGGGGAAAGGACCCCACACTCCAGAGGCTGAATCCAAGCCTGAGACCACATCTTCTCCAGGGTGCACTTTGTCCTTTGGCTGGAACTGGCCCCTGCCCCCTCTGTGCATACCAAGTCAGTCTGAGAGTGTGAGACAAAAGTGGGGCAAGGAGAATGGCACTGCAGCGATGGTAGGTACAGAGCCTGTACTCCAGCCAGCTGGAAACGGGGTGACTGCTGCAGTTTCATGGCCCAAGTAACCTCACTGGTCATTACCTGCTTGCCCAAGGGAAATAAGAGAAAACCCCATCCCCTCATCCTTTCCTGAGTGCCAAGGAGCCCGAGGGAAGAAAAGCCCAGGCAGCTGGGAAGGCCTGCTCTTGTCCACACCAGTTCAGTTCTGCACAAGCTCATCCCAAACCAATTTAGGAAACAGGGGGGGCTTGTCCCTTGACACTTTGCTTGCAGTCAATTTGCAAAATAATTCCTCCAGGATGATCACACAGAGCAACTGAAAAACTCAATCCTGAATCCTCTGCTGGTGTGGGTAATCCCTGTTCCAAGAAGTAAAGTCTCTTGTTTAAATGCAAAATAGAAAATTGAGGGTTTCAGAGAAAGTGTAAGCCTTGGACAGAATGCTTTGCATGTGCTAGATTTAATAATTATTATTTAATTACTGAGCTCTGTAAAACCAAAAGAAGACTGATAACAGAGTGAGCCATGATTTGGGTGGAATGGAAGTTAGGACACCAGAGAACAAGAGATTTTCAAAATTAGCCATGAAAGAAAGTTTATTTTAATTTCGTTGAGGTTCTTAGTAAGTTAAAGTCAGTATATGCATGTGCTGATATTGGGGAACAGTCATGAAAGGAAGAAATCCAGGAGCTGCAGAAAAAAAAAGTAGATTCTTAGGAAGTATTAGGAAGTGGAAAAAGCTACAGACAAAAATAAATTACATTATTCTATGGGAAAAAAAAAAAAGAGACAAATGCAACATGCAGAAATATATAGAAAGCAATCCTTCCTATTGGGAATGCTATGTTCCTTCCACAATATTGCCCTAATTAGTCAGTATACCATAATGAACTTCAGTTTCAAAGCAAAACCTCAAAAAAGCTTTTAGTAAATCTCAAAATCCCAAACTGGTTAGCTGTTGGGAGGGAAAGATTATTTTCAGGAAATGAGGAAGGAAAAGTGTGTAAAGTTATGGAAATGTTCATTACTGGAAAAATAAACTGGGAGATTTTTTGTTCTTATAGAAAGGTAGAAACTTGCCTGCTTCAAAATAAATTCTAAAATTCCTAATGAATTCTGTGATGTCAGGTTTTCTTTTCAGTAAAATCAAAGTGCTGAGTTTAACTCGCTCACAGGTATGTTGTGTACAGATCAAGTTATTAAAATCCACTATTCTAGAGAAAGGAAGCTCTCGGTCAGGAGTTCTTTTGCCACCTCTGGTAGTTTTATGTGTGATGTTTGCCAGGTTACTCATTTTCTGTGCCCCAGTTCCCGGTCATCAACCAACCCCTGGATACCAGCCCGGCGAGGTGTGTTGTCTTGGTAGCTTCTATCCCAGGGATTTATCCTAAAGCTGCGAACGTATCCAGCCCTCGACACAGCCTGAAAGCCTCCCAGCAAGAGGACTTCTGGCTGTGAGCGCTGCCCCACGCTCGTCTGTCTCGGAGAGTTCCTCCTTCAAGCTGGGACTCCATCAGCCAGAGCCAGACGACCAGTTGAATTGATTTATTTTATTTTTTTTTCCTCCTCCTCTTCTCTCGAGGTGTAGAGACAATCAACTATTTCAGCAAAATGCTCGATTTCTGCATCCCACATGCATTGGATTTGCTTTGCAATCCTCCACTAAGCGCAATAAATGAATCCCTGTTGAAAAAAGAGGGAAAAAAAATAAAGAAAAAGGAAAAAAAGAAAAAGGAAAATAAAAAAAAAAGAGATAGAAAAAGAAAAGGAAACAAACAACCAACAAAGAAAACAAAAGAAAAAGAAAAAGAAAAAGAAAAAGAAAAAGAAAAAGAAAAAGAAAAAGAAAAAGAAAAAGAAAAAGAAAAAGAAGAAAAAGAAGGAAAAATAAAAAGCCGCTATTTTCTCAGGTAGTCGGAGGTGTTTTTAACAGCCCCACTTCCCCGGCGGGGTCCGGTGAGGAAGAGAACGGGGCAAGGGCGAGATGCGGTCCCCACAAACCGNACCCAGCCCGAGATATCCTCAAAGGGCCGAGCCACATTTCGGGCTGGAAATCCCGTGGTGTTCCTCAAAGCCCCCACTTTGCCGAGATGCGAGCAGCCAGGTGCGCCCGAAGATCACCTCCGCGGCTGGCCGCGGCCGCGCATCTCCAGCG
>VWZY01012102.1:46179-67317 GCA_013399075.1 Chloroceryle aenea
TAAAGTCTTGTCTTGATCTCCCTACCACAATTTCACTTTCAAGTTCGTTTATTTTACCGACATGCGCCGGTAAACGGCGAATAAAGTTTGCTTGCAAGCATCCCTCTGTAAACCCGGTGATAGCTCCTACGGGAAGCGTGAGCCTGCAATTCCCTTTTCGTTTTGGGCAGCGATGTCCAGCGCCGGCCGGGCCCCGGAGGCTGCGGTGGGGGGGTCCCCCCGGGGGGCGCAGCGCGGGGCCGCTGGCTCTGGAGGAGCCCCGGTTCATCGCCGTCTGCTTTGGAACCGCTAAGGCAGGGTCCAGAATGAAGCCAATCTTCCCGTTAGTCTGTATCTTTTCCAAAGATCGACTGGATCGATCTGTTCCAAAGATTGCCGAGAGAAAATAGTGATGCCTTTTAACGCCCTGAGAATTACATTTTGAAATGCTTTGAGGAACTTTTGATTTCATTCATTTTTTTGGGGAAAAGTTTTTTGGGATCCAGGCAATCACCAATGGGGAAAGCCCGCAAAAAACACCCTCAAAGCCAGGTATCTGAAATATAGACTAGATAGACCTCCTCTATCCCTCCGACGGGAGCCACAGTTCGGGAACGCGGAGGGAATATCTGGGGGCGAAGACCCTCCGGGGATGGATGCAACCTATTTGCCCGCCGAGCAAAGGCTGTCGAGGGAAAGGAACTCACAGAAGATTGTTGTTTGGGTTTGTTCTGGGTTATATTTTATTGTTTGAGGGTATTTTTATTCCCTGGAAGGGTGTTCCTTTGGACAAGATGCGTCCTTAGGATGTGTGGTGCTGCCACCACAACCCTGGGATGCCCAGGGGAACGGGGGTTGCGAGGCACCGCCGTGCTAAGCACACCCAGGGGCGCTTTCAGCCGCCTCCCCAACAGCGACGGCGGAGTCTGCTTCGCCCCGCTCCCCTCCCAGCCTTTCTTTCGCGAAGGCTCCGTCCCCTCCACCATCACGCCTCCCTCCGAGGATCAGACCCCGCAAGGCAGGGCAGGCGGGGAGGATGGAGCTGCACCTCTCCTTCCACCTACGTCCCCTTCCCTGCCCGGGCAGGGGCCATGTGCCAAGAGGGAGATGCAGAGCAGACCAGGTTTCTGGGATGTGCGGGAAGGACCTGGGAAGATACAGAGTCTGTGTCACCTGGGTTGGTTTTTGTTGTTGTTGTTGTCTTTCTCCATCTTTATTTTTTCCTCCTGCCGTCCGATTTCTTTTTCTTTTTCTTTATTTTTTTTTTTCGTCTCAGCTGCTGGCCACCTTGTCTCCCATATGGATGGGGTTATCTTAGAAGAATCTCCCAGAGAATCGCTCCTTAAACCTCCTTTTGTTTTGGGGTTTGAAAAGAGCATTGTTGTGCATGAAAAGGACCTAGACAAAATCCGCACTGTTTCAATTCAGGACTGTTTAATCAGTCCCTAGTGACAATTTTATGGGTTTTAGGCGGTACAATAGTATCTTTTAAAACCTTGTGGCCTTCATGAAAACAAAAGGCTTGAATTTTATGGGCTTACAACTCCAATTAGAACAGTGCCAATGTGTATGGGAGATTATCAAATTTGTATCATAAAACCCCTTTATAATAAATGATTGCTGGAAGCTGGGGAGGGGAAGAGGGAGAAGGGACGTGGACTTCAAGCAATGGACTTTGTCGCATGTGCACATGCTGTTCTCATTTTAACTCTTTGAGACCCAGCTACGCAGCAGGATCAGCCGTAGAAATAGTGTGACATCCTCAAGAGAAACGGAAACAAAGACAACAGGAGGAGATCCCTTCTCCTCAGCCCAGATCTACATCCACCCCTTCAGCTTGCCGAGGGTTTGGCAGCATCTCACCTGCACGGCTGCCTCCTGGGGTCCTTGGTTATCTGGGCTGCTCTCTCACCCTGGAGCCCACTCATGGTCATAGGAAGGACCTGTAAAACAGGAGGTCTTTATTACATTGCCGCTTTTGTCAGGTATTGCTCGTAGGGGCGATGACAAAGGGTGCTAGGATGTGCTGTCCCTTCCCAGCCCCAGGCAGCAGTGATTTCCTCTCGTCACCGGCTGCAGCATGATGCGGGTTTCTTGACCTCAAAAGGTAGGGTTTGTGAGCGTTGCCTTTTACCCAGCCCCGGGGAATGGGAAAGATGCCATTCCTGGGCACCGACAAAAGTTGTGTGATCGCAGGCTGGGGGTGGAAGTCACCGCAACAGAGGTGCAGGGAGCATGATAGAGTCAAGTTCAAGTACTAAGAAAAGCAGCCCCTTTAATTTGATGCATCCAAGTAGAAGAATGAATTAAATAATTCGTCAATTCAATAGACTGTGAAGATTTACAATGAAAAGTATTGTGAAGAAGACAAGATGGGACTGAAAAGAATATTTTTTCCTTATAGAAGGTAATCAATATGTCTAAACTTTAAGTGTATTTAGCAAGGATAATTGATTTATTAACCTTATGAATGATTAAATCTTATCTTGGAGATACAACTTAACACGTGTTATTCATAAAGGCTTTAAGGCAAAAGAAGCATACTGCCTTTCAGTGTATTTTCTGCTACTTTGGCTTCCTTTTTAATAAGGCACGAAATCATCTCAGTTGTTCGGATGGTTGGGTTTTTTTTCTCTTCCTCAAAGGGATGAATATACACACAATCTCTGTCTTTTCTCCCTTTCTTTTGTCCCACCAGGTCTCACTGTTACTTTCACCCTGCAAACAAGACTGTGATTTCACTGAAGCTAATGAATAAACATGCCATGATCAAGACCTAAATGCCATCTTCAGCTAATGAAAACCATTGCTAACATCTTCAAACATCCCGGGTGCTTTATTCTTAGTCAGTAAATAAACTATTGACTTTGCAAATGCCCAATCCTGTTTCAGAGGGAGCCCCTGGCCACATTTGTTAACTCAGAACTAAAGCATTAAACCAACAAATCCCTAAACTGCTTCCAAAACTGGACAATATTTCTGAAAAAAGCATATGATCAAGCTTCTTGGCAATAATTTGTGAACAAGGTGAGCATGGCCCTGCCAATGCTCTTCCCTCATTAGCCTTTAATCAAGAATCTAGATAATGCATTTTCCTTTTCCTCAGCTGATGCTTCCAGTCTTTGAGCACTGGTGCAGTCCCATACCTATTGGCCATCAGGTATTCCTAGAACTCCTGCCATGACCAGATAATTGCAAATAGTCCACTGCCTCGACTTAAAAAATATAAAATAAAATCAGATATTGTCAAGTACTGCCAGCATCAGCATTGACAGAAGTGTCCCAGGCACCTCTTGTAACTTCCAGGAGACTTCTCACTCAGTTAAGAAGGAATTTCCTGCAGGAAAGGAGGCAGTGCCCATGTCAGAGAGGTTGCTTTACACTCCTCAAACAGAAAGCTCTGCTCAAGTGTCACTCAGGAGTACAGCAGCTCAGATCAGCAGTGGCTAACATTATTAATATGATAAAAAATCACTTACACATCTACAAGATTTAACAGGGATAAGACATCTCTCTCTGCCACTAAGCACAGATTACTGAGCTATGAGATCAGGATTACTTTTCATTATGCTCAGGCTTACAATTACATTCTGAACAGTGAAGGCAATCATCTATCTAGCCTGAGGATGTTGGCACTTGTGCCAGTTTTCATCCTGTTTTCTCTAGTCCTCTTCTATTTAAAAGAGGTCATGAAGTGTACCAGAAATATATCCTCCAAAGATAGGTCTTCCAAGCAAAAATGAGGACACCTGTCTCCAGAGCAGAGCTATACAGATCTTTATATTCAGGACCAATAAGGAGAACGAGTCCATTTCTGACATCCACAGGACACAGACTGCCTTCCTGAACAAAAGGAGACCAATAATTCAGAGACAATCTCATGTTAGTTACATCTTCATATACCTTTGATCCACCTAATGCTTCAACTTGTCAGTGAGATATCCTCCTCAGAATTTTGCTTTGACTGAAGAATACTTTAAAAGAGGAAAGGAACAGAGAGAAGCAGGAACAAGATGCAGACACGGCAGTAGCAACAATGACTGATAAATCCCCTCAGCAGTTCTGGAGTACAGAGGGTGTGTTTCCAGTGGATTTTCCCAGTCCTCAAGGGATTCTGACATGCAGACAGTCCTGCTCACTAGTCCATAGTGTCCTTAAAGACAGAAATGATTTCTTGACATTCTCAATTGCTTTGCAGTATCCACTGGCATGAAGCACCAGACTTTGTACGCTGGGAGTGCATTTTTCCTCCTACCTCCTCATTTTCCCTTTGTGGGTGAATGGGAGATTTGGTACTAAGTTAATGGCTTTAATGATATTCAATACTAATTGTGATTATACTAAATCATAAATATAGTAACATAAAAATATATAGAAAATGCGAATCTGGAGATTTAAAATTCCTTATTTTTATAAAATAGATTGATCCATGTAATTAAATATAAATTCTGCAGTTGAATTGCAGCACATTGGTGCTATGTTTGGTGTCTGCATGCCTTACCTCATACACGTTACCTGCTTTTAAGTAAATCATGTCTTTCTTTACCTGTGGTAAAAGGGTAATTGAGAAGAAAATACACTACTGATGCTTTTCCAGATCTGAATATTCTGGAAAATGACTGGAGATCATTGCCATATGTTGTATTTTTGCTCAGACGTGTCCATTCGTGTTGAATGTGTTTCCATAAAATCTGTATAAAGCCCTTTACTTCCTTTAATTTTTTTTCCCCACTACTGCTGTCTTTCTATAGCCATTCTTCAAGGTTTGTATCCAACCTTGGATATCTTCTCCACCTATCCCATACACTCATGACTTTCCAGCATTGCCAGACAAAGTCAACTTCCCTGAGAAGGCTGCAGCCCAGTAGCCAGTGCAGTGCTTTCCTGGAAGCTGTTGAGTTGTGCCTTTTTGTCATTTGTGTGCATCCCCGTGGAGCTCCTAGCTGGACACATCTGCTGTCTGCAAAGACAGATCATCTGTGATGATTGCTTTGCTATCACACTTCAGAAAATGCATCTGCTGCTGCTAGCTGGGCACTGGTGGAGGCTCCTCTTGAACTCTTCTGTTTCCTGGTTGCTTTCAGACAGCATCATGTTAGCAAATGTCCTTCTAAGCTATTTGCTCATGAAGTTAAAAGGTGGATGTGACTGCTTTTAATCATCTCTTCCCTTTAGTTCCCCTACCTTGTCCTCAAGATGTCACAGCAATGTTTGTGACAAGCATTGAAGTTCTGCCTCCACCATGAGTTATTTTTCCTGTTCCTGGTTCACCTGCCATCTACTGATGTTTGAGATAGACTTCATATTTTTCCCTTCCTTAACTTTTCTTCTTAAACCAGTAATTTAACACTTTATTTTCTTCACTAATGTCTAATATAATAACCCCAAGGAACAAATTTTACCACTTAGTAACCTCCAGTCCCAGTTGTCCAACAGTTTTTCACAGCACCGATGTGTATGTTTGAGATTAACATTTGTATATTCAAATTTCACTACTGAAAATTAATTTTATCTATGTTTCAAAGTAAATTACACTTTATTATTGCTGTCAGCTCTGAGTACCTCAGTTTCAAATGTTCCTTTGGCAACAGAGAGTTGAATTTTGGGTGCACTGAAATCTCAACTTGCTACAGGAATACTGTTCTGGTGTCTACTTTTTAAGAAAGATGTTCAAGTACTCAAAAGCAGTTGTGCAAGAGCTGCAGAAGAGGTAAAGGATTGACAATCATCCTGTGGTGTGAAGGCAGGGTATGTGTCCTGTCTATTCTAGCTGACCAAAGAGACTGAAGAAACAACCTGTGTTGAAGAACTCACATGGTAAATATAAACTGGGTCATAAAAAGCTCTTCAGTTTAGCTGGCAAAGTTTAAGGAGGTCCAATAGTTAGGTAAAACTTAGTTTGAAATCTGACCCGACTCCTAATCAGTGAGAATAATTAGTCATTTTTACCATAAGTTGGTGAAAAATTCCCTGGCTGAAAAATGTTAGTGGGATATATGAAGAAAAAAGTTCTAGTTTAATCCTAGGTGTTGGCCATCTGTTGAGGATTAATTGCAGAGATCCTCATGGTCTTAGAGATGATAGTGCTTGGTCAGAACAATCACTTTTGACCTTAAAATCTGGCCATCTAAATTTGCTACCTAGAGGACTTCAGATGCCAGAACAGCCTCTGTCACCAACCCGTGTAAATTATCACCACCCTTGGGCTACTATAATTGCAGCTGGTCAGGAAAGAGTACAACCAACCTGAACTGCTTCAGGTATAGCTGGAAAGCTCTTTGGTGATACAACTGCACATTCCAGCTCATTGGTAAATGCCTTGTGTAGAAGAGTTGTTGGTTTTGGGGTAGATGCAGCTGCAAGGGTGTGTCTGAACAACAGTGTAGGCTCTTCTGTGTTGCAAGATGTAGTCCCAAAGCCCACACTGCTAAGGACAGGTACCAGCTCTCTGG
Organism: Chloroceryle aenea; assembly: GCA_013399075.1. NCBI lineage: Eukaryota > Metazoa > Chordata > Aves > Coraciiformes > Cerylidae > Chloroceryle > Chloroceryle aenea. Next base: position 52,611 of record VWZY01012102.1, read on the forward strand.
GGCTGCTCAGTGAATCTGCACCCAGCCACACGTGACACTATTTCTCCATTTCTAGCAGCACCAATCTACCAGTTTTCAGACATCCTATGTCAGTGAAGTTATCAAAAGACCAGGTCTCTATCCTTCTCCCCAGCACCCTTTTCCCTCTGCTGTGGCAGCTTGATCACCCAGGCTGGTTTAGGTCTTCTTTGGGTCACAGTCCTTTCTCCCTCTGGCATTGATTTCACAGAAAATGGAGTCTGCTTAAGGACATCTTCAGATTAGATTCCCAAGGGCACCTTGTAGCAGCTGGGAAAAAAAAAATCTGAAAAATCAGGAGGCTGAGGAAATGTATATGTGACTCCCTCTGTTGCTTTTTCCTTCCTCTTGCTTTCTTTCTCAACCATCAGGCTATGCCTACTGTAGAATCAGGCCAGTAGCTGCTCTTAACAGCCTCACTTTGCATTTTGCACTCTTGTCACTGTACCAGCCAATCATGTAAAAAATGATATATTGACTTGGCAGGTGCTTCTGTTTTGAACATGATTAAATAACTTTTTATTGTCATCTTCAAAGCATTTTTATGGTCATTTACTGAGTGAAAGGGGCTCTGATTTTGTGAGCATCTGCCAGAATATGTTTGATCCTGTCATCATTTCTTCAGAAAATCACACGCCTGTAGCTAGAGTGCAAGATATGGTAAGTGCATGAATTGTCCATTGCACTCTGCACTTACAACACTGCCTTCATTGTCAATGATAACAACAGCAGGGGAGAGATCTTGGGAGTTCAGACACCTGCTGTTTTCTCCTTAATGTTTGAGCTCTTGGATGCTGTATGAATCTTAGAGATGCTAAGAGCAGCTTCTTTGTTGCTGCCCTGTTTTATTGGTTATTTAAAGATGGGATGCTGTTTGTAATTAGAGCTGACTAGAAAGGAGGATTTCCATTTCACATCAGATGCTGGTTGTTTTGTCATGTGCCAGCATGACAGTATTACAGACCTGATGCAGACCTGGCCTTTGCTGCCTTTCATGGAGCTGCTCTGCAGACCTCCAACTGGGCACTCAGTTTTAAGTCCCCATCATGTTCCCGGGTATTGTGCAGAATTCAGATGTGTACCTCAAACATCCCAAATCCACCAAATCAGCACTTTCCTGCAGAAAACCTGTTAGGGCACTTCCTCTCAGCGTGATCTATCTAGGCAACAGCCTTCATCGACCTTCATCTGGGCTTACAGTCCCTGTGCACATCAAAATAGAAGTACTTCTTGTTAGCTGAGTTAGGCTAGTAGCATTGTGAGGACGAAGCAAAGAGAGTTACAAGTAGCACAACTTTGTTTAAATTTAGCAGTAACCAGCTGGCCACATTCTGTAGGAGGCAGGAAGGGAGGATTCATAAGGAGGGAGGGATCTGATGGAAAATAAAGCAAAGGCTATAAAAATATTTTTCTCAAATGGCATCATGAAAAAGGAATGCCAAGCAAAGAGCTTACTGATCATCTGTGTATTACTCTTACACTCCAGCTAGCTCAGCCCTCAGTTTGGAGGGGGTGTGCAGGTGTTGGGACAGATTGCTTCCCACACATGGTATTTTCTGCAGGATTCTTCTCCAAAGACAACACTTATTTGTACTTCATTCCCACCCGCTGAGCCAGGCTGTTAAAGTGCAAGGTGAAAAGGCAGAAAGTTGAGGACTACGAGAGAGGCAGTATTCCTGAGAGCAACCAAAATGAGACTGACAGCAGAGGCTTGACTCTCAGAGGGGACATATAGACTAACTGGTTGCATCTTTCCCTCATTTTCATACCCTCAGGACTGCTGCTCCTCAACCATTGCTGTCATTTGTGTTTCTTTTGGTTCTGGCTGTGACATAGCCACCCTCCTCACCCTTGACTGGTACTACCTTTCGTCTCACAAAACTATCAAGAAAGAAATGAAGTTCCTATCAAATCAGTTCTCATGGCACAGGCTGAAGGACAGATCTGAAAGGCAGAAGGGGCTGTTCACAGTAATGGCCTTGGATGTTACAACAAACTGTTTGCTTTCAAGACTTCTTTCTTTTCACTGGGAACGTCAAGAGAAGGAGACTGTAGGAGATATCTACCACTGACTGTAGGAGATACCTAACACTGACTGTAGGAGATATCTAACACTCCCAGGAATATCCCTAATGAAGGAATAGTTCTGGCCAGATTAATGTGTTTATGAGTCCATGCCACATTTTCAAGCCCATGCCACACAAGCATGAAAAATCACCAAGTCAGATCTTGAACATCATGAGACTGGTGTGAAGAATCATGAGAAGAAGAGATGTTTAAAGGGATAAAGCAACTGTAAAGGGACAAAGCAAGAATGAATTGTCCTTGGGTAGCTATATAGAGCTCTTGGGAGATCTGGAGTCTCAGGTGTGACCACTGCAGAGACAGATGATGTGCAGGTGATCTGGTTGAAGCAGCACAAGAGATGCAGCCATTGACTGTGCTTTTGTGTGCTCTGTAACTGTGAGACAGTGACTTGGTATTAGCATCCTTCAGACACGTCCCCTCGACCTGATCCTCTGCTGTGCTGCAGAAGTGGGCAGTCTGGACAGCACATCCACAGCTCACTAAAACAGGCTGGTTGGGAAGCTGGTCTTCTCCTCATGAAAGCTGAGAGTGATGGAGACATTCCATGCTTGCTGTCTCACAGAGCTATCTCAAACACATTTCCTCTTACTTCCCTGGTCACCTTTCTGGGTGCCTTTGGCTATTTGATCTGACTTTGTGAAGCTAGAGCAGCATTTATCATGTGTGGGTTGTGTGTAGGAATTGTTTCACTCAGAATATTTGCTGGGACTTTTTTCTTAACTGCTAAATATTGTACAGAGTAAAAACACTGGGGTTTTTTTTTCCACCTTGCTAATCAGGAAAGAGGTAGATCTTAGCAGTGAGACAATTATGAAAATCAGGAAGCAATTTAATTGTCTGAAAACAGCTTAATTAGAAAGAATATAATTTTCTTAAATGATAGTAATAATTTTCCTGGGGATTTAAGAATAACAGATCTTAACTTCAAGGAAAATACTTTTTGCTATCAGAAACCAAATGACTGAACAAATAATGGAAATAAATAAATCCATCTTTCTCCAGGTTCCCTTAAGCATCATTCACATGGGAACCTGTTCCTTCTTTCTGTTACTCTGTAGCTATACCATCATGATTTATCTATAGCATAATAGCATCTAGGACCCTCAGCAGGAGAAGGGCTCCACACTGCAGTAGGAACAGTCCAAATATATGGGAATATGCTGTCAGAGCCTCCCAAGTTAGAAAAAGGAGAAAAAACAGTAGAGTAAGCAAGCTAAAGGCATTGAGCCATCTTTGACTGCTTAAAAATACCCAAACCATTTTGGATTATTGGAATAATAAACATCAGTTTTCAGGGACAGACCAGTGAGGGTTATAGAAGATACCTGCATAGGGGTGAGCCATGTCTTGTAGGGAGATTAGCTGAGGATGAAGTGGTGCTCGATACTTCACACTTTAGAAAACTAGCCCTAGATACCATTAGGGGTGTACTTGGAAGCCTAAATATGCAGTCTGAAAACTCCTAACTTGTCCTGTAGTTTTAGAGGCATAGTTAAGGTCTGCCTCATTCAGAAAAAATGCTTAAGCACCTGCTTAACTTTAATTTAAAGTTCATGGTCTGCCTCATGCATACCCAGGATTTTGGTGGAAGTTGCTGGTTCAGCTGTGGAGTGCAAAAGGCTAAGGTAATCCTGAGTTGGAAAACCAGAGAAAGAAAGTGATTTGTCTCCATCTCCAGCTCTGATGAGATTAATGCTAGGTCACTACATCTACTGGTTACATCTGTATTTTCAAAACACATTACTGGAGAGCATGCAAACAAGAGCCACAAACTCAGTCAAGAAAGATGAAAATAAGAGGTTAAAAATTATAATTCCATTGGTCTTATCAGAAGCAGGATTGAAAGATTGTGTTGTTACAACATAAAAATATCCTCTCAGAGACACAGGGGATTATTCTGAGAAGAGACCTGTGGTATTTTATTGCTGAACCCTCTGTGGTAAGAGGGTGGTTGATCCATGGAATAAGCTGCACTCTGGTCTTCCTAGAGGAAAAACCTCTTCAATTTGGTGCAGAAAAGCTAACAGCAATGGAGGCTGAAAGGCAGGCAAATCCAAACTCGGAGCAAGGCATACCATTGGGAGCATGAGGGTAATTAGCCAAGATAAGGACTCTTAATGAAGACTGGAGACCCCTCTGCAGGGTATGTTTAGGTCACAGTCAAATCACTCAAGGCTCAAGACAGGTCCTAACAGTGAGATGAAATGACTGTTGATATACAGCAGGCTGGACAAGATGATTCACTGCTTTCTGATTTTATTCTTGTCTGTGTAAATCAGGCAGGAGCAATGCTAGGGTTGGTGTGTGGGGCACAGCCTGTCTCTGAGTCCTGGTTTGCAGACTAGATTCTCAGAGTAGGCAACCAGGCAAGTTTTGAGAAGAACTGCAGAAAAGAAGATCTAACCCTGCTTTCCAAAGCAAATTCTAGCTCAAGCATTGCATCTTAAATCTTAACCTTCCCACTCAACCATTGTGATTGGAGAAGCTGTTGTTTTGGCTTGTATTTCTTGTTGTAAAGCAGGTTCTTTTTCAGGCTGAGTAGCACCTTTCACCAGCAGTGCTCAGACTGAGACTAAACATCCTACTTGTAGACTAAGTCACTACTTAATGCAAGAATGGCTGTGGCAGAATCTGGCTGCAGCACTGCTCTTGTGTTGAGAAGCACTTCAGTCACCATCAGCCCTTGTTTGTTTTCATCAGAGAATCACTTACGGAGTCAAGAAGTTCTTCATGCAGGCATGCAAGATCTAGGAAAATATATTATGTAAAAATGTGCCTTAAATTGCATTGAAAAGAATCTTTTTAGCCATGCATGTTCTTAACTGGTTATGTGAATGCTGGTTTAGTGTTTATCCTTCATGCTTTCTTCCTGCCTGGAGTCCTCACATCAGGCTCAGCAGCACATAGCATGAAAAGCTCCTCCAACACATGCTTGGTCTCACTGAATTATTTTGAAGGTGCTAGTGCAAAAGCATTGCTTTGTTTTTTCAAACTGCAGTCATGGGATTCCCATCTTTTCTTTCAGAGTATTTCTAATTGTTTAACTCCTTTTCTGAGGTAAAGCAGGCTTTTGGGATTTGGGATTTCTTTACAGAACATGGATTCTCAAGCACAACCACTCCATGCAAAAAGGCTTTCCTGTGTGGAAACTGAGGGAGAAGCACAGTTGTGGGAGGGAAGAGAAATGTAATCCAAAATGTAATCCAACTCTGGATGCTGGCTGAGACTCTACCATGTCCAAACCCAGGTATCTCACTAGGGAGCCAGTGCAGCTCCATTCTTACCTTGCACACAGGCTGAACCCCATGGACGAACAGATCTCTTTGTGGGACCTACAGGGATGAGAAAGCATAATTAATTGACAGGCAAACCAGTCAAACCAGTCCATAACCCTGGTAAAAGAGCTGGCAGCCATTTCTGCAGTGGTTGAACTTTCTCCAATACGAGAATGGGATTCCCACTGAATCATGGAGTTGGGCAGTCTGAAATCCCAGAAAGAACAGCAATTTGCTGCTAATCTGCAGAGAGATGAGTGTGGGTTTCCAGAGAGTTTGTATTACATGAGCATGGACACTGCACACTGAGATAAGCACAGATGGTGAAAGCAATGACTACAGCTACAGAGTAATATTAGAAATTTCTTCTTCTAGGCATGAGTAATCTGTGAGGACACTTCTGTTTGCCTTAAGGGAGGCAGGTTAGCACAGGAAGAAGCTATCCTACCCCTCCCTGCTGGAACAGGCTCCAAAGTAAATGGAGCATCTACACAAACTCAGAACAAACTACTTAACAGAGCACTGAAGTAAATTTCAGGTCAAACTGCCTTGTCCAAATGGGACTGGTTTGTGACCTTAAGGCAAGGTTTTGCACATCAGCAGGTAGCCAAGCCGTCCAAGTACTGTGCCACTTCAGGACAAGTACCATTCAATGTTAGTATCAGTGGTTAAGAGAAGGACCTAACAAGGAAATGTGAGCTAAGATATAAAGATATCATTAGTCCTAAATAGAAAATTGAATGTGATGCTACACACACTCTGACATTTTGATATGATGAGGTGAGGATCAGCAGGCAGTCCTTGTGAAGCCACTGAACACAACATGACACAGCTCAGCCTCTAGAAGTGGAAGGAAAAAACATCTGCATACTGTGGACTCTAGAAGATGGGTGGGTGAATATTTCAAGAACCATTAGCATGCAACAGTATTAAGTAGTATCCCATTTCAGTGAGAAGCCTGATCATATAAAGTCATCAGCTTTAACATCTCCTAAAAGCCCAGTGTGATGCTGGAAAGGAACCAGAGCAGACTCGTTTGCAATTTCAGGTCATCACAGGACATTGCATGGAGGACAGCAAACAAGAAACCCGAGGATGTTTCAGTACTCAGACCACTCACTCCACAGGAAAACTAAAATTAATCAGAGCCAAATGAAGACTTCCCACAATACCTGCCTTGCAATACTGCCAGGCAGGAGGAGGGCAGCACTGGCCAAGGACTCATTCCCAGAGCATACCAGATCAGGGATTTGTGAGCTGCTGGATGAAGACCCTCCTTCCAAAAAAAGAAGGAAACTCTGCTGCTACAAGACCTAGCTGCTTCAATATAAAAGACACAAACAAACAAAACCCCACACAAACAATCAAACACAAACAAACAAAAGCAAGAAGCAAAGCAGATTGGAGTTCTGCTATCAGAACTCAAAATGCAATGATGACCAGTTGAGGCATCTCCATCTCCCCACCTTGTTTCTTAATTCAAGCTGGTGAGCCAAGATCATGCTCCTATTTCTGAATTAAAATGGGATGAGGTGAAGTCAGTGGCAGGATAATCACATCAGTAAGGGACACTGAAGGGGACAGTAATTTGAATTTTGGAGATAATTAGACAACTAGACCTCTGGCTTTGTAGCCCTTTGCAGAAGGATCCTCTATTTCCTTAGTTAGTGCTGACACCTCTGAAAAAAAACCCCTGAGGGTTTCTCAGACCAGTTAAAGTCCAATCTTTGTACTAATTTTCTTTCTCTTTTCTAGACTTTGATTTTGTTCCTCATTTTCCTTCTTTTTACTTTTTATATTCCATCAAAAAGCACTCACAACTGTTGGTATGGTGAGTTTGCTGCTGCTTGTTCCATTTTAAACAGGTGGGGTTTTGTCATTTTGTTTTGTTTTTCAATAACTGTGAGCAAGATATTATTCTTGATGTACAAATACATATGCTTTCTACACGGGGTATTTAAGTATGTAATATTTCTCATAATTCTCATGCAGTTGCACCCGAAATGGGAAAGCTCCTCGGATTTAACTGTATTGATTGGACCCTGTACAAACTTCCTCCTGTAAGAAGAGGACTATCCTGTTAACAGGACATCAGCACTGCATCCAGAAAGCAGAGACTCAGTGCTAACTAGAAAAGGTGCTTCCCAAGGAAATGAATGCAGATTATACTTAAAATGCTAAATTGCGAGCTCTGTGCAAGCATCATTATGTTCTGCTGCAGTACAGAGGAAGAGGTGTCTTTTTCTGTGACCCAAAAAATATTCCTATTATGCAAAAATCCCTCGCTATCTGCCTAATCCCCTAGAGGGCAGTGTGACCTAAAAAGAAATTAAAAGGAGCCAGGCAATTAGAGTTTTTTCAAAGGCTGGTTATGTTAAATAAGATTGTGTTTCCTCCTTCCTCTGACAAGTTGGCACAGAGGTGCAAGAAATAGGGAGCTACGTATGATTTCCACATTATATGAGAAAATTAATGTAGAGGAATGAGCAGTATCACCCTATCATAATTGATTTAGCCCACAGAATACAGAGGTTTAATTTTGCAAACTGTCAAAGCTAAGTACATTGTACTACAGCATCCTCTCAGGCAGCTTCCTAAGAGGGGTCTTATGGCTCCAGTTTTGGATGGTCTCACTTCCTTGTGCTAGCCTTAAGATTTTGCCTGTATCTTCCACTGAGCGGGCTTGATTCCCAGGAATTAAATGAAATTGGGTACTCAAGTGCAAGGGAGATAGGGAGCACTGGCTCATTAGTCAGGCACTGCTAGGGTTTAGTGCTATAATGTGGCCCAAATTCTCACCCTATTGCTACATGCCCAGTCCTCTGGGCACTTTGGACTCTGCATGAGGGAGGGTTGTGTGTCTTGATCAAAATGAGGACATCTCTGTTCCATATGCATAACATTATATAGTAGGTGAGGATCACAAAACACCTTTACTTTGCAAGTATGAGACTTCTGTCTGATGTGAATGGCAGGAAGGAGGGGCAGGTTTAAACCACCCAGTGGCTGTTTGTCAAATACAAATACAGCTCCCAGCTCCCCATTCCTTTCCCATCCAGAGCTCCACTTTCTGGTTTTGGGAATCTAAAGTCTGACTTCCTTAATTGCCTGAGCTGGGAGAATACACACACTCACACACATGCAGATAGAGCATGTTTGGCTCACACAGATCAACCAGCATTCCATTTAACAGTGGAGGGAAAAAACTCAAAATGGACAGGAGAAGATGAGCAATCCTCAGCAAACACCAACTTCCTTCCAGGAGCTACATCCTCCCAACTGCTTTTTGTGGGAGTTTTGCCTGAAGATGTATTTTCAAGGGCTGAAGGCAATCTCCTGGAGATGATAACACTGGCTGCTTCAAGAAATTGCAGAACTGAAGCTGGAGGACTAGTAACAGTCACTAATTTCTTGAGCAGTAGATCCCATTAACAGGCTCCCAAGGAGCAGTCGTTGGTCATCAGGAACCTTTTGGTTGAAGGCTTCTCCAGCTGACAGAAAATAAGCTGGAGAAGTAAGGATAATGGTTCTGGATGTCTTGTTTTGAAATAAAATTGATGGAAAGAGGTACAAAGAAGCCTTCTCACAGGAAAGTGCTGTGTAGTTTTACACATTTTTATGCTGGTGTCATTTTTGGTTTGTACTAGTTCAAGACCTGTTTAAAGATAATTATACAGATCCTTTCAAGAGGGAAGAATAAAATATGGATATCTGTGGATAACTGAATTTAAAAAAATCCCAGAGTTTATCTGTAATCAATGAGGATAAAATGGATGAACTCATTATATCTGGAACTACTTCACTCATTCCCCTAAATCCAACAGCAAAGTGTGTTTTGAGACCAGTCATATTGCATCGAGGAACACTCTGATGCAGCAGCTATTCTGGTTCTGGAATACTCTTTTTCTGAGGAAAAAAAAAACATTTCTGAAGAAGTAACTGGCAGGTACATAAAAAAAGTACTTCCATTGCTAAGTGGGACTGTTGGATCTGATGACACGTTTTAGGTTAACTAGTTTACATTTCTTTTGAAGTGAATTTCCTAGCGACAATGTTTGCACTATTCACCTGCCTCATCAAGGCCTGTTTAGAATACAGTGCTTAATACAGTTTTTAACCCATTATAAAGCCATGCACAGATAATTTAAAATGATCATAACAACTAACAAACACGTAATCAAGGAGCTCTTAAAATGTATTAAAATTCAGGTCTCTCGCTATTAGCAAAACCGCTTCATTAACATATTAAGACAATGTTCATTTGATAATTAGCTTCTGTTTTCTTTGCATCCTGGCGGTTAAATCATCCCTGTGAAGCCAGAGGGAAAAGTTTATGCTTCTACAAGGTGTCTTTGGTGGAGTCTAGGTTGGCTCCTCATAATTTTTAGTCAACTTTCATGTTTTCTTCTTCTTGTACTCTGCTTCGGAAATGTTGCTGATTAAAGCCCACTGCTGTAGTAAATGTGGGAGTTTACAGTCCTCAGGGATCAGAAGAAGAAAAATGCATTTTCCCTTTTCTCCCTTGATTCATGCTACTCTGGTAACCCAGGGCTCAAGGGAAAGAACCTGGGAATTCTTTGTCTGCACCCCTCTGTGGCACATTTGTGCCCCGTGTAGAGCTCAGAGCCTGGCAGAGAAGAAGAATTAACAGGTCAAAGTCCACAGACTGAGAGTAAGATCATTGTTCTCAATCAGCTACATCAGGTGAGATACCCCTGAGCTTCACTTCTCATCCTCTCTCACAGATTTTCAATAAATAGAAAGCCTGGCATTACTGAATGTACAAACTAGACCAAGTGGCTATAACTTTCTCTGATATATATATATATCATTTTAATATGTTTTTAAAGCTAATTAGTAATTAACTACATGTTCTGCTCTTTGAAATAGCAGAATACTTTAAATATAAGTAGCAGAGTGGCAGAACTTTCCAGAAGTATCTTGCAAGATGGAGAGACTGGGTACTAGATAGCAGATTAATTTTGGTTGAATCCCATCTCAATGTTTATTAGTGGAGACAGGGTTAAAAATCCCGAGGAAAGGAAAAGAGAACAAAAGAGAAAACATCATATCATTGTATAAATTAATTGTACATCTGTATCCTGAACACTATGTACACTTCTGGTAACCCTTCCAGAAAAGAACATAGCAGAATCAGAGAAGGCTCAGAGAAGTTTGGCACGGGTATGATTTTGTTTTCCCTATAAGGGGAGGAATCTTTGGCCTGAAAAGCAAAACCAGAGGGAAAATAGATGGGAGGTGTATGAATTCCTGAGGGCCAGGGAGAGGACAAATAGAAAGCAATGATTGTCCACCTCCCAGTACAGGAGTGAGGGGGCATCCAGTGACACTGGCATGTGGGAAATCATGAAGCAAAGAAAAATAGAGATTGTTCTTCACATGTGTTGTTCAGCAAAATAATTCTTTATAAAAAAAAAAAAGACTTTCTATATATACTAATACTACACATGAATTTAAGGAAAGCCTGGAAAAATTCAAGTAAAAGAAAATAATCTAAGATTAATTACCTTGTCTGGCTCAGGATATCTCTGAGTGACAAGTTGCTGGAGATTGGAAGGTTATTTTGGAGAAACATCACCAAATGTTTTTCTCTACCCTCTTGCTCTCCTCCAGACATCTGGTGTTGGCTACTATAGAATATTGGCTGGTGGACCTTTGATCTGCCTTTGCATTGAAGTTCTTATATTCTTCCAGTCTTATATCAGATAAGATTCTGTTCTAGAAAAGCCCTTACAGCAGGAATTTTGCCAGTGATATCCTCAGACAAATGACCAGATCTGTCCAGATTAACAGAAATGAAGCAGAGCCACCAGAGAGAAGAAAATGCACCATGTAACAAAGGACTACTTACTGATTGTCACCTTTCTTCCTCCAGACCACACCTGCTGTAACAATGATAAGATAGGATAGTGCCACTGATAATCTTCTCACTACTGGTGGTTTTTTTAATTATATCTTTGTTTCCTATTTTTGTTGTTAAATTATATGCACAGAATTGCACTAAACCCATCTTACCACATTCACTAGCACAGACACTGACTGAAATGAAAAAGGAAGAGGTTGTCTCTCTTCATCTGTATGGATGCAGAAGCTAGAAGTCAAGCAGAGGTGTTAGATAATCAGTCTTTTTATCTGTTACCTTAGAAAGTACTCATCTCTGCTTTGACATCGAGGGCAACTGGAGAAGAATGTCTTTTTCACCTATCCATTTGTTTTTGAGATGTGAGGGAACAGCACTCACAGAAGAAAACATTGTGAAAGTACAACAAAAGAAAAAAAAAAAAGAAAAAAAAACATAATCTTTATGCTGATAACACTTTCCCCTCCTTTCTATCACATCACTAGGAGTCCTAAGAGGTGATTTTCTTCCTTCTTCCATAAGTTTTTTTCAAAGCTTTATTGTGGGACTGCCACACTTCTCGGGGCATGAAAACAGTCTGCTCTGCTGCAAGCTCCTCTTGTAAAGCCCTGCAGGGATCAGTCAGGACACCTGCTCCTGCTCAGCCCAGGCTGCTAAAGAAGGTCTCAAATCAGCAGGGAACACCATCTGAAGACTGTGCTCATCAAAGTCAACTCATTTCTTTTTCCACCTCTTGAGCAGCTATTGCACAGTTGTCTCTGTTTCTGAAGGAATCTGGACCTTGGATGGGAGGAGTTGAATCCGGTGACTCCTAAGGAGAGTGGAGGTGATGGCACGTGTGAAATCTACAGTCTCCTACCTATTTATGAAACCAAATGGCCCCTTGCCATTGCCTTTGGCAGCCCAATTCAAGTTCTTCAGGTAGCACCTATTAGCAGGGAGGTACTCACAGGGGGTTATTTGGCCAGCAAGTTTGAGGTAACCTTACGTAATTTCATCTGGCATTCGGAATGCAGTGGGAGAATAAAGACATCTAAAATTGCAAAATACTTGTCCTTCACTCCAACAGAGCTTTGCCAGGTACTGTGATATATTTAACCTTCACTTTAGGAGTTTCAAAAACTAAGTCCTGAGGTGTTGAAAGCCCTAAATGTTTTGTAATGGAAAGTGAGAGAAGACAGCAAATCAGCCACTGAGAAGGCTCTGCTGAAAACTGCAGCTGCATCAGTGTGACTGGGTAAAAAAAAAAAATGTTTTTAAAACAGAAACTGCTGATATGGCTTTTGGTGAAGCCTCTGCAGCAGCTGTGATGGCTTTTAACTTTGTGTTTGCAGTGGGGGAAAGATGATATTTCTTGCGTTGTCATTTTTATGAGTAACACAGGCGGGTTTCAAACTGTCAGAGCAGGTTGAGGAGCAGATGTAAGGTTAGCTGTGTCCTGGACTGGTCCAAATAGTAGGGGCTGAGCAGTTTGTTTGGGGTGATAAGGATGGGGACACAGAGAGTGTCACTGCTTCAGCTCAAGTTAGCTTCAACACAAGCTGGTGGTGGTGTTGGGTGGCAGCAGTGACACTTGGGAAGGTGTCTCTGAGCAACTGCCTCCCAGGGATGCCAAGGTTCTACATGGGGAGAACAAAGTAAACAAGTAGAGATCAAATGTGGAAAGATACTTGGAATCTCAGGGCATGGACATCGTCTTCTTTGCATGGCAGAACGTGTAGTTAGCCTGTTGTGTGCTTTTCCTCCCATGGTAGAACTGCTCAGCCTCTCAACACTCTGCAGAGGAAGGGGTGTTCCTTGGGAAGTCTCCCATGACACTTCTGAAAAAGGAAGATTGCGTTTTCCAAAACAAACTCTCCCTTTGTGCCAAAAAAGAGATGGTGAAGCAGTTGGTTTCAGGCACCATGGTTCTGGATTAAAATCTGCTCCTGGGAAAACAGAGGGCTGAGAAATCCTCTTCCCAAGAGAAGACTGAAGACACACTTTTCTTTGGGAGAAGTTCTGGGTTTGAGAAATGAACATTTTCAAAAAGAAGTAAAATATTTCTGATTTTCTGATTAGCTTTTCTTGGATCCTTTTTTCCTGGATCTTTTTCTTTCCTAAGAAGGAAAGGATCCCTCAACTCATTGGTGATTCATACCAACCTCTCAAAAAGACCATGAGACCCTGATGGCTCAAAAAAAGCACCTTGTAAGTGTCTGTAGAAATGGGAAAAGCAATACACCACTAAAGATCCATGAATATGATATGAGACCATCGACTGAACAAACCCAAAACCCCCTTACTAACTCAGTGCTGAGTATTTGATGCTAAATAAAGCTTTAAGCCATGCAAGATGCTTACATTTAAAGTCTTTAGGCAGTATCTTTGTTTAGACTATTTCTTCTGAGTCACTGAAGTCACCTCACTGGTGTGGTTTAAGCCTGGTAGGCAGCTAAGCATCCCTGTAACTCAGTGATTCCTTCAGCCAGTGGGATGGAGGAGAGAATTAGAAAGCTAAAAGTGAGAGTACTCACGGGCTGAGTTAAAGACAGTTTAAAATTATAAAAGAAAACCACAAACACAACGACAACAACAACAAAAAACAGACCAACACCCCAGAAAACAAAACAAAACCCACAGTACAAAGGAAAAGAAAAAAAACCCAGATGCACAACACCAGTGCCCAGTGCCCAGACATACCCCATCAGTGGCAGCCCAGCCCTGACCTGAGTGTTTGGGGAAAGAAGCAGGAGAATGGAATGGATTTTTCTTCTACAGAGTAGAGAAGAAAGAGACTTGTGACTTTGAGGGCTCATATCTTCTGCTTTGCCCTGGAGGACAAACCATCACCATTGGGATCTGAAACAACCTGACTTAAGTCTTGCTGTGATGAATTCAGAGCAAAATGGGTAGAGTTAGGGATAACTGCAAAAAGGATTTATGGAAACTGTTCTGCTACTGCTGCAAAGCTCAGGGGAGGAAAAACAAAAAGAGAGAGAGAGAAAAAAGAAATCCCTGAAATTCCTTACCATCTATGTACCTGTTGCAACACTAATACACTACAATAGAAAATCAGGCAGCCTGTGCTTAAGATGTCACTGGACTATAGGCAAGAGTTCCAGTGGATTTTATGTAATATTGGGGTGTGTGTGTATTTCAATGTTCAATAGATTGAACTGGATTTCATAAGACCTGAATAAAAGGATAATTTGATTAGGTTCATTGCTTTGAAATTCAGAACAGACAGAGTCCTCCTCAGATGCTCCAAGGAAGAAACCAGAAGAGGACCAGAGCCAATCTGTGCAAAGCTGGCAAAGCAGGCCAAGAGGGCAAAGAGAAGGACAAGACCCTCCTGATCCCTCAGCTTTATATTAATATGATGTATATGGGATGGAATCCATTGTTGGCCAGTTTGGAGTCACCTGCCCTGTCCCCTCCTCTCTGCAGGTGCAGCCTTTCACTT
>VWZY01012102.1:67323-79013 GCA_013399075.1 Chloroceryle aenea
TGGTGCACAAGATCCAGCAGTGGCCTTGCTCTGCACCCCAACCATTGGCAGTGACTCTGCCCATGGGGTGTGATCCCTGCCAGCAGCAGCCACAGCCTGGGAAACAGGCTGCTGACTGCAGACAGTGCAGGGAGTGAGAACTGAGCTGGAAAGCAAAATCCCTGGACAGGATTAGTTCTGTTCAGGACACATACACACAGCATGAACAAAACAGCAGCAGCAACCCTCAAACAGCCATTTTCACAAAAAAAGCCCTAAACTGGCATCTAAGTGAGGTCAGAATTTGTTTACTGAAACATAAGGATCTTATAATTAAATACAAAACCCAGTGTTTCAGACTTCTCTCTGACAAGAAAGCAAAGACCTCTGGATTCTGGTGTATATAAAGAAATAATATTTAATACTGCAGGAACATTGATGTGTTATCTTTTATTGGAAAGGTTGCTTGAATCATTTTGTAAAGCTGATATTATCAGCTAAACTTATAGAGAAATAAAGATTTTTTTTTTTCAAGGCAGATGAAATTTCGATTCCTTTCTATTACTACAAAAGATAAGAAAAACAACATGTTCTGGCTTTAAGTATCAGACTTGGGTTTTGTCTTTTGTTATCACTTACAATAGCACTGCTGATGAATACCCTGCCATATCAAATGTAAGTTATTTGTATATCTCTATCCTTTCAGGAAATCTTGACCTTGAAATAGAATAAATATGTAATATGTGCATTCGGTTTTCATCTTCCTCGCTAACACCACCAGTGCTAAAAAAAAAATGTAGACACTGAACAAAAACACGAAGAAGATGAGCCTGTGCAGGGCTATTTGACTCGTTGTTGCAAAATGAGAAATTACAGTTTAAATGTTTTGCTGCCTTTGAATGACCCTCCATTCGTAATTGATTCAACTCAACAGACTGCAACTCTAAAACCATTGAGATATGGAACTTATTTGTCCTGTGTGTTTAGAGGATGCTTCAGTCACTCTACCAAAATCAACCTGCCCAGGATGGGACCTTCTCTATTCGAGTGCTTTGATAATGTGCTACATTAGCTTAGGAGTCTGAGATGACTGGTTATTCATGTTGAGATTTTTAGAAGTCCATCAGGTATAAATAAATTCTACCTAACATTTGTTGACCGGTTCCGTAAAAGGAAGTGAATTACACATAAAACTAAACCTAGTAAAAAAAATAATGCAGAAAATAAATGGAAAATCCTTGAATGATGCAACTTGAAGTAGCCTGAGGCAACTCAAAAAACTCCAAGTAAGTTGCCATACTTAATAAATCAGTAAGACAACAAACCCTGATGAACTTGCATCGGCAACCAAGGATATGATCAGGTGCAGTCAGACTGGTAAACCTTTAGAAGGAAATCTGGGGGAGAAGGAGCATGGGGGACTGCAGTTTTCTTTAAAACAAGTATTACCATTGTTTGCAAAAGGTCTAGAGTTGTGGTTTATTACATTAATTTTCATCAAGAGCACTAATACCTCTATACCTCTAGAAAGAAAAAAATGGTCTTACCACTGGAAAAAGGAGGAGTAGAACCCTTAGGAAATCAATGAAAAACCCATCCAAAGCAACATCAAGCATTAGAGAAGTTACTGCATTTTCCAGCAAATTCATTACCCATTAAAATTGTATATTTGAGCAAATGGAAATGGCAGAGTTCAAGTTTGTTTTCTCTTACTCATGATTCATCTGTAAGTGCACAAATAAATTAGGCAGTCACAGGAGACAATCGGAGCTACCAGATGCAGTGATTCAGAAGAGTTTCTTAGTCTGGATTAGAGGAGAAAAGAATTGCAAAACTGGGTCATGAGAAGGAGAAATCCAACAAAATATCTCAGGTATCAGGAGGTTGCAAACAATAGAGAGTACTTTTTTTAAATTAACATGGTCTGACACATTCTGTATTGTACCACAAAGCTTTAAACAACTATGACAACAGGCTTTGCTTTGTTAAAAATAACTTGTCCCTGACTCTTCTCTCAAGTACTCCTGGAGTAACTACTCAAATACTCCTGGAGTTATATTCCAGCCACATACCCTTCACACTCCAGCCCTTTGACTCTACTACTGCACATGGATGGAGAGTATCTGAAGAGACAAGTTAAGTACATGATGTGGAAAAAAAATGAGATGTGGCAAGACTGAATTTTAAAGAAATTATTATCAGAAATAAACTAACCTTGAAAAAAAAAACATGCAAATATAGATAATTTAAAAGTATAAAGCTTCTGAGTTCCTCTCTCATACAATCAGTTTGAGAGAGACTTTATCATGTAGGTGGATACTGATCATGTTTTGTTTTTTCTGGTTCTGGTTTCAATCACTCAAGGAAAGCTTCAGTCACATTTCCTCCCAGTGTCCCACAAAAACCTTGGCTCCACAAACAAGCAAAAGGAGCATCCTCCACGAAGTGTGCACGGTAGCCTCTGTGTTAGAAGCTGTACTTCATCAGGCTGCTGGCTGAGAGTTGGTCATACCATCTCCTCACCTTGTCACATGCCTCTCAGGCTGTGTGAGAGGGAAAATAAGCCATTTCCAACCCATTTTTCCAAGCTGTCTGAGGACAGCTGAGTTGTAGTAAAGGTGAATAAATACAAGTACCAGCCACCTCACCTAGAGCAAATCCAAAATGTAACTATTCACTAGGGAGAAAACACAAGTTGACATGCTCCCTCTTCCCTCCAGCCTGTCTAGCACAGACACCTCCTAGCACAGCATGTCTCTTCCACTGAATAAATGTCCATCCTTTCCACTTTCAAGACCATTTAGACAGCCTTTGAGCAACTCATACAACCATTGAGCAGCCAAAACGAATCCATCCCTCTAAAGAGGCTTTTACTTGTATGTGTCACTTGCTCTTTGACTCCATTTCTGCCTCGTTCATCAGTTCTGTGGGTTTTTAACAAGTGGACATGCAGCTGTATTTGGAATAGAAACACACTTTGCAACTACATGTCCCTCATGGTCACAAAACTGTTTTATCCTAGACTATGAGTTGATGTCCTCAGCTCTCTGGCATTGAACCAAGAGAGAAAAGAGCCATGCACACAGCTGACAAGGAAGGAGGAGGCTTAGCAAGAGAAAGTAACGGATAAAGGAGGAGGAGATCACACAGAGAAGGAATTTAACATGAAAGGACAAAATCGCACTTAAAGAAAAAAGCAGAAGGAATGATCATGGTGGCAGATGCAATGGTGGCCACTAATGAGCCTCAACCCTTTCTCTGTGGGGACACAACTCTGTGAGATCAGTAGAAGTTTTGTGTGCACATAAAGATGGGAATTGTTGAAAGGGAAGAGATTTACCTAGCATTCATTTAGCTAACTAACCCGTTACAACGTACGAGGAATAATGCCCATTGTAAAACTTGCTGGAAAACATTTCCTAGGGAAAAAAAAGAAAGGACAAAATATGTAAATATTTGCATCTCTGGAGCTGTTGACTTGAAAACAAGAAATAGTGGAATTTTATCCTGCAATAGTAAGTTTTAGCTGGCAAGTGTTTTGTAACAGTCTATAGTGTGGCTATGGTTGTCTTATCCAAAGTGTTCCACATTGCTTTGTTTAAAATAGATGGTACATAGTGGTCTGCTTCACCAAATAGAAGGATAATATCCATGTCTCGTGTATATTATGGAGGCATGGAGACATTGGCTTTTGTTTTTCAATAAAAAGTCCAAATGCTGGAAGCATTACAATTCCCTGATGCAGAGTAAGCATTTTGGAAGCGTGCCTTTTAAAGTAAAATTCAATAATACTATAAAAAAAGACTGAAGGCAACAAATATGCATGGAAGGGACAATGGCTAAAAAGCAAATGCTACCACTTTTCTATTCCATTATTTTTAAACCAGTAAAGATAGAATGACAAGTTAAAAATTCTTGGGTCTGCTAGAGCAAAGGCATGCACATTTTTTAGCTGAGCCTTGGAATGCCACTACAATCTCTGGTGCTGGTGACCTCACAAGACTCAGAAACGTCCCTCTGGGAAACAAGGGTTATTGCCGAGACAGGAAAAGCAGAATTCCTGCCTTTGGCAATGCCAGAACAGTGAGGAATAATACAGTCAGCTCGGTGCAGGGATTATCTGAAGGCTTTCTAATGCAATGAAAGAATATGGCTTGACCAGACTCTGTACTGCTCAGAAGAGTTCTGCAGGCTAGATCATAAGGGTGTCTATAAATGCAGATGGATAGGATGTATACACTGTAGCTTTAGCCTAGAATTCCATTCCAGCTGTTTCCCAGCTACATCCATTCCCAACTGTAGGGAATCTAAGCCATACTGGACTTTGCATATAAACCCCCTAACAGCTAGGAACAAAGCCTTTCTCTGACAGATAACAAGTGTGGACATTGATTAGCAAAGGATCAGACACCTTTAGGTGCCTGGAAAGCAGTGATAACATTCCTGATGCTAAACAAGACCCAGTTGTGACAGCATGATTGATTTTCCATTCTCACTCCAATAAACTATGTAAATGAACATAGTTATTCTTACAGGATAAAAAAGTTTGTCTTAACTACTTACCATATGTGATGGAGCAGGATTCTGACAAATGTGATATTCAGATGTACAGAGAATATTTCTCCCAGCTTTTTGCTCCCCAAAAGGAATCAGAATCAGGCTATTCTGTTTCTTCATGGGCTTGCTGTTACTCAAAACTTTTTAGAATTCAGAGCAATGGGGTCTTTTATTTAAATTTTAGATTATTCCAGACTGAAATTTATCTCTCAGGAGAATTTGATACTTCTTCTGAATCCAGACTATTTATCAAAACATCAGGAGTTCTGGGGAAATTTCTGTCTCAGAAAAAAAAGCCTTGACATTTGATACCTGCATTGCTTCCGTATTGAAAGGGAGAACAGAAGATCTGTGGGAGATAAAATTCAACTTCTGATAACGTCAGACTGTAATCAACAATGCAGCTGGGACATGGCATCTACCTAAGGAGTTGGAACACAGAGAAAAATGTGGGCAAGCAACACCCCTAAGGAATTTCAATTAGATTTGCTCAAGAGAAAAAGATGTCAAATGGGAAAAAAAGATACTTTCTGCTGAAATTTATGTTTAATCCAGCTTTAAACTTGCCAAGACTAATTGCAGTATATCTATCAATGACTCTTTACCTAATTCAATGTAGATAACTATAGGAAATACACAATGAAAACATGAAAAGATCATCAAAACTAGATTAAATAAATAAGACTGGTGACTGATGCTTTTTTATAGGTTTGACTAGATGAGCAATAATTCTGATTTCCTAGTCACAGTCACTGCATGCCTAAATCTCTTCCTCCAGAGTTCTGGGTCATGGATTCCCCTGAGCTGCTAGCCTTAATTTGCCTCCAAACCCACTTCCACAGCAATTTATTTAAGGTCCATGACAATGAACTACAAGGTGTTTGTCTCCAGCTTCTCTCACAAAGGTCTACCCTGGGCCTCAAGTGCTGTGAAGAGCCAATACAAGGCTACCAAGTAATATTAACTTTAAGGGAATAACCTCTCTTGTGAGCTTGTAAGCTAAAGCACAGCAAGGCACTGAAGTGCAGCCACATGTCAGGATTTCATGATCAGAAAAAAAAATAAATCCATTTCAGTCCACAAAAGAATATAAACTTTCAAACAGCCCTTCACTGAAAGAATGGGAACCTGCTGTACTTGGTTTGTTGTCCTCTCTCCACCCCCAAAGGCAGTTACCAAAATAGCATAACTGAAAGCACATTAGATATTGAATCATGTTTGATTCAGCAAAGATTACATCTACTGAACTGGCTGCATCATTTTAGTATCGGGTTTATACATTTACCCCTCGACAGAAAACACTCTGTGCTCCAGAGGAGGAGGTATTTTTTTGCTTTCTCATTGCATTTCATGTGACTGAAAGCATTTTCTGTCTTCTTCTTAATAGGGTGTATGGATATGCATGCTGTATTCTGCCACGTGATTTCTTCCTCCTTTTCTATCCATTTTTATATAAGTGGAATTGAATGTTGACTTAAAAAATCACCCACAAATACACACTTCTTGGTTTAAAAACATAGCTAAGAGATGCCTGCTGTTGAAAGAAATACCCATTGCTGTGTGGAAGACAGATCAGAACAGAATCTTATTTTCTAAGTAGTCGTGAAAACAAATCAGATAAGAATTCAGACCTCTGACCACCTCTGAAGGGGAAAGCTAATGGAAACATCACCTCGCTGGGAACATTACTGCACATCAACACCTAACAGTGACCCTGAGGGAAATGAAAATAAAGTGAAAGGGAGCTGTGTACGAGGGAGATGGAACAGTTGTAATTTCTGCCTCTGCAGCAGAATGGTCTAATTGGATACACGGCACGGCAAAATAAATACCAAGGGGGAAATATTTTCAAGCTTTGTAAGGGAATGACATGCAGATTGAGAGAAAGGCAAAGTCCTGCATTTCTAGACGTTTTTAATAACTGCAGGGTATGCAATGACTTGGAAAAGGAAAATTTAGGGAAGCTCACCAACCCAAGGGGCTGCACATTCAGCAAAGCATTATGCCTTGCAAAGAACAGGCTGTGGAGAGCTGAGCATCCAAAATTCATTGAAAATCTTCCATAGAAAACAAAACATTTTGGATGGTTTGGGTTTTTTTTTTCTTTTTCCATAAATTTTTGGTCACTGCAATTCACAATTTTCCCAGGCATGAAGATCCTGCAGCCTGTGCAGTACTGCTGGCACTCAGATTGCTCTGTGTTATGTAGGAATGTTCTCAGCTGAGAGGCTGGTACCTGTACACAAGTTGTCCCACAGTCTCTGCCACCAAAGCCAGCTCTTGCCAGGACACTGTCACTGCTGGCCAGCTGCTGAGATAGAAGGAAGAGGAGTTAAAAAAAGGCAAGGTGTCTGAGGAAAGATTAGGAAGCTTATTGTTGGCATGACAATTCTGGGGAGGGGTTGATGAGAGGCTGGAGATCTGAAGGTAGGATGGGCAAAGGTGTAGGTCAGGTAAAAAGTCAGTGCTGGCAGCCACCAGCTGACGCTAGGAGCTCCAGCTGCCACCCTTGCCAGCAGCAAGCTGTACCCAAAGCAAGATCTGTTTGGAAACTCCAGCTTCATGTAATATGTATTCCCATTTGATGATTCCAGGCTGCATTGAGGACAAAGCTTTTTTACTGAGAAAGCACCAACATGCAATAATGAAAAGCAAGTACTCTTTGATAGGTTTTGCAGTGCAAGCTTTAAAGGCTGTAAATACCAGAGACTCTTCCCACTGAATTTAAATGCAATCCTTATTTCTTACTCTGGGGGAGTCTTGAGCCATGGGTGGCAAAGTGTCTGGACAGACCCCTGCCTGCAGGTGATGGCAGAGTGTCCACACTCCTGAGGTTTGCAGTCCCACAGGAAAGGACTGTGGAGCTTCAAGGTTGCTCCAGCATTTTCCTGGCCAGAGAAACCAGATAGATGGCAGATGGATTTGCCTCCATTCATTAGTCAAAACAAGCTTCTAGAAGGGAACACTGATGATGTTGGACCTGCCTACTCCCATACGACCATGAGCTAAATCTTTACCTCTTATGCCATCTAAAAATTAAACAGAAAATGCTTCCTTCCCTCACCCTGAGACTGTTAATATTCACAGAGTGTTAATATTCACAGAGTGTATTTAAATCCTACAGAGAAGATAGGATGGGAGTGCCAAGTTTACTCATCTCACAAAGCCTGTATCTCATAACAGGACAAATTTGCGATGCTCTCCCTGCCTTATGGTGACTTTCCAGGTTATACAGAACTTGAAGTGTTCCACCCTGCGGGGTGGAAGAGCCAGCACTGCAAGTATTGTGTGTAGATGGCAAAATGGCTTTCCTCCTTGGTCCTGTGTTAAGTGCTCACTGAATGAGTTTGACTCCAGAGGCTCAAGGACAGTCAGCTCAGTTTGCTTCCTCCACTACTAATACGTAAACAAGTTACCCACTTGTTTTTTTCAGTTAATGTTATTCAGAGACAGTAAAATGCTGCAGAGTATTCATTCTGGTTCGAGTTGTGGAAACAGAGCATGTATAATTACCAATGTGGGTAGCAGTCCATCTCAGCCTTACTTATGCCAGTGAAGGATATTATCTCATTATATCAGCTTAGCAGTCTTATTTCCCTGGAATTTGAAATAAGCAAGGCACATAAAGGAATGATGAAACAACTAATTATACAGGACATTATTTTAAAAAGTGCACAGTAGTAAAAATCCATTAATGGACTATTTTACATCATTAAACTACTTCCAAGAAAGTATCTAGGCTTTTTCAGCACAAACATTTCTACATTGAAAATGTAACTTGAACCTAACTCTATGGTTAGCTATTTTTTGAATGAGTATAATATGTGCTTTCATTTACAACAGGGCAAAGATGAAATTTTTAACTTCATTATATGTATAATCCAAAGTAATTTAGAAGATAGTCCTGCTACATGGAGACTCTTCTGGACTAGAATGCTAATAATGGCTAATGTAGGGGGGAATAGAAAATAGAGCTGCTGGCAAGGACTTGTTTTAACACGTTTTAGGATTTTTAATAGAATAGAAAGTGCTGTTCTAATTCGAAGGTAAAGTACTTCTGGACCTTCAGAAACTTCTTGGGTGCATTTTTTAGGTTACAATACAAATAGGCTTTGATTTTGTTTTCCAGCTCTTAGTTCTTCAACCCAACTGAACCTCAAGCTGAACGTCATTCTTTGCTTCTTGCTGATCAGCTCCAGGAAGAGAGGTTCTGCAAGGCTGAGCCCATGTTTTGTTATATCTGTGAAACATTTTGGTGGACACTTAGTCGCAAGTGGAACCATGCTACCCTGTCCCCTAGAAATAGGGGAGCTAAAGAGTCCTGCTCAGTGGATCACTAACGTGTCCAGAGGAAAGAGAAGTTGCTGCTGGGGACAACAGAAGACATGGACATCAGCTGTTTACAATAAAAGGAGCTCATTTAGGAGGAGCTCTGTTTTTCACATAGCTGCAAGAGTGGGCAGAAAGTGCCTTTCCAACCAGGTCCTTTCTTTGCCAGGCTACTGGTTCTTGGGAGAGGGAAAAGATGAAACATTTTGATGAACCCTTTGGTTCACCTTCCTTGGCAAGAAAAATATCCTGGCAGATCCCATACTTTGCACTGTGCAAATCATATAAACAAATGTGTTTAGCAGAGTGAATGTCAGAAGGTGAAAGTGTCAGTGTTTGAGCAAGGATACGGGGTGCATGCAGTCACAGAAAGGCACAGATACCCATTGGTCCCAGGAGTAATTCAGTATTGCAAACAGTTGTAATTCACTATTCTGCTCTGCTTCCATAGCTATGTGTGGCAACACGGGTGCTGTTGGTGCAGGAGTGAGCTGTACACGCTGGTTACACAGCACTCGTGGAAAGACACAGGATCTCAGGGTAGTCCAGCTGATGGAGCCTGATCTGGCCTCCAGGATGACTTGTTGCCTTAGAGGCAATGAGAGCTGCTCTCAGACCTCCATGGCACTCAGAGCTTCTGTGCCATGTACGTCATGCATACGTCCCACTGTACAATGAACTTCTGAGACCCTATTTACTTCAGGAAACTCTTGAAAGAGTAATACCTAGAAACTGAACTAGCTGAAACTGGTAACTGAGCTGAACTCTTTCCTGGAAAGACGAATGCACCTGTTACATCAGTGCCCTGGGCCATATATATGTCAGTAGCTGGTTAACAAAACCCAGGCCTGGAAACAATGTTGGGGAGTGTATAGCTTTCTTAATGGGTTTGGTAGCAGGACCAATAAAGTTCATTGTTGAGTTTCCCTACAAATGGCTTCCTTTGTGCTGTGGCTTTTTACATCAGCTTTTAACTAGACCTACCAGTTGTACTAGACAGACTGAGGGCATGATCTTCCCAGAGACTCTGGTTCCCAGGAAGTGAAAAGGAGACATCTGAAACATCCCTAGGATTGCCATTGGGCTTCTCAAACGGTCCTCTCTGCCTAGGAAACCTGTGTCCTCTCTCCCAGGGAAGGAACAGAAGAAAATCAAGGCAGAGTGAATTGTGATTTGGGTTTCTGTTTGTTGGTTTGGTTTTGGTTTTGGTTTTGTTTACTTAGGACTCAGGAAATGTTGATTTTAAGGCTCACATGAGAAATAAACAAATCCACCTGTCACTCAGAGTGGGCAGTTGGGTCAGAATGGCCCTAGCAGGCCAGCTCACTCAGCTCAGCTCTACTTCTGAGGACTTCAGCCCCCAGTGGCACAGTATATTCACTCCTCACACTCAGAGAAGAGCATGGGGCAACCAGGCTGCCTCTGCAGAGTGGACTGAGCTCAGCCCCCGTAGAATGTACTCAAGTGCTGAAGGTTTGGGGGGTAGGAAGCAGATGGGGGAGAGGCAGAATCACTCCCAACAGGCATTTTTTGATCTATAATCTTTTGTGCATGTGACCATGAGCTGTCAAGGGTACAATTTGAAATTGTGACTGTGCTGCTCAAAAGTGAACACTTGGAGTGCACCAACAACTGACTAAACAGCTCCTCTTGATTCAGGAAGACACATTGCGGATACTTTCCCAGAGAGGAGGAAGAATCCTGCTCAGAGGTCAAGCCAAGTCTGTGGGAGAGTGTTGAGAAGCTGCAGCAACACGAGAAGAAGCTAAACCTTCTCTCTAGATCTCAAGCAACAGACAGTGAAGAGGGACAAATATCCACATAACTGCACCGGTCTCGTACGACGGAGCAAAAATCCATTCTCTTTCCTTATTCATTTGGTTTTCCCTGGTTAGGGAGAAATTTCCACTGCTGTGGAGTTAGGAAGAAATTTCCACAGCAGGTGA
Source organism: Chloroceryle aenea (assembly GCA_013399075.1). Lineage (NCBI taxonomy): Eukaryota > Metazoa > Chordata > Aves > Coraciiformes > Cerylidae > Chloroceryle > Chloroceryle aenea. The sequence continues at coordinate 78,135 of VWZY01012102.1, forward strand.
GCAGAGCCAGGGGAGCTCCGGTCCTCACCACACAGGCGGGTGCTGCTCTTCCCCCGGCGGCCAGCGGAGGCTGCTGTGGGTCGCCTCTGCCCCGTGGGCTCTGGCCCACGGCGCGTCCCTCCCCGGTCACGGCTGGCGGCTGGAGCGGAGGGAGCGCAAAAGCCGCGCTTCTCCTTGCAGTGATTGTCCTTGCCAAAGAAAAAGAAGAAAGCAAACAAATAAACAACAACAAATAGAATAAAAACCACTAACAAAACAACAACAAAAGTCAAGGGCACAGGGGAGAAGCTGGGAGCTTCCTTCCCAATTAAAGCCCCTGGGGGAACTTAGCTCAAGCCACAGACTGGGAAGCAGAGGGAAGGCAGGGAAGGATCTGGGAGCAATGACCGGCACACTCCATCACTCCGAAGTCAGTGACAGCAGGGCATCTGCAGACAGATCCATCTCGAACCGCACCGTTAGAGCGAGCTCCCGGGCTGCCCTGGGCATGCCGGAGGATGCTCTGGTCTTCGGCTGGGTGGCCCTGCCCGGTACCTTGGGGCAATGAGGAGAGGCCAGGGCTCCTCTGCAACCCTCCTGTAACTCGCCCTCGAGTTTTGCCGTGAAAACAAAAGCAAAGCAAACAATTCCCTTCCCCCCAACCCGAAAATAAAGCTTGGGCACCACCCGGGCTGGTCGAAAGAGCTCCATTGTCGTCTCTAAATGAGATATCTTTGCGACCGCTTGCCCCTCCCCGAGCCAGCGGGGAGCCGCCCGTATCCCTGGAAGCGAGAGGTAGCGGGGAACAAAAGGCAAACTCCGAAGTGACATTGAAAATAAAAGGGAGCTTTGGTTACCCCCAGGGAAAGGTCGAGGGGGAAAGGTCGCCTTCCCGCCAGC
>VWZY01012103.1:2946-23866 GCA_013399075.1 Chloroceryle aenea
ATGAGTCAGCAAATGGATAACTAACAGCTACCACCACCTTAGCCAGACATTACAATGTCTCTAGTTATTCTTTGGAAGAATAACTCCTAGGATTTACCTGCTTGTCATAGTCATTCCAGACACAAGGCTAAAACTGCCAAGTTAGACAATATATGCCATGGCTCATGACTTTCATGAATAGGAATATTGAGAGCTTCCTCTCACAACTGGGCCATGCCATGCCGTTATAGTCATGCAGAAACCTGCAAAAAGGTGATCTATGAGAGGGCTGATCGATACACTGAAAAACATTTATGGGAGGTTTTCTTAAACAAGCAGTTCTTAATAACTGCCTAGAGAGACACACAAGAGAGTCCTTCCCCAAAGAGTACTGATCAGAAACAACCTTAAATTGATGATAGAAGAATTACTGCTCTAATATACCTGAAATGCATGTTCTCAAGGCTTCCTAGCTCGTTGCAGTGTCCCCCACAGGTACAGTACATATGAAGCTTAAATGAACCAGATGATGTTGCTGTCCCGAAGCAGAAACCTGCTAGTACAAATAAGACTTGTGAGAATAAATGAGGAAGCAAGCCAAAGATGTTTCAAAAAGGACAATCACCTTGTCAAAACAGGCTAGATTAGAGTGTTTAATATTTTAAAAACAGGTGTGTTGGCAGACACCACTTCCCTGTATTTCCCATGCCATAAACTACAAAGACTAAGGTGTCACTGAAAAAGAGTTTCCAGGTTCAGCCCAGATAACAAATGCAGTTGCTTGCAGGCCACGCTATGGTACTGTGATGGGCTGTAAGAGTCCATGAGCTTGACACAGCTCCAAGGAAGGGTATGTGGAGGCTTTCTGGGTGTTCCTCCCTTGTGCGCAGCCCCATTAGAAGGCAGTCACTGTAACAGGAGGTAGGAGAGGAGCTGCCTGGCAGAGGGATCCTGTGCTGCACATGCACATCCTTCTATCCAGCTCATATACAATGAATCTCTAATTGTTAATATGAGCTTTCACCTAGATTTATGTGAGATTTGACTTGGAAATATTCCTACTTTGCAGCAAGTTAAGACAGCCAGTGAAACTAGGCAGCTTCATCTAGTCCTTGCAGATTAAATATTACAAAGAAAACTCATGAATATCAAACAAATATCATCTGAGTTGAACATTTCTACATATGAAGATGGCACACTGATAGAATTGGACTTACTATCTTGATAGGTAGGACTGGTAATGATGAGAGTTACAGCTTTAAGTGGAATACTTTTCAGAATTCTATCATTAATAAGCAGCACATAATTAAGGAACAGACGTTACTTTTGGTACACTGAAGTACAACATTTGAAGTGAAGCTCAAAGCTAGAATCTTCATCCTTAGACTGTCATCATTTCTGCTGACAGAAAAAGGACAGTACTTTCAAACATTTCAGTTTAGTCTCAGCATTTTAGCACCTAGGCTGTAATTTTATATCAATTAAGTAGTTGGGCTTCTGCAGAAAAAAATCCTGAAATTAAAATGTCTTCAACATTTTTACTTTCCATTTAAAAATAAAACCCAGGGTTTGCAATGGCCCTAACACTGCAAAGCTTCATTCAGATGACCTGTAGTTACCTCCCTTATCTCAGAGCTCCTTATGCCCAAAGAATACCTGGAGAACAAATGCTATTTGCAATTTCAGTGGTGGGTTAAAAAAAATCCATTAAGGAAACTGATAGCAGTACAAAAAATTTGATTCCAGGAACCAATATATAGAGTCCTTTAAACTTTAGACAGCTCTAGGAAAAGGCCGAGGATTTTGTGGATATGTGCTGGTTTTGGTTTTAGCGATCAAAAAGAAAGGATGAAAACAGACAGTGACAGTTTTATTATTAGGAAGAAATTGATCATCTGAAATTTCATTTAAAAGAAAATGAGAAAAGTCACAGTACTGTAAGTATGCTCTGGGATAAAGAAGGAGTATTGGAGGATTTTGTGGATCGCTCCCCCACTCCAGCTTTAATATGTACCCTTAATGCTTTACAACCAGAGAATTGTAGCAAACTAGATTAAAAGTGCTTGGAGAACAACACTGTTTCACAGCAGCAAGCAGGAAGAATGTGAGAAAGGCAAGAATTTTCTTTGACAAACTTCCTTCCAAGTCAGGGAATCCACAGGCATGAGAAAACAAACACTACAAAACAAACACTTTGCTCCCAAACGCAAAGAGTTTAAACATATGGCTAGATATTACTATATAAAGAAAAAAATTACTGCTCTCACACACATTCTCACTGAGAAAAATAGAAATACGCTCATTTGAGCATAACAGATTCTCTGGCATTTTGTTCTATGAATTGTTACATGGTGAGGAAATTTGATTAAGTGGGGAGGACAAAATTGAACCCTTCATTGTTTATCTATCTCATGCTCTTTCATTCCTTTAATGAAGCTTTAAGTTTGAGCCTAGCTTCAGCCTCCGTCCCCCAACAGGGTCAGCAGCCTCCAGCTGGAGCAAGCAATGTGGAACACATGGCACTTGTTGTCTGGGAACATCCTTCACCCCAAACACTTAACAGTAAACCAGGCTGCAATTGGGGTGTGTATTTCATTTGAGGCTTTGCCCTACCCAAAAGTATGTCAGAACCTAGTATTTCAGCTGTTGGGACACTGGAGAGATTTTTGCTACCCATACATGTAAAGTAAAAGATGCTTTCCTCTTTTCTAGCACTTACAAATTATTTTTGCCACATAATTTGTCTTAATTAAAATAACAGATACAATGAAAACTCTGGAAAACATTTCTAGCACCCATCATATAAGGATCTGCATGGACCAGTCATTGAGAAGAAAGGATATCAGGGAGCATCTTTTCCAGGCCACAGCTGTGTAATGCATAGGTCTTCCTTCATGCTCAGCAGCACCATCCTTACAGAGATGAGTGTGAAACCAGCCAGGTGATCCTGCAGGTTCTGTATTTTCCTCCTACATGAATAAACAAGAAAAGAAACTTCCCACAAAGCAGTCTTCTTCTATCCCTCATCCATTTATATGTGGATGATCAGCCATGTAAATAATGAGAGGGCAGGGGAAGGCCACTCACAAGCATCTCTAGGGCTAAAAACACATGAAAGCTGCTGTTTCACTTTCACAGAGAAAATATAATCTCTGATCTCCCAGACAGAGATTACTTTTTGTTTCTGTGCCAGAGCAGCGTCTGCATCAAAAAGCTCTACTCAGACAGTAGGGCCAGGATCAGAGAGCCATCACCTTGTTCCTGCTACTTTTAATTAGCAGAACTCATCAGCAAACTGAAGGCCAGCAAACAGGACAGGCACTAAGAACTTCAGGACAGGCTTCTGACATTCCTGGTATTGAGCTATATAGTATGCTCTCTATGTGTGCTGTTTGTTTTTATCTGCTATTTACTGTGATCAGATGAAGCTGGTAAGAATAACTGATCTTTATTTAAAATATATTCATCAATTTACTGCAACTTTGTTAAAGTCATAAAATAGTAGCATTCAACAACAGGTAAAGTGGTAGTCAGAGGAGCTCCAAGTCCCAAATACTTAACCCACATTGCCCATTGACAGATCAGCTGATTCAGGCAGACATTAACAGCTCCAATTCACCTGTCAACACTTTGCCCTCCTCTAATAGTATAATTCAAATTTCTTGTGCTTTCTGTTAGATTTGAGTCAAAGGACACTGAAAATTATAGAGAACTCTAGCTACTCTGGGCTCAAGTCAATTTTCTAAGGGAAATTTGCAAAATAAATTACAAGCTTGCAGGTTTTGTTTGTTTGTTTGTTTTTAATTTATTTATTTTTCAAGTCTTACACTGCTGTCAGGGAGATGTTAATATGGTTACAGTCATACAAGCCCTTCAAGTATGGTTTCAGTAGTATATGATCTTATTGGGATGATGCAGGAGCACATTTCTACCCACTGAAAAGAATGGCAAACAAGGGAAAAAGAGCACTCTTGGGCTTGTGCTATTATACATAATGCTTTGATATTAAGTATTTTTGGAAAGTGTCTTCAGTGTGCTGCCCAGTGAAACTCTGGAAAAGCATCTCATACATAAGTTTTAAGTGGTTTATCTATATGGTAAAACAGCAATGGAAGAATGAACTGAAGATTGCTATCAGTGAATGACTGACAATAAAGTGGAATGATTTGGTCACAGGAAATGCAAACAAATTATACCTTTAGGGAGGTCAGTTTAAAGCTCAACATTAATATAAATCACCAACAGACGCTGGAGATAGAGCAGCTGGGAATGAGCTGCTGCTCCCTCCTCTCAGTCATGCTGGCTTTACCTCTGCATAATTCAGCTGACTTCAGATTTGCACTGCACAAATGAGTAGAATCATGTGCCAAATATACGCCATGTTAGCTTTGACCAAACTTTGCAGCTGTGACTCCAGAGTTTCCAACATTAATGTTCCTATCCATTTTAAACATCTTGTTCACTGGGATACCTGAGCTACACACACAAAAAATAGTGCTTTAAAAAGTTCTTTTATAAGAGAGTTATTAGAATACTCTTGCTAATTTCTTCTTTGATTCTTTTGAATCAACATTTCATTTAAAATCTGTAATGTCAAGAACAGTAGCAATTCACTTCTTCAGACCTTCCAAAGCAGATTTCATGTCTTTTTCATTTTTACTTGATTACACACACACACACCCACACACACCCCAATACTGATGCTTTTATAAAGCACAATTCCCATGCTACCCTTTTATTTCTCTTTCTATACTGGTGCTAGTCAGAATATAAATCCATTTATCAGAGTTCATCTCATTCCCATTTCTGTGTAACTGAAACACCACAAAATATTGGCTAAAGCTAATCTAGCAGACTTAGAACACTGCATCTCATAAAATCTTATTGAAACATTTAGCAGAGAGCATTGCCTCATTCCAATCAGTTTAATCTCTGTTGTCCTGCTATAGATTACAGACTACCCCTTTTCCTCCTCTCTTAGAGGTCAAGCATTCATCAGGTGGTTTCTGCCATCTCCAAATGCAGCTTGCCTTAATGTATCAAATTAATTTTCTAAACCCATTCTTGCAGATGTTTGAAGCAGAAACAGCAGACAAGTCAAGATAAAATTTCCTCTGTGTATAAGGAATCTAGAAATCCCCTCTCCTATTACTAACAACTATTACTGGTATTAGTTTCTCTCTGAAACCCAGACAAGGCAAGTATGCACATTATGCCATTTTTGGACAAGGAATGCAGGGCTGGAAGAGGCCTCCTCAGGACCCTCTCTATTGCAAACACTGCATTATCCAATTTCCCATTATCATCTTATCCTGCTGCATCGTGAAAGGCAGTCAGGTTTCAGCTCTGCTTCTCCCAGAGGAAAGTTATTCTAGATCCCAATCACTGCTGCAATCCTTCCAGGCTAAATTTATTCATGGCCAGTCCAGACTCATTTGTCCACCAACATTTTCCTGAACCTCACACAACTCTTTCCCTTCTTCCTTCCCAACAGTTTTCATCCTGTGATACATTACAGAGACAGTTATTTCAGCCTTTCTGCAAATAAACATCACAGGCTTTTAGTCTCCTCTCATAGAGGAGAACAGACAGTGCTATCCTTCCCTGTGATATTTCTTGTATCTGAGAGAAACAGATCTCTAAATACATGTCTTTCAGGACTGCTGATATTTTGATTGCCTAACACCTAAGGCCATTCTCCCCCCAGATGACTCCTATTTTTGGTGTGGTGGGTTTTGTTCTTCCTCCTAGTTGCAAGACCAGGCATCTTGCTGCTAATTTTTTTTTTTTTTAAACTTCAGACCTCAAAGAGGACAGTTCTTTTTTCCTTGTCGTAAAGGAGTAAAGTTTCTCTATCCGCATTCCAATCCTACCACACAGTGTGTTTCGAGCAAAGGTTTTCTTTTTGTTGGAGGGAGAAGGCAGAAGACTTGGATTTTGCTAGTCAACAGAAACCCAAATAATGTATATTTTTCTGGACAGAGGCTGAAGAAAACTGTATGGAAACAGTTCATTCACATAACTGAAATGAATTTACCATCAGGACTTTGCAAATGAAAAGTTTGTTCACATCACTGATCCTTCAAACAGTAAATGTGAGCAGAGAGATGTACTATATGTGAAAGAAGCCCCCAAAGCACACGTGCTACTGCTTTCTATGAGTTTCTGAACTATGAACTATATGTCACCTGACCAAGTCCAGCAGGTTTACTTATACTGAGCCCTATACTGGACATGCCATCATTTCACCAGTATTTTTGGCATTTACAGATAGTTTTTCTAGATAGTGACTAGTCAAGAGGGGAATATTTCAAAGAAGAATATCATGAGTTACTGCTCCTAGTTACACTCTTTACTCTCCCCTAAAAAGATGCTTATTCTCTGGCCCAAAACTTTTTCCTCTCACTTTCCTATTCTCTTTGCTCCCATTTTTTTTTTTTCCCTGAATCATGATCAAATTCCTCACTATTTGGTAGCTGGCTAGCAGATTGTTAGATTGCAATTAGACATACATAGATGGTACCACCTGCTATATGCTTTGGGGTTTATTTTTTGGCTGTGGAACAGCTGTTGGTTTCAATTTCTGCAAATTCAGAGTGAAGAAGAAGAGGGAATTGTTCTTTTGTTCTTTAGATGCTTTAATTATTTTGCAGGATATCAGGGCATGTAACAAACTCAAAAGAAAAGAAAGTCACAGGTGGTCAATATTTTACGTAAGTTTTGTCAGTGAAACAGTAGACATTTAATAAGATTACTTAAGGGGTCCCCAAATGATAGCAACTAACAAGCACATTTGTCCTTAGGGCATTTTGGAACCTCCTGTTTCTAACAATGTGCACAAAGTAAGCCAAACAACTGTAATTTTTATAAACCAAGAGGATATGGAATTATATAGGAACAAATGTATCAAAAACCTGACAAAATGTGAGCTGCCCAATCTTGAATACCTCACTTAAAAGTGAGGGGGACCAAGATAAGCAGTGCATCACTTCTATGTTTTTCAATTCACTGACCCATATGTCATTCCTTCAATTTATCAGTAGTAGGGCATAGCTTTCTCAAAATCACTGATATGTGTCCAGTTGGTTTTCACATCTTTTGCCAAGTCAGCTGTAAAATGGCAGATAATCATAGCTTCCTACTACTGGATGTAGTGACATAGTTCTGAATTACCTGTGTGGAATCAATCTTGCTATTGCAAAAGCCCAGAGCTGGCTTGTGCTCATTGAAGTAATGGCTCTTTCCTCTTGGGAATACACATTAAAATGCAGACTTCAGGAGTACGAAGTGGGCTCTGGTAACAGAAGCTAGTCTGCACCATGGTATCTCCACAAAAACTTGACTTGCTGTTCACTGTTGACATGGTTCCAACTAATAAGTACAGAGAAAAGCATCTTTATGGGATTAGTTTGGTTTTATTTTGGGATTATTTTCCCCTCAAACATTCTACATTAAAAAGTAGAAATTGGTGACAAACATAGCTCTCCTGTTAGGAGGGATGTACTTCAACATTGGATAAGAGAATACTTACTATTCCCTTACTGAATTGCTGGGCAGAAGCAGTATCTAAGCACACAAGAAACATCTGCAAAACCTGTCCAAGAGCCAGTAAAGGATTTTTTGAGTCGTGAGACTGGTAGGCACTGTTACCCTGTGGCCAAGTTTTCTGTAGTATAAATTTCCTTGCAAATCTATGAAGTTATAACTGACTCCCTCCACAGCCACTAATGCACAGAAAAACCTAATGCCATGCTCCCCTTTCCTTTTTTCCCCCCCTTGACTAACATCTTTGCTATTTCAAACTGTAACCAGTTTATAGCTGTTTTCCCAGCACTCATTGCTGTTGCACATCTCTAGTCACATATGACTAGAGAGGTCTTTGTGAGGGGCTGAGCTGTACCTGTGCTACAGTGATGGACCTCATCCCTACCATGGGACAACCTGGCTGGCATCAGGGGTGATATCCACCCAAGTGGACTCTAAGGTGATTGAGTTTTCCACTCTGATTCAGTAAGATTAAATCAGTAAGATTAAATGATTTAATGATTTAAGAATAAATAACTTTAACTGATTTAATCTTACTGATCTAAGATTTAATATCCTATGAGGACAGGCTGAGGGATCTGGGATTGTTCACTCTGGAGAAGAGAAGGCTCTGGGGAGACCTAATAGCCACCTTCTAGTACCTGAGGGGAGCTTACAAAAAGACTGGAGAGGGCCTGTTTACAAAGGCCTGGAGTGAAAGGACAAGGTGCAATGGTTTAAAATTAGAAAGGAGTCGATTTAGATTAGAAATAAGGAGGAAGTTCTTTACCACGAGAGTGGTGGAGCACTGGAACAGGTTGCCCAGGGAGGTGGTTGAGGCCCCATCCCTGGAGACATTCAAGATGGGGCTTGATAGAGCTCTGAGCAACCTCCTTTAGTTGAGGATGTCCCTGCTCTCAGCAGGAAGGTTGGACTCCATGACCTCTGGAGGTCCCTTCCAACTCAGACATTTCTGTGTAATCCATTCAGCTCAATGAAAAGCACTCATGGTTGTTCTCAAGAACACAAAGCACAACAGAACTAAGTGTGTAGTGATAGAGTTTCAGATGTATCAAGGCATTGAGTGATATGAATGGATACTTGATAAAGGCTCTTTATAAGCCACATAATTTAGATGCTGTTTAAGAATATCTTTTACTTATAGCTCATAGACTGTTTTTACAGTCTGTACTACCTAAGCATATCTACGTAGGCAGTTATAAGCCTTTCTGAATTCAGCCCCATAGTCATTCGTCTCTCACCAAAAATCTATAGCAAAACATACACTGATTTCAGTCACATTATATGCCCCCAGATATATCTAGTCAAAAAGCCAATTATCTCCTTTCCCTGATTTCCAGGGATACACCTTATTTACCCTCCTCCATCTTTAAGCATTGCAATGTGAACATCAATACTCACTAAAGACACCCACATCAGCCAATGCCAATTCCACCCAGTGACAAGCAAGTATGGAAAGCCACAAAATCCTTAGCACCTAGGCCTTGGACTCCTTGGTATATAAGCAGCATAACCTTTGAGACCTCATTATTCAGCTATGTCATAGCATTCATGGACTCTGGTGACTTGAGGAGAGATTGAAATGGGAAATCCCTGTCAAAGCCTTTTTCTTTACCCCTGAAGTGACAATTCTTAAAGGAATAGGTTTTTTTCCCCTTAAATTCCAGTGAGAAGACCACTTACTGACATGGAACACCACAGAGCTGAACTGAAATAAAATTTTAGGGTGAAATTACAGTTATTCTATTAACCAATACTAAACCATTTTCATTTATTCTAACACCATGCAACAATATAGCATCTTGGAATCCAGTTTCCCCACTAATGCTAGTCCCTCACATATTCAGAGGTATCTTGGATTTATTCAAGCTCAATTCACTACTGCATTTTCATCTAGTCTTCATTTTCCCTTTTTTCCACTGGAAGAAGCATTTTTTTTTCCATTTGGGTTGAGCTTGAAATCTGACTTGTGGACATCATATTTTTGCTTTACCAGATAACTGAAAAGCAAGTCACATGGGAGGCCTGATGTGCATCCTGAGTTTGCAGGATGGGGAATGAGATAGTATGCCATTTAAGATGCCTGTATTGAGGCTATGCTACCTACCTTACAAACAGGAAAGTGATAGTGACCCTTTTTCGTTTCATGAGGCAGGCTGCATCCTGGGTTGACCCCTTGATGCATGTCATTCTTAGTTTTCTTATGCTCATTAAAACACTCAGTTGAGACCTGTGCATATGCCCCTCCTGAGACAGCATTATTTTGGAATCATTTTCCCTGTGTACAGCAGTGCCTCAATGCAAAAGTGTGAAAACTCTTGTTGCTCTTATTAGTTCACAACAGATTGCAGGATCAGCTTTGGAGAGCTTTCAGCTGAGCTAATGGACATCTGCCATACTGAAGTACAATGCATAAAAAGTAGAGGAAACCCGGTAAATATTAAATGTAATATGATTTCATATTATAAATCCTCACTCAAGGCTGCTCCTGCTTACAGATAGTGTGCTCAATTACTTAAACTGGGTTCTAGAATGAAGCATGGCCATTTCAGCTTACTTCTGAAGTTACTCAGATAAACTGGTAGAGCAAATAAAAATTCCCATTTTCTGGTTTTGGCAAATCCTCCTAGGCCAATATCCTGCCTAATAAAAAGTAGATATAACTAGTGCAAACATGTGCAATAGATGCTGCTCAACCATGACCAGAGTTTCAGTGATGACCCTTTTACTATGGGCAGATGTCCCTTTTCCTATGTGGTCAGAGCACAAAGATCTGTGGACACTATACTATAGGACAGATGGCTCCACAGAGTAGCTGCAAAGCTTCACTGAACAGCCTTCCCCTCCCTCTGCTGTTCAACTCCCTGCATCAAATCTCGTGCAGCAAAAGTGCATGACTATGTTATGCTAATGAGATCCTGGAAAGTAACTACAGGATAAAAACTTTTACAAAACAGATTCCAGGGTCCAAAACCTGTAAATGAAGTTAAAATGCTTTCCCCACATGTTATTCTTGAGCTGCAGTAGATAACAAAAGTTCAGTTCATGCAGGTAACAAGTAGATAAATTTCTCACATTTTTAGTGAATCATTAGCTTCAACAAATAACTTAAGGAAAATACCTGGGGTTTCCTTTCTACTTGCTTTTTACCCCCAAACATGCACAACACACAAATTAAATTCATGTCTCCTAGGGAAAGACTGGGATCTCTGCAAAGCTTTCATGTGAGCCTCTGATGGCAAAGGCTGGCACTGACAGTGGAAAGCACACCACACAGCCTGTTCTGTTGCTGACTTCTTCCTCCCAAATGATCAAGAGATATTTAACCATTTCACCATTTCAATTTTATGAGCAAAGTAACAATACATACAATTCAAGTACACCTGCTAGGGTAAAATCAGGTTAGGATAAATTTGAATAAATTAAGGGTTATAAAACATTTTTGGGCAAGCTGTGTTTCTAATTTGTATGATATCTCTGGTTTGTCACTATTATGTATTATTGAAGGAATGATGAAATCATCCCTAAGGCAGAATGCCCACCTCTACCCAAATTGCCAAGGTCACTACTACTACTTACTTCTCTGGTAAATTGCATAGGCACAACTGTGTACACACATTTGCACAGGCAGCTACTTCATTCAAAAGGGAATGTACTTTTATGTTTTGTTTGAATAATCAAAATGTTGCAAGGACACTTAAAATACAAACTATAAAGCCAGATACGCAAAATACAGGCTGTAAAATGTCATTTGAGGGCACAAGTATGTGCCCAGTTCCCCTTAGGATACATGCCCCACTGAGGTCTAGGTTCACACTTGATTAAGAAAGGTTTACTCTATTTTAAAAATCCCACAGCACATTCCACAAGATCAAGACTGGGAAGATGTAAGAGACCTTGCACTGCTCCCCTGCTGTGAGATATCCTTTTTCTTTAGTTAATGTTCATATGCAATACATTCTAGCAAGAATGCCATCAGGGACTTATTCATACAGAAGTTGTAGAGCTGTTGTTTTTGCTGTGTTCTCATTCTCCCTTACTGCAAGATAAGAAGGGAGAGCATATAATACAATGAAGACTAATCCTTTCCAGAAGGTTTGTAAGTCTGCACTGAAATAGTGCATTTTGCCTGAGGTGATAAACACCATCAAAGAAGAACAAGCCCTTTTGCAGAATTCCTTACATCTGTAGAAAGAAATCTGTGGGTCTGTTTTCTAGAGTTGGGACAAGATGTCTCAGGTCCAGCCTTGCAAAGTGCTGGGTCAGCTCTGGAAAGGAAGGGGTGGTTTGGCAGAAATAGTAAAGTCAGTTAGGGAGAAGGGGAAAAATGCTAAATCTACAGTCTTGATTACAATTAGTGGATTTAATAGACTCTTCTGTTACGAGATCTTTAAAATGGAAAAGTGAAGATTAGAGACCATTTAGACCTATTCTAATGCATGTAGTTACATCCATACCCATTAGCTGCTCTAGGGCCTCCCACTTCACTTGCATTACACAGGCAACAGAAAAGGGATGGAAACTGTCACTTTCAGGGACTATCATCCCAAGAAAGTATTATATGCAGCACAGAGTCAGCAATGTGACTTTCTATAAAAATAAAAGGTATATATGCTCAAAACAGAGAGGATGGGAGAAGGAGTGATGCCAGCCATCCTTGGTTACTCACCACCCAGCAGGAGGAAGGTAAACTGAACATAAGTTGAGGCCAACACTGAATGGTAAAGTGTCCCAAAAAAATGAAAGTACAAAGGTCTGTTATAGCTGAGCATAAAATCAACAGAATCAGGGCCGTTACACTTAGGTTTCCTCCAGACCTCACGCATGCCAGAAGTAGTACAGTTCTCATTATTAACTGCTGTTACCATTTAAAAAATAACTTTAAAAAGCTGTTAACTAATACAAGAGACTTAATACAAGAGTCACAGAAAAGGCAGATTACTTTTGAAGCAGCCTAAGATAAGGATAAATAGGAAATAAAATAAAGGATGCACTGATTATTATAAAATTATTCTACGTAATTTATATTTCTGTAGTCATTATATGATTTCATATGAGATCACTGGCGTGTGAATTTTTAATTTTACTGAGGGAGGATCTAATTTGCTATTCCCATGGGTGAAGGGCTGATTAAGTAATCATTTCTGATTATCAAATTAATAACTACTTGGCTGAAAATGTTAGTCTTATAAACCTAGTTGGGTATGCAACAACAAAATGTGCTCTGATTAGAGGAAGCAGCAGAAATAACTGCACTAGCACAAACATCTATAAAATCCCTCTACAAAGAAAAACAAAAGTATCACAAGATTTAGACATGATTTACAAAGTTAAATACAAGCCATTCTGATATGTGCACAGAACATGCACACAGATTGAGGTTGTTTGCTCAGCACTTAGAGAAGAACTCCACTTGCACCTTTACTCTTAAGATACTTTAAGCAGAACTTATGAGTTATAAATATACTCTCTCACTTTATGTCATTAATGTCTCTTATCTTACCACACAGTTCTTGTGCAAGCTGATCTATTTCATCAGGTTTTTAGATTATTACATTCTTCACCTGTTTGGATAGAGTTCAATAAACTGGCTTAAGACATTGTTGTAGAATACAGACTACAAAGAACCTACTGCCCTCCTTATAGCAACTCCTTTTGTGCCCCCACGTTATGGATTGCCTACTTCTATGCAGCCACTTGGTTTATAGAGCAAAACTCCATCCATATATTGAGATCTCTTTCAGAGCTCTTTAGCCTATTCAAAGCATTGGCATCAGCGATGAAGAATAATTTTGTTTATCTTCCACCCCCTCTTCACAGACATTAAGTATTTGTCAGTGCAGTAAGATACTGTGAGCAAATACATTAGCCTATTTCTACCTGAAAGTAACCTATGTTTGTAGGTATACTACTCAACAAAGCAAAACAGAACTTTCCCACATCTGTTTGAAGAGACCTTCATGATTTGGTTCACACACTAAAAACAAACAACCCACAAAAAGCCACAACACAAAGCAAACAGACAGAACAACAACAGCAAAACAAACCAAGAGAGACAACAGGGATCCAAAGATCTTGGAAGAAATCCAACCATATTCTCACAGGGTATGGGAAGAGCTACTTAAGTCCAACAACCTGGTACAGCACAAGTAGGCACTCACCAGGGCTTCCCTCTTGCTCCAGAAAAAAGACTATCACAAATGGTTGCAGAACATACAAGCCCACCTGCTCATGCTCACAACCCCATGCTCAAGTTACACCTGGTTACAGCACTCACTCAGATTGCTATGCATCAAGTAAAGTATGAGGATGAGGGGGAAAAAATAAAAACAAGGGAGAAACAGACTGAGGAATAAATGTAGGCAGCTTCCCGATGGCCAAGATGACTGATGTGCTCTGCCATACCACACACCTTATCTTAGAGATAACCATCCCAAGACAACTCCATATTCCTGTGATTTTCTCCCTGGCTCTCCAGTGGAGATCAATAATCACAGCAGTGCTGGCTGCCTGCAGAGCCTGGAAGTCCCTGCATGGTCATAAAGAGAACACAGCAACCAAACAGAAATGAACAAAACTTATCTAGTACTTCAGCTCCAGAAATGCAAACTATTGTTAAAGTAATACATGGCCCCAAACCTGATACTCTGCAGTGTTTTTTCTGGAGTGAAAAGTTCACAAATAAATAGTCATTTTGAAGAGTTATACTATTCATACACATTAAGGTTACCCTGTGGGTCCAGACGTTAGTGTTTTATTAAACACACACGTTAGAGGAGACTCACAGTAAAGAGTGTGACTGCCACCGGTTTTAATTTGCCGAACCTCCAGCAGAAAATAATCCTTTGTCAAGTCTCCTTTGGTACCACAGAGTCTTGAACAATTCATCTGTTGGATTCATTTAAATATGTCCAAGTCTGTGTTTCATTCTTTTAAAGCAGCAAAGATATTTGCTGTTATAAATCATAACAAATAATCAGCAATTCCAAACAATAAAACCACGTGATAAAAAAGGAAGGGCAGCTGTTTCCAGTCACTAAAGGAGATAGTTAAATAGAAAGAAAAGACATTAACAGTATACTGCATGTTACCCAAATTATTATTATTATTTTTAAAGACAAGGCACTAACAACATCTCTCATTTTAAGGAGGAGGATTTACCTGTAACACTGAATCACCATAGTTAAAGAAAAATAGTAAAAAATCACTCTTTATTCCAGCAACAAGCTTGATGTAGTGTAATATCTGGGAAGCTAGGGAAAGAGCAATGTAGTTACTAAAATACCTGGCATTGCTCCAGTACTTTATTATCATTCTTAAGATACAGACAATTTAAGATATATAATTATTGCTACATGATAGAAATTTCAGACAAAGCAAAGAGCTCAACCATACAAATAATAATAATAATAATAACCACCATACTACTAATAATTCCATACAAACCACATCTGATTTGGATCACTGTGTAATACCCAAGCAGTTTAGAAGACTAAATCCTGTTTTCAAAACTGTAATACAATATTTCCATGTGTATTTGGTGTAAACTATGTTATATCTTCAAATATGGACATATAGAAGGCCAAACTTTTTAAAGTCAATGTTAATTTAGTAAGCAATTTTAAAAACAACCAGGAAATGTGTGCATATTGATACTCAGAAGCATCTGGAACCCAAAGACTCTGTATTACTTACTCTTCTTATTGAAAATAATCACTATGCTAGACACACAGTTTTCTGGACAACAGTCTGCATGTTTAGTTTATGATTCTTCCATAGTAGTTTTGAAAACCTCAAGTGTTCATCAGACTAGAACATTGTTCAGCTTCAAACTTTAACATTAAATATGACTTGTGGCTGACAAAGCCACAAGGAGCTTGTTATCAAAAAGCAACTTAAGTTGCCTTCCAAAGCACAGGATTACAGTAAATACTACCGTTTGGCAGTAAATTTTTCCCATGATACAAATACCATGCCTGAGGACAGACAGACTGATAGACTAACAAATGCATTTATAACCCTTCCACTCTGGTTACTACATGGGATACAACCTACATTGGGTGCGATTCTTGTTCTTAGTCTCTTGACCTCCCACATAGCCAAATCTGTATCCTACTAGCTCTGCTGGGACTGATGCTCTCTGCAGGAGACAGATCTGAATTACAATCCTGTCCTTTCTTCTCTTTGAGCTCTCAAAACTGCTGGTGCCTTTAAGATTATGTATCAAAGCATATCCTTTGTTTTCTTCAGTCTTAGTCTTGAGTATTCCTTACCAAAAAGTTTATAGAGTTAAATTCATTCTCTCTTCTAGAAATGGCTGATTGATTTCTGTAGATATAACCACAACACAAGAGAAATACAATGTCAAAGAGAAATTCTTGTATTTTAGACTAATGTAACTGCAGAGCAAAAGAAGAATTTGGTAATATCAGCTGATCCTGCACAGACCAACATCAATCAGTGCCTCATCTTTTCATTGTAACTAAAAAAAAAGCTGGGAAAAAACTGATAAGGTCATGACAAGATTTCTACAGCTCTGCACATGGCCTTCGATACTCTAAGCCTGCTAGTGCAAGAAGACAGGGAGACAGTCCCTTCAGTTACCTAATTTCTTTAAGGGTAGCAGACCAAAGATACTTTTTCTAATATATTAATTTCTGGAAGTTACTGTGCAAATGTGAAGAGTAAGATTCATCAATGCTTTAATGCCTCTCTATAACAACTTATTTTCCTATGGAACTGGATGTCTACATGTTAAGTGTGACCAGTGAGAAGTTTACTGGAACGTCCAATTATTACAACAGTGAAAAAGCAGATGCAAAACACCAAAACAGTTATAACACAGTAATGCTGCACGGTGGGTATAGTGCAGTGGTATAGAATAAGTAAGGAAGGTGGATATAGTCTAAAAGAAAAACACAGGAGCAGTGTTTACACAAGACAGGCATAAAATTTTTACCCAAAATTTCACCTTCTCCTCTCAAACCTAGGATCTTTAATGAATGTGTTTAAAAGAAGATATGGCATGTTCTATCATATAACCATTGGTGGGCACCTTGCAGCAACAAGCAGGAGTGAATAATAGAGCAGAAAATCAGAAACACTCCCATCCTCTAAGCCTTTTCCACCTGTAGTGCAAGGGCCTTTTGCTACTGCTTCTCATCTCAGGGAGGTCTTGGGATGTTTCCCAAAGACAGGGGAAAAAGGTGGTGACTCTGATAAAGTCAAATGGCAGCAATGGGACCCAAGGTAGCAGAGATACCAAAATAACATTTGTAAAGACCATAAACTGCCCAAAGTATCAGGCACTATGGTATCAGAACCACACTTATTGTGCATTCATCAACCTAGCAGAATTAATGTCTGCAGTTTAAGATACTTGAGTACTCCTGGAGTAGAGTCTTAAAAATCTGGAATGATTAAAACAAATGGAAGAAATAGCCCCATACAAAGAAATCAGTTAATAGAGAGATTCAAATGGGGGTGAGGAAAGCTGATGTACAAGTATCAATCCACAAATACTCAGTTTAGCATCAGAATATTACAGATATTGCATAGAAGACTAATATGATTCACAAATGGAAGCTAAAAAGCCAACAGAAGGCCACAACAGATTTTGAAAGGCATACATAAAGGCATAATGCTCCGAAGGAGACTGCAGGAATAAAAATAAAAATTAAAAAATAAAATAATTTTAATAGGTGTTAGTCAAGCAAATTAAAAAACCCCTAATTCTTAAAATTATGGAGGTAAAAATACAACAAATATGAAGTTATATTTACTATAGCCAAAGAAAGCAATACAGAAAGAAATCATCTGTATTAGTACCACAAATCTGGACTAGATATTCAAAGAAGCTTCCTAATAAGGCTGCTGGAACACCAGAACCAGCTACATATAGATGCTGCAGTTATCTCCTAGCTTAATCATTTTAACAAAGAGGTTAACAGTAGTTCTTGAAAACCTATGTATTATTATATGTATCTTGAGAACCTATTATGCGGAAAGTTAGTTCCCTGGACTCCTCTCAGCCCTACATTTTGAAGGCTGTAGAACTCATTAGCACCTTACATGTTATGAGAAACACTTGAGATATACCTGAAAGTTAGTCTCCTTCATATTTCTTTTAAGCTTTCTTTTACTACAATTGTTTAGAGTAATAGACTATAGCTTAGACTACTAATGCATATAAACAGAAATATGAGATGCTAGCTACTTAACCTCTTACACTCCCCAGCTGTCTCATTCAAGCTTGTATTCCTTATAGACCAGTTAGGTAGTAAGCTCTTCAGAGCTTCCATGTTAGCTTAATACCTCCTAAGTCAGATCTTCTTCTACAATGACAACACAAACAATAATGTGATTACAACAAGAAGCAACAAATACTGTAACAGTTCAAGGATTTGCTTTGTACCTTAGTCTGTATTCACTAGAGAAAAGTAAGGGCTGACTGATTCTTAAAGGATAGAAAATTGAGAGCCATGTACAATAACACAAACAACCCTACAACCTGGCTCATAAAAGTTAGGATGGTCAGGGCTAGGCTTATATGGAGCTCCCAGACCAGAGGTGTGAATGGACGCCCCAGCTGATGTTGGTGAGGGCAGTTAAGAGCTATTAGGCCACTCAGAACAACTTTAATGTTACCGTCTGATAATGCTAAAGTAATAATGGCGTGCTGACTTTTGCCTAACATTACTCATCAAGGATAAATTTGACTCATTTCTCTGTGCCTTAAATTTATTTTTCCACTCAATCACAACAAATCATAAACATTACGTGTTGTAGCTGGTTACTGCAAATGGAGTCTAATTTAATCTCAGGAGATTATTATGATATGCAGATGCTAATATCTCAAACTCTGCAGCTGTCTGGTAGTCAGTTTAGTAATACTCCAGACAAACAGTGGCAGACTAAACAGAAAATAAAAGAAAGGCCAAAACTTCTGTACAAATGCTCAACTAGTTTTAGATTATACATGTACATTTATGTAAGTGTTTTCAGGTTCATCAATAATATGGCTTTTTTTGTCTCCCAAGGGAAATGCTCCTATCTGCAAATTTTGATAAGTTGAAGTAATGTAAAGGAACCAGGAAGTTATACTTCTGTTCTTTATACCCACTGAACTGCAGCAAAAATATGTATGTTTCTCAATACTGAAATAAGAAAAGCTGGATCCTCAAATGACAGATTGACAGGGTATCTCATTTATTATTCTAATAATATTGTCATCAGTTGTTACTGTAGAACCCAGGTGTGTTCTCAGAACCCCTTGTATTTCATAAAAACTCTTTGTATTTGGCATGATGCAAACAGAGGAAAATAAAAAAGGGATGATTTGTGCCCCAAAGTAAGTAATGAGCTTGGTACAAAGGGAAAGAGTAAATGTGTCCAGACACACAGAAGTATTGACAGTATCAAGACAGAAGTGATACAGGGGAGCTTGATCTCGCCATTGCATTCCATATGACAGCAAAATTTTGTTCTTTGGGATTGGGTGGTATTTTCACTGATATCATGATTAAGAGATTTCAAAGGAACTGCTTGGAGGACAATGCAATACAGTGGTTTAAATGGCCTTCCTGTGAACTAAGTTGAAACAGAACAGAGAAATTACAAGAGCAACTGAGACTGGATTTGTGGCCTTGAATGTTATTACATGAGAGAACAAATAGGCTGAGAAAAAGCTGAAATGTGAAGCTTATAAGGCAACCAGGAAATAGGATAATGTTGCACAAAAGAGAAGAATGATCATTATATAGTTTGCAAGAGGGGAATTTAAGCTATATGCCGATTAGGAAAAACTGCATTCCTGGAAGCTTATCACTCACCGGTGAGTAAAATGCCAGGGGAAAAAAACAAACAAACAAAGAAAACAACTCTTTGAAGCAAAATGTTAGGACTGTTTATAGATAACTTACACCTGCAGAACTACCTGTAACACACAATAAAAACTTTATTACTTTTTTAATGACAGACAAGATAGTATCTCTTTAGTAACAAATGTAACGGGAACTTATTTGTAAAACAGCTCTATTGTCAAGTATTTGCCAATTTTAAAGCAAACCCTGCATAGTGTCTATTTTTGTTAAGAGGGCAGGCATTTCTTCCTTTGCTGAAGGTGACACAGCTCAGAGTTACTATTATGGATGTTAACATTGTGCTGCTTGTAATTCTATAGTGTGTGTAAGACAGCCTGACTAGGTTTTGTAACTACGGAGCATCTTAAACACACCCCCCAAGAAGTGTGTTTATGCAAACGTACAGTGCAATTGTATGTGTCATAAGGTTAATTTCTTGGAGCAGAATTACTTTTGAAGCCAAAACCAGCTATAGAATGATGCAGCTCTTTTGGGCGGTTAACAGTAAAAAGTATTTACTGATGACTGTACTTCAGCTAATTTAGATTCTAATTGCACCATTTTCAACTGTTGCAGTTTTACTGTTGGAGGCCCCAGTACATATAAAACTAATTCACTTAAGGGACTTAAGTTTCCATAACTGTTTCCTTTCTCATATTGCTGCCAATATATCGGTATGGAAACTACTTACACCACTGTAACAGTAGTAGAACAGTTAAACCAGTAAGGGCTGTTTAAGGAAAGTCCCGAGCTTCCTTTGTGGCTGCAACAGTTCCTTGCAAGTGTTACTTGCTTAATGCAACAAAACCGAGGGCCGCGTGGATTGCTTTCAAAGCATACGCACTGTATCTGTGCAGTTGTACTTTGAAACCATCTCTACCCACAGAGTTTTTTGTTCAAAGCCTCTGGACAACGAGCAGGAGGTGTGAGAATCTGGATGGTAACGACAGGGCCTGAGTGGCATCGGCACATCCCAGATGTTTGGGCGGGAAACCCGCCCCGATTCAGGGCACAGGTGTGGGTGATGAGCCCAGATTTGCTCCAAGAGCGCGTGCAAAGCGTCAGCATTTTGTGGGGCGCCTCCGGCGCAAGCGCTAATTTGTCGCGACGGGAGCGCGACAGCAGCTCACTGGGCGTTATCGCACCGCGCGCCTCCGTGCAAGAACGGTGTAGAGCGGCGGCAACGGGAAGCATAAGGCCTCGCGCGCGTTGCCTTAGGGGCCAGACGGTTCGCGTCTCCCTAGCAGTCCCTGTGCGGTCAGAGGCAGCATCTCCGGGCGCTCGCCGTGCCTTGTATTTTCTTCTTTCTCATGGCGAAAAATGCTGAGCTCCCCCAGTCTTCTGCCTTCCTCTCTATAAGGAGCAGTCGTTTTCCCCGTGACTGTGGTCCTAGACGAGCAGAGCGGGAGCGACGTTAGCTCCTCGCCTCAATGAGGGCCGCGGCTGGCGGAGGTACGTCTCTCCCGTGCCTAGGTAAGGCGGGCCCTAAGATCTCGGCCTAACGAGACAGCTGAGGCAGGCGGGGGTTGTCGCTG
>VWZY01012103.1:25543-44165 GCA_013399075.1 Chloroceryle aenea
GCGAATCGCAGGCTGATTCCATAGGGCCACAGAAGGGGGGGGAGGGAAGGACGCGTCCGCCCTTGCGCGGTGTGGATGAGGATGCGTGGACGAGTGAGCCGCGCTACTCCGCGGCCTCCCCAGTCACCGTGACGACCTGTGAGCGTACACATAACCAGCTGCCCTGGGCTACCTGCCCCGGTGCTGCAGGGCTTCGTTCCCGTGTTTGGCCGAAGCACGAAACCTCCCTTGGTGCGAGGCAGAGATGCGTGCTTGTGGAAGGCCTGTCTACCCTGCGGGATGGAGTTGTTCTGCGTGCCCTGGCACCTCTCTTTCTTCCATACCACCCTAGCAGATGGCTGTGGGATGCAGGAGACAGTCTTACAAAGGTACTAGAGGTATCCAACACAGTGCCGCTGCCTGGTCACTGTGTGTGATCACCTGTCTGGGAGCTGGGGCCTCTGCTGTCTTTGTGCTCAGCTTTTGTTGTAGTATTTTTGTCACACTTCAATTTATTTAGGCTCTGATTTGTCAGTTAAAACATTGTGGCAGTGTCTAGCTAGAAGGATCATGGGATTGTTAATTTATTGAAAAAGATGTCAGATTAAATGATTGTCCAACTTCATCTACATCTTTAAAAAAGTTTATTTTGCAGTCCTGTATTTTAGAGCTGAGTTTGAGCCATATGAAGTTTCAAACCAGAAAGCCAGTTCCGAGTTTGCAGGTATGTTATTTAAATGTGCTAGGGGTTCTGCATTGTCAGGAGAGCCCTATAGCTTTGAAAAAAATTCCATATAATTAAAAAGCAAACAAGCATCATACTTCTGATATTGCTCTTGCGTACATAAAGCATCACATATGTGGCAGTGAGTTCTGAGTGCTAGCTGTCAATGTTATAAATACCTTACGAAGGATATGAGATAATGGTCATCCCTTCTTCTAGGAGTACAGTAGTTAGATAAATTAACTCTGAATAAATTTGGCTGAAATGTGTTTTCTGCTTTAGTTTTAAAAACAATGCCTTGAGATTGAAGGTTACCACACAGCTGGAAGGGGGAAATCTCTTGCTACTGGCAAGTGTATTTCGTGAGTTTCATAATACCTCATTTAATTCACTGGTCACTGCAAAACTAAAAGGTTACTGGGAATGTTGAATTTTGCTCTAGTTTCTCTTGGTGGTAAAATTCTTGAGCTTAAGATAATAACATTTATTTTTTTCTTGTTGCCGCCCTAAGCCTCTGTGTTAACTGTGACAAAATTGGGCAGTCTTTAAGTTCTGAATCTCAGTATAAAATATAATAAAGGCTATAGTAATTTCATACAGGATAGCTGTTCATTTTACCACTGAAATTATAGCACCTTTCCCTGAATAATTGTCCTGTGTGTTCTTAGATTGACACCTGTTGCATGTTATCATGTAATGGAATATTATACAGCCTAAATTAAGTTAATTTGAAGTGTTGCAATTATATTGCAGTAGTGCCTGACTGGATGAGAGGGTTTTCTTGGTGTATGTTTAGAGGATAGACTGGTTAGGAGTTGGTAATGTTGAGAAAGGTGAACTTGCATTTGAACTGCTAAGTAATTTAACTCTCAGGTTTTGATGTACAGTTTTACTTAGACTTCTTTCATCATTTGTGAGTTAATCTAACACGGAATTCCACTTAGATTAGGAAATGGATCTATAGTTATATTTATAATTGACTGGTACAAAACACGACTACAGTAGATCCAAGATTTTGGAGAGGGAGGAGAAGGCTTGAGACAACTGTCTGACTGTGGCACAGCTGGAACTGTATAATATTCATGATGACAAATATTTTACTGTGAAAACTTTCTCTTATTTGGTTCACTGTGCAGAAAGGATGTTCTAAAGCATTAATATTTGGATTGTGTCACATTTATATGTTTGCCTATGTCTGTTAAAGCTATGCAAATACAATGTCTAGGCAGCTTCCAAAAATACCAGTACTTATGTAGTCACTACAGCTTGACAGTAGTACAGACATGCACCTCTTTTTTTTCTTGTGGCCTTGTAGTGTCAGCTGGCAAGGCATCAGTGTTGTATGTTCATGAAGTGTGAGCAATACCATTTGCTGAATCATCATTCCAATCCATAGTTTTAGCATTAAAAGGATGAAAAGCACCATTTGAAGTAATTCTTGTCTCCTAGTTCTATCTGAACTGTGAATTTCAATAAAATGTCAAATGTGTGGACATCCTGATTTTTTTTTTTAATGAAGTTTTCCTCTAAGTGCTTACCCAGATGCTGCTTTTACACCATTCCATAATTATGAAAGAAGTATGACTGTGTTTACAGACCACTGTATTGAGCTTTAAATTTTTTAGATTTTTTTTGTTTTTTTTCTCCTCTGCTTTTCAATCTTTAAAAGGTTTGTCAAGTCTGGTTATGCATGTTTCTGCAGACAATGGAATACTGATGCAAATTGAGAGCAGTAAACAAAATGGTCAGGTGTTGTTGCAAATGGGAGGAGGCTGTCCTGGTAGGCAGTGTTTTGCATATTGGCGTTTATTTGTTTATTTTGTCCCAACTGACAGAATAAAATCGAAGTGTTACATATAGTTGAAAAAGGTAGTTTCTAATAGTCCTGTCTGTTGGTACTTAATGAGGAATGCAGGTTTTTATTTCTCAGGTTGTGCTTATAACCATACATGGTTACAAGAGTATAATTTAAATCGAACTGAAGAATGGGGGCAGGGAGATGCAAATTATAAAGCAGAGGGTTTTTTTCCAGAATAGCCTGGGTCCCAAATTCCAGAGGCTATGTTGAACAGAATAATCTAGGCTTTTGAAACTCTGTGGTTGAGATTAAGATTATGGAGATCGTGTTGTATTTTAAACTCTTTTATGCCTAATTTTAAAGTTGTGATTAAAAAATCCATTTCTTTTTCAGAAACAATGTCTGGTTACCTTGAAGGTAGCCCAAGATACTTAGCTGTGCTAGGCTTATCTACAGGATGATGAAATTCTGCATCTGATTAATGTTTAGAGAATGGTGGCCTTTTGCCTCTGGGTCAGGATGTGCCTTTTGAGTGAGACTGGCATGTTTAGGGGTAGGAAGAGTGGTGAGGAGCCTGTGGCTTATTTTGATGCCAGACATGTAACTATGAACACTGAATTTTCTAGGTTTGTCTCTGCTAATGCTGCTGAAAACCCATTTCACAGCAGTGTCAGACGACTATTTCCCTGCGTGTGTTATATGCATGCTTATCTTGAAATTGAGTTTGAATTAGCCTGTGTGTTTGAAACAATTATGATAATGTTTTAAAATTTTCCACTTCTGGTTGCAAGCTGGGATTTCATCTCCAGAGATCTACCCCCTCAATTCTCAAAGCTTCTGTGTCTTTTTACTTAAGCATATTCATAAAGCTAGAAAATATACTGACTGACTTCACAAGGTGAGGGTGACCATACAATAATAAGTCTTGTCTTAAAATATCTTTATGGTAGGATACTACTGTGATGACTTGTTATTTGTAGTCCTTTTACTTGGCAGCAACTGTTTGAATTTTTGCCAAGAAATGGGCCAGACTGGCACTTGAAATTGCCTTCCTTGCATTTTTAGTAGGTAGCTCATCTTTCTGTGTTTGGGCATCCGGAAGTAAGTGTGAGCTGAAGTCAATTGTAAATGAATCCTATGTTGTTCTGTCGGGCAGCTTTTGTAGGATTGTGATTTCTCATTTCTATGAAAAAGTGATATGTAACCTAGGAATAAGCAGGAGTCTCTTGGTCTTCACAACAAAAGTCACAGCAATTAACAGTTGAGGTGGTAAAAGAATCAAGGGTACTACATGGGCTGTTTAGTCTTTCAAGTAGAGTACAACAATTTCCACGTCAGCTGTGTTATAGCAACAAATCTCTTTAGCATATGAATTTGTTGAAATTTTTGGCATAGTGGTGTGAGAACCTGTTAAATAGGATTTTCTTCAGATTAGAAAGGTCTTTAGAGTTGTGTGATGCTGTTCTTATTATGTATTTGTGTTTCCTTTCATATAAGGATCTCGACTGTCTTTGGAGTTGGTGTATATATGTAATATGGTCAGTGACCCTTTGTTTGTTTTAAGTCTAACTTATACTGTGGTTTGTTCACAGTGGTGGTGTGTACTAGTGGGAAAACTGTGCTTTTTCTGGAATGTGAGATTTCAGGTTTGCATATAGATGACAAAGAGGTGAGCATAAAACAGTTTCAAGAATTTATAGTAAAAATCAGGCTTGACTTTTGTACAGATGTAAGCATTAATTAGGCTCAAATGTCTTTATGGCAGGTGCCTTTTACCCATGTTCAGTTTAAATTGCTTTGTAGCAGGAAACAGCAATGTTGCACTTGACAGAATAGAAGCAGCAAAGGCAGGTTATAAATGACGTTTTTTAATCCCTTTTGAAGAAAAACATGTATGGTAATCTAATGGGAGGGATTGTGGCAGGAATATGGTAGTGGTATAGGACTGAAATGTATGCTTAGACAAGATAAAAATCTTGAAATAGGACAGGATCAAAATTCATCAATGGTGCTACAAATGTGTATATGAATAAATGACAACAGTAAGCTGAACTTGAATGTTAGAGTTGCTTGTAGCCTGCAAATTTTGTAATTATTCCTTATAATTTTCAGCATTTGGACTAAAAGACTTTCTTAGTTTAATTTTTGTTGCAATATAAGGAAGCATCTCCTGCTGCAAGGAGGTATCTGAGCTGCCTTGGGAAAGGATCAAGTGGCAGCCACTACTACATAGCGGTTAAGCAGAAGGAATTGGTGGCACATCTCCTGGGTCAGGGTATCACTAAAGGCACCGTTACAGGGAGGAAGAGAGAAAGTCCAACTTCAGTATAAAAAAGCAAAGGTTGTGAGAAATGAGATCACTCAATTGTGATTTTGAAAGTACTCTTTGGAACTGTTATGTGCAACAGCTGAGGATATAGAGAGTCCAAGTGAGAAACCAACATCTTGTATGTACTAAACTTGAAAAATTCAGTGTTGTTTTTGTGTTTTTTTTGTGTGTGGTTTTTTAATTAAAAAAAAACAAAACAAAACAAAACACCAAACAAACCAGTGGCTGTGTTTGTAGCTGTAAGATCCAGATAACTGATAGCAGCTGGATTGCCTGTTCAGCTGCACTGTGATATTAACAAGACTTAAAAGCAGCTGAGGTGAAGAGAAGCATAACTGCATGCACAGAAGATTGAAATCTGTGAATGAAGGGTAGTTAACTAAATTTTGCTTGGTGATATTGGACAGACCAGTCTATGGATTAAGTACACAACAAACCCAGACACAGTGTAGGGGGCTTGCAGTGGAACAATTGTGTCTGAGGTCTTTGTACGTAGAGAAGATGGATATTTAAGCGGGCAGTTCAAATGGGTTCTTAGGTGCTGTATGGGTGAGTGATGTTTTATCTTCTCTCTGTCCTTACCCAAGAAAGCAAGGACCAGGATAAACAAAATGAACTTCTTCCAGAAGAAAGGTAGTCTGTTTGTGGTGCTACCTGCAGCTGTGGGGAGTTGGAAGAATGAAGACACTTAGTCTTTCTCCTTTCTTTTTTGTTCTTGTTTGTACTTTTTTATTCTTTTTTGCCTCTTGTTCAAAATGGTCAACTCATTCCAGAGCGTGCAGACAGTTTCCTCTTAGAGATGCTTAGCTACTGCGATGTGGCTAGTCCTGAGAGAAAATTGTTCAGTCTTGAAAAATTCCATTGTAGCTGTCACATCAAACATCCAACATCGACACAAAGCCTTCTAGTACCATGAAAATTAATTGTTTGAAGCTTGGTGATCTTGAGGAAAAGAACAGTTATGTTCAGTAGGTGATCACCTATTGTCAGTACAGTTAGAAAGTGCATGTTTGCAAATTTTTTCTAGTATTTCTGTGGGGGAAGGAGGAAGTGTCACTTTTGCTATCCTAACAACTCTTCTGCTGCTGCCTGGTTTAAGGCAGAGGCATATCCATCCCAATAATTGATGATTGCCTGAGCTCTAATGCAAATATTTAATGTGTGAAATTGCTCCCTGATAAGATTTAGGGAAGTGCAATTTGTTCTCTCACAAATAGAATTAATTTTGCAAGCCTCCCACACTGCACTACTTTTCTTTGATAGTACAGATATTTCTAATGTGTCTCAGTATATGGTATATCCTGGATTGTTTCCATGACAAAATACACTGGGAACTACTTATTTGCAAGTCATTGTGGGAAAGATGTACTGGAGAAGACTCAACATTCTCAACAGTAAATTATTTCTTTAATAGAAATGTTTTATGGAAAACTGCTGCAAGTGTGATCACTGATGGAGTGTCTGCTTTGACTGGAATAAAAAAAAAAAAAGCTGGATTCTGGTATAATTGTTACAGGTAGAACCACATCTGACATTCTTTCACAGAATCATTCATAAGCAAACTATTGCAGCAAAGTTGCAGGAAGAAGTACAGAGTGCTACAGCATGTCACTGATACAGGTAATATCATTAAGGACTCTATCTTTAAACAGTAGGAACTTTACAATAACTTGTAATGAGATGGGGACTGACCATGAAAGCCACATTCCCTCACTGACTTTTGCTTGTTATCTTGTGGCAAAATGCATTATGCATTTCTTTTCCACAAAGACAGCTGTTCAAGATTTGCTCACCTTTGCTGTGATAAGTGGCTGTCAGCAGCATGCTACCTAGCAAGATACTTAAAAAAAAACCCAAACAAAACCCCCAAAACCCCACAAACCAACTAAACAAAAAAAAAACCCCTACAAACACCCCACACTTAAGGTATCCCTTCAAAGTGAAGATGATGTTTTAAGAATGAGCAAGAAAGTAACTGCTTTTCAAAATTAGCTCACTCTCCAGAGATAGTATAGAAAAGAGATGTTTGGAGATGTTTCTATTGTTATGTGATTTATTTGCTGAAAATGTGTTGCCTATAAAAACTCTTTCAAATACATACATTTTAAAGGATTGGAAACAGAATTTCCTAATCTAATTAAAAAAAAAATATCTTCCAAAAGAATTTCTGGGTGTTTTTAATGCATTTGTTAAACACAAGAATGCGACATCTTCCCACTAGTTTTCAAGAAAAACTGATTGACATCAGGGAAGATGAGAATTTAGTAGATTAATTGTAAGAAAAACTTTTGCATAATTAGTGTATGGGAGGGGAAAACAGCTATCATGATTTAGTAAACACAACTAACACAGTTCTTCCATTTGGATCTGTGTGTCTTCATGAAGTGTTTTTTCCAGTTATGGTGGTCATTTAAACCAAGTATTGAAATAAACTGAATTTAGAGCTTTTAATAGCTGTATCAAAGTGTTTAACCATGATTTTTTTAAAAAGTGAGATGTATTTAATCACATAACTCTCAGTAAAAGATAATTTTAAATGAGAGCAAAATGTTTTTTTTTAAGAAATAAAACTTCTATGAAGTGTTTATCATAATTTCTATTTTTTGTTTAAGTTTAATGTACATATTAGTACAGTAGTATATGTGTATAATTTAATTAAAAGTATGTATATTAGGGGTGTGTGTGCTCACAAATCTGTTACTGATAAGTGAGCGAGAACAAAGAATCTCTGGAAACCACTGCCTTAAAGACCTGGTAGTCTTCTAATACAATTCCCAAGAGATTAAGATCATTGCTGATTGTAATAAGATCCACATGGAACATAGTGTTTTGATTTTCATTTTCACTTTTCAGTCTTAAGTAACAGGGTGTTTTGTCCTTATACAGAGATGGCATTTTTGATGCTTCAAAGTTCAGGTTTTGAAAAGGAATGATAATAGCATTTTTCCTTCATAGGCATTCACAGTCATTACCAAGTCACTTTCATAGTCTCCCTTTAGCGTTGTTTCAGTAGTGGTTCCTCAGAGCACATCTGTATTTTTAACTGATTGCAGGCTTTGTTTATCTGTGATGGTCTCCAACAACTATTACATTACTAGTTCTTAACCATGCACTTGTGCCACAATCAAGGTATCTTTCCTGCCTCATCTTTTCACTGCTAAATCCCTGCAGTTCTGTTGGAATGTTATTACAAAGTCAGCCATAGTTCTGATGCTAAATATTAAAGTTTATCTTTTCTGCCAAGTCTCCTGCATTTTAATGCTTTGTTTTGTGGCATCCCTTACAGGAAAATGAGAAGTGCGTAATGTAAATGCCATTGATTCTTATTTCATACACCTTGCTTTTTGTTAGGTAGAATGGATTTAAATTTGGCTAGCATCTTGATCACAATATCAATATGGAAAGGCTGCTGAAAGCCTTTGCTTTTAAGAAGTATGCAGTAAGTAAAGAACCAGAATTTTAAGACTGCTCTTCAAACAAACCTCCCACCCTGCACAATTCTAATACTTCTCCTGCAAATCTTTGCCTGTTTTCTATGCATCTTCCAGCATTGTTAACAAAGGAATGTTGTATTTTCCACGTGTTTCAGCCTTTTTTTTACTAGAGCAGAAAGACAGAGAGCTTCCCAATGTTGTGTAGCTTTGTCTCTTTAACTTTAACCCCCTAAAACAAAGTAACAACAAAAAACAACCAAAACCCACAAACAAACAAAAACCCCACAACAAGAACAACCAAACAAAAACAAACAACAAAAAAAACTTAAGAGGCTTCTAAAGGTTTATCATTAAGTTCAGGGATTTTTACTTTTTTTAAAAATTTTTTCTTTATAGTGAAGCACTATATTGAGTGTTGTATGACTTGAAATCCATGATGAAGAAATTGTAGATTTGTCCTCATGTTCTGGGTTCTTAGTTCTTAAATGTCTTGCTAATTGTGATGGCTTCACACTAGCATTACCTAATATCTCAAGCTGCAATATATATTTAAGGTGAGGTTCATCATTAATGATAGCAGATGTAAATCCATATAGTCATTTTCATAATTTCTAATCTCTTTTGCCAAGTGTTTGTCAGATCTGATTGAATTTTTTTATTTTTTTTTTTTACTTCAGTGTGTCTGACAAGGAGCTAGTACTGCAGATAGAAGATCTGTTGATGCATATGAATTTTTGAAGCAAAAGCTAAGTCCGACATAGCATTTGTGTATCTGACAAAACACTCAGAGTCTTCAGTGTCAGGGGTGATTAAGCAGGATTGCAGAGGGCCCTAATTAATTTCCCCAGTTATAATTATTTGTCTGCACTTCATTCAAATTCTTGTACTTTAAAATACAGTCATTAGTAATGTGACCCGTGTGTGTTGTGACAGCATGCAGATTTTTATGATCATATCTTTGTGAATTGTGACCTTAGGTCACTTCTGGAAATAAACATTCTGAATTAATTGAAGTTTTGGTCAGCTTCTCTCTGGGACTTCTAAGAAGGGACGGCAATTCTTACTCAATCCTTTAGCAGCAATGTAGTTCTCACCCTGCCTGAGGTTGTGGTGTCTTCCCTTAAAGATAAATTCCAAGTACCTGCTAAACATCTGCTGTCAGGCACCATTCTTGGCAGGAACCCAATAAGTCTACCTTTTCATGTACAGCTCAGCTTTCTGTAGTTGACATAAGAGTTGTAAGAAATTACATACAATTTCAGCCCCTGTAGAAGATGCAAAAGCAAGGTGAGATTGCAGATAACAGTCCTTTGGGTAAAATCTGAAGATAAAGCAGGGAGATGCTTTTTGAAAGTTGTTTACATGGTGATTCATAAAACCAAAGGAAAAAAAAATGTAGAATGAAGACAGAAAATAAGAGGATAAAAAGGAGAAAAGTATCTTCTTTTTTAACAGCGATTACGACTTTGTAAGGACTGAAGATTTACAGCAGTGTTGTATTGACTAATTGCTTTTTTTCTCAGCTATATACCCATTTCAAATTTCTTGCTTAAGGTGTACCTTTCACTATTTAAACCAAAATTGCACTACTAACTGTGGAATAGGTTGGTTGGTTTGGTTTTTTTTAGTACTACTCCAATCAGATACAGAAAGCAGGAATGTTTTCATAGAAACAGATTTTCAATAACAAATGTATTTGGTGCCAACATATTTCCAATATGTATAATAGAAGTTGTTTGCTTGTTTTCTTCTTGAGTTAAGTTGCTCTCTAAGAAGAGTCTAATTTAGCTTTATTTTGTTTGGGATGTTTTTCTTTACGTTTAAAACCTAACTCTCTCATGGCAAGTGAATCAGGATGTTGGAGACATCTGAAATTTATCTTCCTTTTGGGCCTGTAGCACTTAATAGAAATCAGTTCTTCCTGGTCAGTCTGTAGATGTTTGAAATATTTCTTGTTGGGAATTTGCCATTTGAAAGATAAGCAATTCAAGCTTAAGATATCTCCAAGTACCTTAAAATTAGAAAAACTTTCTTCTGACAAGATTTGGGGATATTCAACTAAGCAATAGAAAAAAACTTTAAATAATAAGCTAATGAAAACCTAGTATTTGTAAAATCAAGCTTGCCTAAGGTGTATGATTGTCTTGTAGCTGCTTCAATACAGTCTTTCAATAGTTTTGGTTGCCAGTCTTATATTTTGATCAGTGTGAATGTATCAGTGACCATTAGCTAGTGTAACATTTACACTCAGAGGAGCTGCAGCAAGTAGGACACAAGCTAGCCTTTCCTTCTCGCTAACACTTTGTTGAGAGTTCTAGAACGTTTGCATGAAACCTGCTTGTTCTCCAAAATGCAGCTGATGCACAATGGGGTCAAGCTGAAGTATTTGCAGAAAAAAAAATTACTTTTTTCACCAAGCCTTATGAAATTTTAAATAGTGAATCTGGGTTACTGTTAACTCTAGTTCAGTAATGAACGTTTTGGGAGCAGTGTAATGAAACTTAAGTGGTATGCAGTATCTTGGTGCAAGTCCCATAGCCCAGCAATTCAAGGGGTTGTTACAGGGAATCTTTGTTCAGCAAAAAGCTTTAGTGTTATGTGGAAGACAGTCCTGACTAATACTTTAAGAGTGGGTTTAGAGCAGAACTTTGTAGACCAAAAATGTCCATTTCCAGCATCCCTTTGTTTCTAGTTAAGCATTGTTTGCTTATTTAAGAAACAAAGTGGGGATCAGAGACAGCAGCAAGTATTGACCTGAGAGTTAAGTTTGTCAGGGGACATGGATGTCTCCAGGTTACAGTTTATGTGGGTAGATACACAGAGATTACAGTGCTTGTTGCTGTATATTCAGTATACATACTCTGAAAGGCTTTTTTGGGCACATAAAAAGGAAAAATTTCCCATGTATTTTGTGGTGGAATACATTAATCAGTATGGTATTCTAAAACTACCTATCAGGATCCTTTGTGTAAAGAGGGTACTCTTAAGAGAGTTATGATAATAGGTGCTTTGTCAAAGGAGACTTCTCTATTATGCATGGTTTTAAATTATCCATCCAATACACAGTGGATGTATCAGCTCTCACTATTCAAGGCAGATAAAGACCAAGTGTGCTTAAGGTTCTCTAACCTAGATGCAAATGAATGATACAGTTCTGTATCTTCCTAGTAGAATGAATAAACAACCAAAGCACTTGAAACAAGTAATTGCTGTAGAATTAGTGTCTGATTTTTTGAGCTGGAAGAATTAAGCTGATGTGTTAAACTATTCTGAGATTTTCTCAAAGTCTGCAGGGTGCTGCAACTTCGAAGTATAATAAACCTTGATTTTTAACTTCCCAGTAACTCATCTTTGAAATCACTGAATCAGAAAAAAAGTCTTGTCTTCCCACATGTGCTTTCATTTTCTCATGAAGGCTTTGTTGCCCTGCTGTAGTGTTTGCTATTCAATGATTTCAAATACATGGAAACTTAAGTTTAGCCCTACACAGAGAGATTTGTGCTCTTCTAGATCTATACGAAGTATGTGTTGATGTTGCAACCACCTGGTTGTAGGAAAGTATCTTCTGAGCTGCTGTTCCAGGTTTTTGTCCCACTGAGATACCTATGCAACTGCTTTGACTGCAGTTAGTGTTTTTTAAGATGGTATCAACAACAATATAAGCTTGAAATGCAAAGTAGAGATAGTTATTGCTTATGTCTCCATGGTGACCACAGGATCCTGAAAATTGATGAAAATACAGTTGACGTCCTCAGGCACTGGTTTACATCTAGGCCTTACAGGTTTAGTCTTGCAACATAGAGAAGTGCTTATTCAGGCAATGCAGAAAACTGTATGTACAATAGGAAACATAAACCACAGTTTTGTAATTATAAGAGAGAGGGAGTGTAGTAGTGTTTCAGTAAAGAAAGGTTTTCACAGAATCATAAAATTGTCAGGGGTGGAAGGGATCATCTAGTTCCAACCCCCCTGAGCAGGGACACCTCCCACTAAAGCAGGATACTCAGAGCCCCATCCAGATTGGCCTTAAAAAATTCTAGGGAAGGGGCTTCCACCTCCCCTCTGAGCAACCTGTACCAGTGTCTCACCACACTCATGGTGAAGAAATTCTTCCTAATGGCTAATCTGAATCTACCCACCTCTACTTTTGATTTTCTGTTGGGTTTTTGAGGTGATTTATAGAGTTGAATTGTACTTCATAAATGACTCAAAGCATTTTATAAATAGTAGTTTGGTATGCCTCTGTAAAGTGTCAAAGGAATAATCTTGCTGAATGACAGTTACTACACTTAGACAAGCTATTAATGAGATGGTGAAGTTTTGTGCTTAGTTGCATATACTTGATATCTTCTAGTCTACCAAACACAAGTTTTCAGTTATACACAGACATGAATCAAAGCCTTTAGGAGATATGAGTACTGTCTCTGAGGGTATATGTGGTAGAATAAGCATGTATATGATGTGTTGAGTCTGTCTAAATGGACTCAATCAGTACAGCGTGTGGCCTTGGCAGTTGACTGCTTAAGATATTTCAACCTGCATATCCAAATAAATCCACACAGTTAGTGCTGATGATTAGAAAGAATTATGTATTCGTTTACTTTGAAGAATGGAAATAATCTAACTTTAGGATGATTTTTGTGACTTCTTGAGGATAAATAAGAGTCAAGAGTACATGGTATTAAATGCTTTAACACCGTTATTGTAAGTCAGAGAGAAGGACCAGCCTTGGTGCTTAAGATGCTGAAGGGTCTAGACAGGAATTGAAATCTGGAGCCATTTTTGCAGCATTCTCTTACATAGAATGATAATGTATCATACCCTGTATCAATGAAATACTTGCATCCATTTTTGATTTCTATACTCTTTATTAGAACTGGATTTGATAGTTTAAGGCCAAGTTCTACTGTCATCTGATACTTTATTCTCTTAGCATGTAGCCAACCTGTGGACTCAGGCATTTTTGGGGATCAGAACTGGGTGGCCATATGGGCAAGAAAGATGTGGTTATGTATTCTACAACAGAAGTTCTCAACTTCAACCACAAACACCACATTGTGAGAGCCTAGGGGGAATAGTACTTTTCCCCTTGAATTCTTTGCATGGGGTTGGTTGAGTGATCAGTATTTTACTCTTCTCAGAAGCATTACAGGCACGTAATTGCTCTGTTGAAAGTGAAGGCAGAGACCTTGATGGGCAAGGGGGAAGTAACAATGTGTCATAGCAAACTGAGTTCCTGAGCCCCAATATCAGGTTTTGTTTTGAAAATATAATTTTAAGTATTGACTTTGTAAGCTTACGTTGACCTATGGCTTGAGTTTGAAGCTTTATTAAACTTGCATTGCTCTATCCCTTCTTTCATATCCTATTCTCCAGTAATCTTTCATATACTCACTGAACATGATGGAAGTAACAAATCTGAATTGCTGTATTCTGATGATACTTTAGAAACTGAGTAGATTTTGCACATCAGTGTTATTAGCATTGGAAGTATTTTCTTACTTTGCAAAGGTGCGCCCTTCTGTCAAATTTTTGTAGTATTAATAAATAATAAAATAAATAAATTTAAAATTGGCAGTTTCCAGAGATGGCCTATTGGAGGTTTGTTGCCTACCTTTATTGTTGTAGGGATTTTGTTTCCTGTACAGCTGATACTCAGAATCCAGTAGTGGTGTTTATAGTATCACTGAAGTGAAATTACTCCAAATTATGATAAAAATGTAGCAACACTTTTTTTTTCTGAAGTTGTTAGTGGGATAAAAATAAACAGTACAAGTAAGCAAGGCTGTTGTATATAACACCTTGTTTTGGGTTAAGAACATGTGAAGCATGTCCCTTTATTACAGGCTTGAATATCTGAGATAAGGTTGTAATGATCTGAAAACTTCTTCTGAAAGCACTTGCTTGAGGTTTGTTGTTTGTTTTTTTGTTTTGTTTGGTTTTTTGATAATGCTGTATGGTGACAAATTCAGTTATTTTTGGTAATGTAAATGCATCTTTTGTCCTTGATGAGTGAATATTCACTTTTAGAATGACTACTAAAAATCAAATATAATGTTTTTGAGTTAGCCTACATACCTAATGACGCTTTGTCTTGAGGTAGGCAGCAATTCAGGAAAGGCTAAAAGTGATCAATTTTGCTTGAGGATGTATTTCTCTTTGTACTCGGTGAAGTAATTGACTCCACCTTCCAGTGACTTGTAATTTATAGCTTATTCCAGCTTCCTGAGCATTAATGCTACTCTGGCCAAAGAACTTGTAAGGAGGTGTGTCTGNGTTTTTTTAGGTAGCTTTCTCTCTACCTGTGCTTTGCTTAGGCTTTTATATGCTGTGAGACTGGTTGAGATTAAAGTGCTTCTATGTGGTTTTTTTGCTATTTCTAATAGCAAAACAGAAGAAAATAGTAAGATCTTGCTAAGCTTGACTTGCACCTGGAATGTTAAAAGCCCATTTTTTTTGTGCACTGTAAATATTTTATGTACTTAAAGTAGAAGTAGTTCCATTCTCAGTTACCCTCTGTTACTATTTATCCCAAAACTCAAAAATAAGCTTCTTGAATTTTGGTTGTTGAGTTTTTGGTTCTTTAAATTTGTTTCCTCTCCCCAGGTGTTGTGGTGATGTGTGTGGTGTGGCTTTCTGTTGTTGTGCTTACCACAGCAGCAGTTTGCAAAGGAAAAAACACTACTGAAACATTTAGTAGCTGCATATTGGACTGCAGCCTGTGACAATAAAGGGGTCATGCCTTGGAAATGAGTGTCTGCCTGGATAGGAAGTGCTCATTGTTCTTTACATTGCTAAAATTAGTATCTTATGTTTCTTGGGTTTTTTTTGTAAAGAGCCAATCATATTTTATTAAAACTAAGACATTGGAAAAATGTGTCTGCTAGGATTCCAATAGTTAAGATGAATACCATAAAAATAATTTCTTGTGTTCAGTTACTCAGAATAGGCCACTTGACCTCTCTAAGGACCAGTTCTTTCTTTGAAGGGTTTACAAATCACAGGACAGACAATTGCTCTTATTTGGTTACCTAGCCACTCTTAATATCTAGTCTGGTTTCCTCGTGCTAACAGTAAGAACAATCCTTGGTTTTGTGTTGGTTGTCTTTGGCAACAGATATCTCATTCCAGATCTTTGGAAGAAATGCTCATTACCAAGTTGCTCCAGCACGATGGAGCTGCACTATCCATACTGAACAACAGTGATTAATACCATTTTCTTCTCGGCTCTCTATTTTCTGTGTAAAGATAGGGCTCTTATTGACATGTATTGAATCTTGAAGAAATGGTACTGTCAAGTAATACTATTAAGGGGCGGGGCGGGGGTGGTTTAGACACACAATATGTTTTTGTGAACTAGTGAGGGATCTAACCTTGCTGTGGAGGTAACACATTGTGTGTGGCAGTGTACACAGGAAGTACAGTGAAGCTGGAGATGCTTTTATTATGTGACTGGCTGTAACTTCTCATCTTTTTGTCAAATACAGTTTTTGAAACACTTTGAGCAAGATGATGCTGATTCAACCAGTGTAAACCTCTATGGTCCCTTAATCTTGATTCTACTTTTTCAATTATGTTTTAAAGCAAATCTCAGCAACACTTAATGTAATTTCATGCTTGTTTTTCTCTGGATGCCCTATTGTTTCTATTCATGAAAAGTTATATTTGATTGTTGCTGGTACCAGGTTGTGATATCCAC
Organism: Chloroceryle aenea; assembly: GCA_013399075.1. NCBI lineage: Eukaryota > Metazoa > Chordata > Aves > Coraciiformes > Cerylidae > Chloroceryle > Chloroceryle aenea. The sequence goes on from VWZY01012103.1 coordinate 41,507, forward strand.
TTGCCAACAAGTGTTCTGTATTAAGCACTCTGGTAAATTTAGTTCCAAAACCTATTTCCTCCTTTGGGTGATCAAAGAGAATGCAGACCTCTCTGCTGATTTTTGTGGTTGTGAAGAATCTGATCCTTCCATCAGTGCAACAAATTGACTCAGGCTCTTGTGTGCAGAAACATGTACAGAACAGCTAAACATGTACAGAACAGCTTCCTATGTGATTAGCTACATTGCTGACCACCAGTCACTTTTTTCCAGAAAGTTCTGGAATTCTTAGGTTCATATTTTGAAATTTAAATTAGTGTGACAGTGTTAGGACAGATTCTGGCTAACAGTAGTACTTGATCAACTGTGTATTTTAATAATTTTTGTGGGGAATTTAATAATTGTCGTGGGGAAACAAAAAAATATGTATTTCATCTTACACATTGTTTCTGTGTTGAGCTAACTGACGATTCCTTTTGAAAAAAAAATATTTCCAAGTATCGAAGTCTGCTTTATAAAGCAGGCTTGAAGCTAAACCATATTTTCCAGTGAACACAACCAATGCAAAATCTGAAAAGCAGCAAGAAAGCTAGTATTAGTTAACCTGATTTATTCTTTGTTTCAATGACAGCTACTTCCAACTTCACTGCATTTGGTATTAAAATGGTTTATACACAGAACACTGAGTGTTGACTTATATTGTAGAAATGGTCAAAGTGTGTCTGGGTTACAAAGCTTTCCAATCACAGCCTTAGTGTGTTGTATTTTGAAATACCTTTCATTTCTTTCCTTCCACTGCAGAAAAAGCTTCTCTGAAAACTGATTTTGAAATTGGTAATGACCTTACTTGCTTTCAGTTAGAAATAGTAGCAAGAAGAAAGGGCATTTCCCTGCTGCAAACCCTCGTTCATGACTTTCTATTTTGGTTCAAACTATGTCTTACAGCATACTTTGACTTCCAGCTTTCAACATTCTGCAATAAATTTGATTGTTTGAGAACTATGTGCTTTACGTCATGACCAGGTAAAGTTGCTGTGATACAGTACTTTTTTTTTTTTTTTGGTCTGANCAGTGACAGGTTAAAGTGCTGTTATCACGTTCTTTTTTTTTTTTTTTTTGGTCTGAGAGTTAGTAGAATTAGAGATGTCACTATATATTGAAACAATGCCTTTTTGATATCCACCCCCATGTGCTTCAGGTATTGATGTTGGCTATGCTGAATCATGAGTTAAGAAGCTGTTAATGGTAAAGCACTACTGTACTTTGAATTTGAAGAAAGTAAATCTCCTTGAAAGTACAACACTTTGTTCATATGGCTTTATCTGCTGGTACTGCTGTTCTTGTACTGTAGCTGTTATGGAAGCTAAGCACTTGAAATAAATGGTAAAATGACTTGGTAATATTTTGGTGTGTGTTTTATGACAACATATTTAAACCTCTTTAGAAAAAAAATCTGTTATATGAACCATTAGTAAAAATACGCCCTTATTAAACGAAATAACTAAATAGTGATAATTGTTCTCAGCCATTTAGTTACATATATTGTGTAGCTGACTGGATGATCAGTTTTCATCCTAAAATGTGTCTTTGGCCAAATGTAGGTTGATACTGGCTTTCAGTTTCCACCTCACCTTCAACTCATACTGTTTGCATCTTTATATGTCAGGCTTTTCAATACATTAAGCGTTGGTATGTTCGGTGGAAGTAATTGATTACTTAAAATGTGATCCTATAATTGGCATTTTATTTTGAAAGTAATGCCACTGGGACAATGTGATTCCTAATTGAATGATTTCTAGAGGATTGAATGAAAACCACTACTACTCTAATGCAGCATAAAATTCTCTGTATCTGTTAGGTGCATGATAGAGCAGTATAAGTGGTATAATGTTATTTTGTACATCACTATGAATTAATTTTGAAGGGAAAATGAAATTAAGTGTGGCTGTTGACTTAATTGAAGGGCTAAATTGATTTGACTTTTGTATTAGTTACATGTAATTTTCCAAGCTGTTGAATAAGATAATGTTAGTATGAAAAATGTGAGCTGCGGATAGGCTCATGTCCGTCCTCTTCTGTCTTTTTGTTTCTGTTGTACAAACTAAAACCAGCTTTGCCTGGTTCAGCCCCTCTGTGATTGACACAAGTATGGGTGGTGATTCCCCCTCATCCCCTCACAGCATGTCTCTCACTTATGTTCCCCTCCCTGCCCATTTGTTCATATGTATTGTAATTCTGTTTTAGAGATTGGGCATTTTATAATTTGACAGCACTGGATTTTTGTGGTTTGTGATGTAATTCAAAATGCTGGAGCTAAGACTGCTGAAACAGTTAATGATTAACCTGTTCTTTATTTCATGTTTTCCTTTCCACTGTCTTAAGAACTCCTTGAACAACAGCCACTCCTCTCCCAGTTTATACTTTTGCTCAGCAACAAACATTGCCAAGTATAAATTGGGAGGAGTGGCTGGAGAGCAGCCTGACAGAGAGGGATCTGCAGGTGCTGGTTAACAGCAGACTCAAACCAAGTTAGCAGAGAGCACTGGCAGCCAAGAGGGCAAATGGCATCCTGGGTGCATCAGACACATTATATAACCATCCTGTCAAAAGAAGCCCTTATTGCCATGCATCCAGCAGTGGTGCAGCCTCATCTGGAGTACTGTGTGCAGTTCTGGGCCCC
>VWZY01012104.1:0-22241 GCA_013399075.1 Chloroceryle aenea
GCCCCAGAATGGAATTTATGAGCAGAGACAGGGCAGGGGGAAAAATCAACCAAAGCAAAGTAAACCTGCCCAGACATGGAAGTGAAAGCCCCAAAGATAGCGCTGCCACTCTTTCACGTCTGAGCTTTCAGTAATCACAGCTGCTTTCACTTCCCCTGAGCCCCTCTGCCCGTTCCACCAGCAGTGGGTTTTGGTTCCTCCTCCGTTCCCTGACCACCTTCCCCCTTTCGAGGCCAAGCCTTTAAACCACTTCAGCTTTTATTTCCAGTTCCTAAACCGCAGGGGTGCTGCCATTTCCCATGTCCGCGCTGGTCTCTGCCCAGCTCTTAAGCCACAGTCTCCTCCGAGGAGCTGGGGACANGAAGGGGGGGACGGGTGATGGATGCTGCAGCCCTGCCATGATGTCTCCCCTCAGATGGATGCTCTGGGGGAGGATGGATGCTGGGTGAGTGGAGGAAGAGAGTGGTGAGAAACAAACAGCAGAGCAGGAAGTGGAGCCTTCTGTCTCCATGCCTCTTCCCAGATCTTTAACTCCCAATCAAGCCCCAGTAAATACAACTATTTTACTATTATTTTACTGAAGAATCAGGGAACAAAGCCAGCGCTGGAGGGAACCGTGGGGCTTTGTTCTGCTTTTGGTAATTTTAGTGCCGACGCATGCAAACGCTGGCAAAGGGTCAATATTGACTTTCTGCTGCAGCAACTGGCAGGGTTCATTGACTGGAGGCTTACGGGTGCTCCAGTCACGCCAGCCCTGCTCCGGGCCGCACCCTGTCTGCACCCTGCCCGCACTGCAGGAGCTTTTGCCCTCGCTTTGAAAACCTTCCCAGCCAAGAGCAATTACAGATCGAGGCAAAAGTGCTGCCATGGATAACAACTCCCCTCAGGCCATCTGGGCGCTGAACTTGCCCCGGGGCTCCCTGGGGATGCTGCCAGGGCAGGCTTCAGGCAGAGCCAAGAGGTTATCCTCAGAAGAGCAAGGGGCAGAGGTCTGCCTGCACCCTGGCACCCCATCCCGGAGCTGAAGGTCTCTCCCATACACAAACCTGCTCTGCAAGCCTGTGGTTTTATGGGTGCTGATCTCCCCTTGCAGCCAAATTTTTCTGCCTTTATAAAGGTTTGCCAGGTCGTGATGTGTTTGCGCAGGGGCTGATGTACGTGAGGGCAGTGGGAACCTGCTCGCTGGCACCAACTGGGTCAGGGCTTTCCCTGCCACCCCGATTGTTGAAGGAACCCTTGGCACAGCACTGGCTGCAGGCATGTGGTACTGCCCAGAAGAGCAATGGCACAAAGGGATGATGCTTCTCTCGCCACTCATGCAAGAGCTTGCAGCCATCAGGGTCTGCTTCTCCACGGGCTGTGTTTGCCCCCAGACGCTATGTCGGCTCCTTATCCTTGGGGAAAGTGGTGCAGTGTCCAGAGGGCAGCTGCAGCCCCCATGGAACACAGTCAGCACTGTGGAAACACAGCTCAGGTCAGAATTATTTCCAGTTAGGAAGCTCAGCTCACCTGAGCCCATGGAGTTTCCCTGGAGTCATTCCATGGCCTTAGAGCTGCAGCAGCTTTGGGGTAACAGAGGCTGGGCAAAGTGATCTGTGTTCTCCTGAAGCACAGATGAGCACTTTCCAGCTATTTTTTCAGGCCCCTGTTACCATTTTGCCCCTTTTTATGCCTGATCCCTGCTCCTGGGGCTTCTGCCAGCTGCAGGCTGGGCTCTCTACTGGCTGCATTCCTTCAGGTTGACGTGGCTTTTCTTTCGTCCCTCATCCTTATCATGCTTGAGTTCATGAATCATATTTCTCCAAAGCAATAAACCACCCAAGCAAGCCGTGTAAATCAAGCAAGACAGAAAGCAGAGCCAGGCACAGGGATTTGGGCCGCTCTAGGGACACAGCTCTCTTGGGAAAAAGCTCTTCCAGCCATACAAGGAGCCATGCACAAATAAATCCCTTTTATAATGCCTTTATTGCTGAGCTTGGTCCCCCTAAGGCCCTGAATTCTGCTTTTCCTTGTTTTGGTGGTGGGAAGATACGCTTCCTGCCCCAGCATGCTCACCCACTGTGCCAGAGGTGCTGGAGGGAAGATGGGGGAGAATTTACTGCCTAGTTCTGCTGTCAGCGGGGCTGGTGCCAGGGGTGTTCAGAGGGTCCCTGGGATGCTCATCCCTCTGCAGCCCCATGTGGGCAGCTTGGCACTGGCACCAGCCATTGATAACTTGCTGGAGGCTGCCTGCCATCGGCCCAGGGGTAAGGAGCACACCGGGGTACCCCAGCTTTCAGACTGAGCTGTCTTTGTGATCGCACGTGATGGAGCCAGATTTTATGGGTTGCCACAGCAGAACTCATCTCTCTGTACTCCCCATGGAGTGCCCAGGAGTCTGTGGGCAGGAGCAGATCGATTTTAGCTGAACCGTGGTGACTACATGCCTAAAAGTCACCTTTATTCTTCATCCCCCTGGCCAGCATGAAGGATTTCTGATGGTTCTGTCCCCTTCATCCTGTTTTCTCCCCAGTGAGTTGGAAAAGTGAGGTGCAGGGCCAAAGCCAGGATTCCCACAGAAACAAATCCCAGCCTCCATCTGAAGGGCAATATGACATCCCACGAACAAAAATGCAAATGGGGTGAGACCTATCAGGGAACCCCCCAATTGGCTTATTTCTCTCCCCGCTCTGTGCATCTCTGAGCATCCTCAGCCCCTGCATGGCACCCAACAAATTCAGAAAGCCTCAGCAGCATGGCCCCAGGGAATTCAGCACTCTAATTAAGCTCAATTACTCCTGGAAACAATTTTTAAACTATCCACCGAGGCTCCTGGCCAGGGCAAGAACACTGCACCTGCAAGTTTTAATAGCAAGGCTGTCACCACCGAAGCCAAGCTATCAGCGTAGTTGGTGCCAAGGAGTCTGTGCCGATCGGTGCCGGGTCTTTTCGCACCAGCCTTATCACATGCCAGGGCGGCTCAGCTGCTTTCTAATGTCTCCTGAGCCAGGAGAACTGGCGAGGCACAAAACTGATGCAGATGGAAAGCAAAATTATGAGGGCAGAGGCTGGGACCACTTTCGGATCACTTCCTCTGGCTCTGCTTGCAGCCAGAACGCCTGACATCCAAGAGCCTCAATGAGCCAGCAGAAAGGAGACCGAATCTGAAAATCTCCAACTGTCTCCCTGGCAGAGATACAGCTGAAAGGACAGAGAGGTGCAGGATCTCTGGCCCTCGGGGCTGCTGATGGCACCCGCTGGGCCATGGGACTTGCTGAACGTGACCAGAGATACACAGGGAACAGGATCTGCAGCTCCCCTGTAAATTTGTCTAGGAAGAGACTGACTGTTGCACAGATTAAAATCGAATATATAGGATTTTACAGTGACCTCTCCCATGCCTGGTGCTTACCCTTTGTCTCTGTCAGCCCCCTGTCACAGCAGTGGCTTGGAACAGACACACTGTGAGCTCGGGGTGGGCAGGATAAAACCCAAAGGCAGCTTTCTTTATTTGGGCATTTTTAACTCTGCCAGAGGGGAAGCCCACCTGTATGAGCACCTCCCCATTCTCACCTGCCACCACCTGTTTGTCCCCCCTTGGCAGCCATCACCCTCTCCCAGCACCCAGCCCCACTGCGGCCAGGGAGAAGAAACCACTTCCTGCTGCCCTGCGCTTTCGAAGATCCAAGGCAGGCGACATCCCCTCTGAGGTGCCAACCCCTGGCTCGCTGCAGGCGTGTGTCAAATCCGGAGCCCCAGGGTGCGAAGCCGCTGCACGCAGGCTTTCAAAACCAAGCGTGTCACTGAGACTGTTTAAAGTCTAAAAGCAGGAAGGTTTTATCACTTCTTTTTAATTTATTTGAGGGTTTTTTCTGTGCAAGCTGTGGGTGCCAGGGCAAAGGTGTGAGGTGGGACAGACCCACCTCCCATCCCAAGTGACAGCAAGAGGGACTTGACATGTGGGGAGCCAACTCCCAACCAAAGTATCACGTCAAGTTTGGGATGAGAGGGAAGCAGCTGGAGAAATGGATGCTCAGAGTCACAGCCAAGCCCAGGTGAGGATGGGTCTAAGCACAGGAAAAGAGGAGGAAGGCTGCTGCCTTAGCCGAGCTTTTGTCCCAGCTCTTTATTACTCCCAAGCCAGTGCTGAGAGAAACAGTTTTAAGCAGCATGAATGAAATTGCAACGCAGCAGGTTTCATGGGGATGCTGCTTTGGTCATCAGAGAGTTGTACAGGAAAGCGAAACAAAAAGAAGAGATGAAGAACAAGCACATGGGCAGCAGGTTGGGCCTCCCCTACAAGCCCGAGTGACACACAGAACTGCAAGGGATGGAGATGGCAGTCTGGCTGCCATGAGGAATCCATTCTTCATAGCCTCTTGGTGACCTCGGTGGCTCAGCAGAGCCTGGCCATCCCAATTCAGCAGCAAGGCTGGCACTGCCTATTTACCTGCACAAAGCCCTGGATTTGAAGAGAAGGTGGCCACCAGTATCCTGACTTGTGTCAGCACTGGTGTGGCCAGCAGGACTAGGCCAGGGATCATCCCCTGGACTGGGCACTGGGGAAGCTGCCCCTCAAATCCTGAGGTCAGTTTGGGCCCCACACTCCCAGAAGGACATTGAGGGGCAGAAGCATGTGCAGGGAAGGGCCACGAAGGTGGGGAAGGGTCTAGAGCACAAGTCTGGTGAGGAGCAGCTGAGGGACCTGGGGTTGTTCAGCCTGGAGAAAAGGAGGCTCAGGGGAGACCTTCTTGCTCTCCACAGCTCTCTGACAGGAGGTTGGAGCCAGGTGGGGTTGGTCTCTTCTCCCAAGGAGCAAGGAACTGGCCTTAAGTTGCACCAGGAGAGGTTTAGGTTGCTCCTGAGGAACAATTTCTTCCCTGCAAGGGTTGTCAAGGCCTGGCCAAGGCAGCCCAGGGCAGTGGTGGAGTCCCCATGATCCCTGGAAGTGTTTCCAGGTCATGGAGACGTGGTGCTCAGAGACATGGTTTAGTGGTGCCCTGGCAGTGCTGGGTTAACGGTTGTACTCCATGACCTTAAAGGTCTCTTCCAACCAAAACAATTCTACGATTCTATGGATCAGGTCCTTCACTCATTGCCCCAAGCTCATCCTAGAAAGGCACTGTCCCAAAGTCCCTTCCCAAAGCTGAACAACTCGTGTGATGGCCGACAGGGCTTTCCCTGTCTTCTCTTTTTGCCTCTTCTCCCCAGCCAGCAGCCAGCGAAGTGTTCCTGTGTTCCTGCCTGCAGGCTGCGGGCGCCTGCCTTGCCGTGGGTGGGGACACGTGCCTGCGCTGGGCTGGGAGCTGCTCTTGCTTCAGAGCTCTGCCTCCCAAAAGACACCTCTTCCTTCACTGTTTCTTCTATTTGCCCCGAAGGGAAGGTGTTTTGGGCACAAGTTTATCCCAGCGTGTAACACTATCATGACCTGCCTCCAATTAGAAATCACAGCAATTAAGCAGACAATCGTTTAGTGGAACAAGCAGTATCTGCTTCTGCAGCAGGGATGAGACAGGCTGGGAGTCATGCCCCCCACAGAGGAGTTTTCTCTGTGGGTTTCTCAGTCCTCACCCAGTTCCCTCCAGTTCTGCTCTTCCAACAGGACAAAGAATTGGCTCCCTTCATTCAAGTATCTGTACATTCTTTGCAAGCCTTAATTCAAGCCTCCCCACAAGCCTGAGAGGCAACTCTGTGGTCTTACCAGTTTCCTTCTCCCTTACAGCTCAGCCCGCTGAGACGAGTCAGCTCTGTGTGCTATCCGGCCAGTCAGTGTAAGTTCTGCATCTAAAAATGCCACGTTCCTCGCTTCTCCCTGCTGAATTACCAGTGCCTGCACCCCACAGCATACCCCGTACACCCTCTTGCTCACCCAGCAGTGCCAGAAGAAGACAAGTGATAACCTGACAGCATTTCTGGAGCAGCTGAAGCCAGCAAACCAGACTAGTACGAGATGAACACCCTTTATCAAGGACATGGTGTTTTGACCCAGTATATGAGGAACCTCACAGCTGGGTTTTCTGCATTGCCCAGTCATGGACTAGGGGGAAGGATAAGTAACTCCAACCACACAAGATATCCATAGCAGAGCCAAAACAGAGCCCCAAGGTCAAGTTACTGTTGCGTCTGCCAGAGCACAGATTTCTCCACGAGCTGGAGAAACAGCATTCACTACAAAAGTCATGGAAACCGGGAAGCATCTCTTCTACCATCTTCAATAAAGGCAAAATCCTCTAGTAAGCGTCAGCTTTCACCATGCCAAGAAAGGGAGCAAATGATGCAGGTCACAGCACAGAGACTTCACTGGCAAAATGCAAAGTTCACAACCATGGTACCACTACAGCCTCTGCTCACGCCAGGATCCTCCTGACTTCACCCCTTAGAAGCTTTGAATCCCCAGAGCTCTGTCAGTGACAGAGCCAAAACTGGGAAAGTTCAGAGGTTTTTATTTGTGTGCAATCGATAAGAAAAGCAAGCATACCCTGATAACCTCTTCCCTTGTGCGCAGCAGTCTGAAGGTTGCCCTCATAGGCAGGATGCACGTCCTGTACCAGAGGCCCTAAATTTGACTGGATCTAGTTAAAAATAAACTCTGTATCAGCAGTGCTCTGGTACAGCAACATGTTCAGCAGTCCCAGTTTGCCCCATTCCCCTCCCATTTCCAAGGAAAGGCCGAACTGGGGGAGCCCTCACTGGTCCGGCCCATGGGGTGACAGGATTTCCCTTTTTTTTTCATGCTGGTCAGTTAATTTTCAAGCCCCAAATGGTCATTTGGGAAACATCCACAATGGCTTTCCAAAAGGGCCCAGCTTGTTCATTTCCTGAGTGGAGCACCCAGATGGGCAGGCGTCATTTTGGTTCACAGCTGACATCTGCATCCCTATCCAGTCAACAGATACAAAAGGGTAAAGGTTAATTTAGGGACAAGATAGCTTCTTTCAGTAAACTTTTTCCCCACCTCCGATAAAAACCGCACGTGGACACAATGATTTAGCAACAGTTTTAGGTGCAAACACCCCCCAGAGCAGCTACAAGAGGCAGTTCTCCAGGGGCAGAATGAAAGGTTCTCTTTCAATTTATTGAGTTCCTGGAGGGGAACTGCTTTTTGGACAGTGACTCCTAACGGAAAGGTGAAGCCAGCACTGGTATGGACCAGGCTTTGGAGAGCAGAGGTGTCCCCACAGTGACAGGCTGGAAGGGGCCAGCATTATACCCATCATCAGGACTTGCACAGCACTTTCCTCTCTAGCAGCTCTTGGGGGATCTGAGATACATTGGCAATTCTGCAGCCCCCTCAGAGAGGAGGATGTGGGAGATACCAGGGGCTGAGAGGCCTAGTGGAACGTTACTCCCTCTTTGTGAGATACCACAGGGTTTTCCCACACTAAAGCAGCATGTTCTTGGCTTTGGTTTCTGAAATTCTGCAGTTATGTACCACATTTCAGTCTGGCACCAGCTGGGACACAACCGTTTCCCTCCTTCGGTTGAAGAGCACACTGTAGGTACACACGCCATCTCGACCCAGCTTCCTGTTGGGCTTTATCTTCAAATCATCAGCTCTTCCTTGGCAAGTCCCGTTCTTCAAGGATCCTTTTCACGCTCTCCACAATGGTCCACACTTCTGCCATGGCACCTCGACCTGCAGAGTAAGAGCAACACTACTTGATGAAATGCAGGTGCCATGGAGAAAGCACAAGGCTCTCTTCACACTCCAGAAAACTAGATGCACAGCAAAGCTCCCTGAGTATCCCCACATTGTTTCCTCATGACTTGCCCAACAGAAAACGACTTGAGGCCAGAGGATCTGCTCAGTAAACTTGGTTTACTGCAGGGGCTCTGTGGCATGGTTGAGTGCCATCAGAGGAGGAGATGGAGAAGAATTCTCACGCTAACATAGTGTGGCTAGTAATACAAGTCTAAGCAGGAGCACAGAACCTCAGATGGTCAATGAAGGGAGGCAGAAAACCTAAAAAGGTAACTCATATGACCTTACTAAGTACCTCACATTCTCAATCATCTCCAGAAGTGTCTGCACCTAACCTATGACCACACGGGGAGTTACTGTCTTAGCTCACACCACCGTGTGGGCAAGTGTGCAAAAGTGCCCCTAAAAAAGCATGTGGGAAGCAAAAGACCCTATTTCACCTCCTTTCTCCAATGTCCACATTGTGCATATTCAGTATCTTCCTGAAGTGGCTTTTGCCTACAAAAAAAAACTTGCTGAATTCATTCCATTCCCATGACTCTGCAGTTAGACCCACAGTAGAGAAAGCTGTCCTGGGTTCACACCAGCTTGGATCTTGGAGTTCTTCTTGGAGAAGACTGAATGCTGGACAGAAGAGAATGTAAAAGTTTTTCCATTTGATCAGCTGCCAGATGAACATCTGATCCACACTGTGCTGTTGCTTCCCCCTGAAAACATTTTTAAACTTAGGTTCAGAATTTTAAGGCCAGGGATCTTGTCCAACCTCTTGTATGGCGCTCAGCCCTCAGAACTCAGCCCATTCACTCCTGTAATTTGCTTGAGGCTGAGGAAATGTACTTCTCCCAGCAGCACTTTCCTCCATTAGGAGACTGAAAAGACAGAGTCTCTAGTGATCCTCTGTCCTGCTGGCTAATTGCTGTAATAATTTGTTGCTCAACAGAAATTATATTGGGGTGGGGGGTGGGGGTGTTTTCCCCTTTTTTTATGGTCAGCTTCCACAGCTGGGTTAGTGAGTGCCCACGTGAGCAACTAAACCAGCAGCCTCTGAAGAACAGTAACAACTTGAGGGCAGGCAAGCAACAGAGGGGAAGGCAGGGAGAGGTGCTCTCTTGGAGGCAGAACACAGGCCCGAATCTGTCCACACCCTGTTTTCCAGGATGGATGAGCCACCCACCTGAGCCTTGTCTGGGACAGAAGGTGCAATTGGATATAACTAAGGATTTGTAGTCAACAACAATACTTTTAGAAGGCTGAGAAAACACAGTTTCCTTGCAGAGTAAGACTCCTTCTTCACTACACCATTTTCAGACCTGGAAATCCCAGGAGGTTTGAAGCATACTGAGCACAAGCTGATGTGGGTCCCTTCTGATCTCCTGACCCCAAGGAGAGAAGCTGCTGCTGACAGCTGCTGCTAAACAAGAGAAGTTCCCTGACTGCCTCCACAAGCTTTGGCAGAGCTACACCCTTTGAGAACATTTCCAAGGCCTCTGCCACCAACTTTCTCAACATCTTTGGCAGTTCACCACTGGGTTTTTAGGTTTATCAGAGTAAAATCTTGCTGAGCAGCCTGTCTTGCAGCACAGCTTATGCCTACAGGTGGAAATCGTCCAGTGTGCTGGGATCTAGAAATCCAGCCAAGGATGATGAAGATAGTTTGGAAATGTGTTTGCAAAGGCAAATTGCTGCAGGCTCATCCGTGGTACAGCACCTCTAGAAGCTTGCTTTATATCATGGCACATGGATAACATCAAGGCCAACAGCTGGTAGCTTATCTTTCTCTATTGAATCAAGGAAACATTTTAATTATCAACTCAATTTAATTTCTTATTTTCTCTCTCTTTTAGCTGGACTCTATGCCTAAAAATCACTCATTTACTAAGGAAGAAAAAATAAGCAGGTAAAGCTTGTAATGCAGGGACTTTCTGGCAGTCAGGATCTGGCCCATTTCAGGTGAGACCAGCCACATGGGTTGAAGAAGAAAAACCTCTTTGACAGCAAGACAAACCACAATGCCAACAGACCAAACTGGTGCAAACGGAATATCTTTTCTGCTGCACCAGATGTGTGAGTTTTGCTACCTGCTGCTCGGGTTGATGAAACCCACAAAACCAAAAGGAATGTGAAAGAGGCCTTGAGGTGAAAGGCCTGAAAAAAAACAAGAGGAGAAGAGGTGGAAAAGTCAGTGCTGAAAACTGTCTTGGGTCTTCGGAGACCCAGAATCCAGTATTGCTGTACTGGTTCTGGATGGGGTAGAGTTAATTTTCTTCACAGTACCTTATACAAGGCTGTGTGTTGAATTTGTGCTGAAAACATCATTGCTAACACGGAAATGGTTTAGCTGCTACTGTTGAGCTAGTGCTTACACAGTGCCAAGGCCTTTTCTGCTCCTCACACCACCCTGCAGTGAGCGGGTTGGAGGTGCACAAGAAGCCAGGAGGGGCCACAACCAGGAAAGGTAACCCCAACTGACCAAGGGGATATTCCAGACGATAGGACATCATGCTCAGCAATAAAACTGGAGGGAGGTTGGTGTGCAGGGACTGGTGTGTTGGCCACTGTGCAGGGACCAGCTGGGCATCGGTCGATTGTTATCACCTGTCTTTTGGGGGGTTTATTTATTTCTTTTTGTCGTTTTCCTTTTTGTTACAACTTACCATGTTTCAATTTTTCTTTTCATGACAATTTATTGTTATTATTTTGTTTCAAAGATAAAACTTTTTTTATCTCACCTCATGAGTTTCCTCATTGTTACCCTTCTGATTCTCTCCCCCATCCCACTGAGTGGTGAGCAAGCAGCTGCATGGGGCTGAGCTGCTGGCTGGGCTTAAACCATGACAACAGCTTTGCCATAATTTTCCTGCACACTGCCAGGAAAATCCTGGCATTCACCAACAGGAAGATCCTGTTGCGAATCGACTCACAAACACGAGTGGAGTCAAGTCAGATGTGGCTCCTACTGCCCCATCACTGTCCTGTGAGCTCTTTCAGAAGTTTGTAGATTCACATTCAGATGAACCAAACATGAAGCAGCTCCCTGGTGGAATGAGGTGACTCCCAGTTGGTGCTGGTTCATTTTGCCTTTCTGAGCTACAAACCACAGCAGTTCACATGCTGCTTCTCACAGGGCTCACACATCCCTGTTGCAAGGGAGGGCGCCTCCAGGAAAGGGGCAGGGCAGGGCAGGGCAGAGCAGCAGAAGGTGGAAATGATGTTCACCATACAACTCTAATCCACTTGTTCTGGTGAGTCAGTTCATGGGTCACCTCTGTATCTCAGATCTGCTAAACAGGGATGACAACGAATGCCACAGCTCGGCCTCAGGTGCATGAACTTGAAGGAATATGGATGCAACCCATCAGGAGGCACCCAGCTGCTTACTACAGGAACAGAGATCCTAGATATGTGCTAGAAAAAATGAAGGGAAAAAAATAAAGAAGAAAGAAGCTCTGCCAGATGGCCTTTCCACTTCTGCCAAAAGGCCTCTGCAGGATGACCTCTTTTGGGTGTTTTCCCTCAACGTTATTACCAGTATATAAGAAATTTGATGTAACAATCAGATCTAAAATCCCAGCGGAAGCATAATTATCCAGGATATTTCAACTGATGTCTGAGTTACTTGACTACACTTACCTAACTGTAAATATTTCTTAGTCTTCAGTCCCAGAAAAAACACTCTCTAGAAGCACTGCACCTACTGAAGAGTTCAGAGACTAAGACAGCCCCAGAATTTAACCCCGAAGAACATTTTAACATCCTGGCTTTGCTACAGACTGCCAATTCAACTGACTGAGCAGTTAAAATCCTGCTGGAGTTGGGGTTGTCAAACAGAAGTGTGAGGATAGGACTGTGCAGGTAATGGCACATTTGCTATTATGGTGAGAACTGGGTGACATTTTTCCAAGAAAATGGTGATTAAAAAAAAAACACCTAATCAATTCATCCAAATTGTTTATATAAAAAACCCTTCTCAAAAACCTCCCCAAAGTCAAAATACCTCCATTTAAAGCAGCTACTAAAATACAAATGAGACCATTTTAGTAGCATTTCTTAGCACTGCAAGTCTTTTGAAACAGAGCATGAATTTTTCCTCCCCCCTTTTTTAACTTCACAAAGAAGTCTGGTGTCAAAACCCCAAACCAAAACTAAACTGGGAAGCTGAAAAGTAACCCAGGCAACAAAAGAGAATAAATGTTAAATGCCCATCCAGCTACACCCTTGGCCACGTTTGCAGAGCCTGCTCTCGGGGATAAGATTTTATCCCTGCGTTACAGAGGAGGAACTGAAGCAGGATGAAAACAGGACATGGTCATAGTAAAGGGCAAGGTCAGGACACCCCAATCTCAGGCTGATAATGCTCACCACAATGCTTTCCTTTTCTTTGATCTCGTCTCTTCTTAAAGAAGTATTTCTTTGAAATATCAGGCCTATCTAACGGCTCATTTAATGCCTGGCTTGGATGGTCTCTTAAAACTACTGAAAAATTAACGAACAAGAATAATAGAGAGCAGCCAGCACAGGGGAAAGCTTCAGTTTCTTCTTCCTGGCAGTAAGCACCTGCTCCCCACAGTTCAACATCTTGAGGGCCACACAGCAAAACGATGTGGAGGGATAAGGGCAGCACTTGCGCAGGAAAAAAAAGAGTCGGAAGAAACACAAAAGGACTGACCTTCATCTCCACACACCAGTTTCTTCACCACACAGGGGATTTCAGTGTAGCCAAAGGCTTTCAGCTGCTCCACCTGCTGAGCTGTGATGGGATGTTCCCACATGGCTGTGTTCATAGCTGGGCAGAAGAGCAAAGGCTTGCTCAGATCCCAAGCACGGATGACACAAGTCTGCAAGAGAAGCCAGAGAGGTTCAGCACAGAGATGGCTTGTCTTTCCTCATTCCTCCTCATTGCATTGCTGCACAGAAGCACTTTCCCAGCCTGGGTGTCACTAGAGGGCCAAAAACCTCAATCTGTCAGCCCAGCCAGACTAACCTACGGGGCTGATAACTAAATTGGGTCACATTCCAGCACAGCTCATCCCTGACAGGCAAGAAAGATGAGGGAGGCTACAAAGAGGATAAATCTTTTCCTACTCCGGCTCAGGGCCAACAAGCGGCCCAATTACTGGAGCAAACCAAGCTGGAACACAATGCGTGCAGGCTGCCAGCCCATGTGGGAGACAGAGAAGCGGAGGGGTGGCCACAGATCCTATCAGCTCTAGAGAAATCCCCAGGCGAGGCTTCAGATAAGCCAGCCGTACAGATAAATACAGAGTTGGCAAGGGAGTCTTTCTGAAATGATAGGCCAACTGGATCTGTAACTCCTCAAGAGGGAAACGCTGCTGCTTCCAGGATACAAGCAGAAGATAACATGGACACATCTGGGCTGTTGCAGAAGATTCTGGCGGGTGATAAAGCATCTAGCAGCTCCTGCATGCTACAGGGAATAGCATCTGACTCCTCAGGACTGCAGTGCTTCCAGCTAACCCAGTATCACCTCATCTCCTTAAAACTCAATGCCATGTACACCAGTTCCCCCTGATTTAAATCATGCAAAGGGAGCTGCCCAGGTAACAACGGTCCCTGGTGCAGGGTCTCTGCTCATATCACAGAGTCCTTACGAGAAGTCTGCCCATCCTTTCTCATGCCCTGTGATTTGAAACCTTCCTAGCACAGAAAAGTCTGCCAGAATCTGTTCTAACTTGTGAACCAGCAGCTCCAGCACTTGCTTTCCCTTGCTGGAGCTCCTTCTTTCCTCCACAAGGCTCTCTGTAAAGCCTGGCAGGAGTTTGTGAAGATGTGCAACCCTAACATCCTTCCTGAGCTCTTCCCTCTCCTACCACCATCACATCTACAGTACCAAGAGGACCCAGAAGGACAAGACATTGCTTGTCTTTCCCACAGCTTTGTGGCTTCTCTCAGCTCTCCAGTGATCTACTTGTACAAATGAGGGCTGTTGCTCTGGGTGTATTTTATTCATTTACACACAGTTCCTCTTACCTGCACAGCTAAGTTGGTCATGTAGGGCTCCCTGGCCAGAGCTGATGCCCTCTGTCCCTAGTTCTAGCCTCCTTCCATGACTAAGGGCGATGCACCACAGCAACATCTGCAGATCTGCAACTTCCTGGTAGATCTTTTGGGTGCTTAACACTTATGACTTCTCCTAACAAAGAGCTAATGCCTGGACTCAAAAGTATTTGGCCCTGCTGAAGGTCCCCAGCACCCAGCAGAGAAGAACACTCTCTTTTAATGCACTCTCTGATCAGCCTTTGATACAGAGCACTTTTAATACCCCAAAAACCCCAAGCTTGAACAAGCAAAATCCCCTGTAGCTGAAACTGGAAGGTAAGTAAGTGTAAGCATGTTTGAATTTCTGTGCTATGCAGTAAGGTGAGGGAGGAGGTGAAGTAGCAGGAAGTAAACAATTTTATCTGATCTCACAGGTGTCTTTCCAGATTGCATCTAAAAAACGCAGAGAGGAACTTAGAAGCGAGTGCGTGTGCACACGTGTGTGTGTTAACATGCATGACGGGGAGAAGGTGGGAGCACACAGAAAGAAGTACTGCCCGTCAGGAAAAGCAGGGAAGGCACAAAGCAGGGATTGGGAAATGACAGAAGAAACTGGCAGAGCCAAGAAGTGCAATGGGCTGTAGGTCAGGGAAGGACAGAACGACTGTTTGAGGAGGAACAGTGGAACTGTACTGGAGGAAGAGAGAGATGGGGGTATGAAGTGGGAGCAGAACATGCAAATCTGACTGTTCTCGCTACTGCAGAAGCAGAAAAGTTCCCATGAAAGAAAGGCCTGCCAGTCTGTTGCTGGGAGGTGAGAGAACTCTCAGGCAGAGCTCCGGTTACTCACCAGCAGGTTGTCACAGATGCCATTTGCAAGTTTTGCGAGCGTGTTTGCATCAAGAGGTGCCACCACCATAAGGTCAGCCCAGCGTCGAAGCTCGATGTGCAGGACTGGGTCTGAACGGCCTTTCCACAGCTGGGGGTGAGACAAGATGGAGCTTACTGAACCCTCACAGCAAATAACAGGAACTTTATTGAGTCCACATCAGTAACCACCACGTAAACTGAAGGGGAAGGAGCTGGTCTCACATCAAGCAGATCTGCAGCTCCACTTAGGAAGCACAGTTAATGGATGGTGCTCTACAAACAAGCGTCCTTTCCCCACAAAGACAATTCACACACCCAACAATGGCAAAGTTCAACACCCAGGAAAGAGCTTTTCCCATCCACATTATCCCTCAGCTTCAGGATTGTTCAGAAGGGCTCCCTCAATACATTACATATCTGAGCAAAGAAAAGAGCCTCCCTCCTGTCAGTCAACTGCTGCCAGACAGGACTAAACCAGGGGGCACATTTTCTGAGGAAACCACAAGCTTCATATTTCTTTGAAGTGAATATTGGCTTTTAAGGGAACATTTCTGTTTTCACAAAAGCTCTGAGTTGCTCAAGAGTCCCGAACTTCTCTTAAGAGCACAGTTAACCAGGAAAAATTTCGAGAGAAGCAGGAAACAGCATCAGGTGCTTAGTCCCCAGAGGACACGCACAACCACAGGCCAGCAAGAAGTGCACCAGGGCCACAAACTGCTCCTCCTCTGAGTCACTGGAAAGCACAACAAAAAAACAGCATCCAGAAAGCCAGTACTTCCTGACACCTTTCCCAGCTTCTCCTCCTGTTTTTTTCTAGGAGAACTGAAGGTTGTAGGTTTCTTTTCAAAAAAAAATATCTCACAAACAGATGCTGAGCAGCCTTATTTCTTATTTTCCTATTTCATCTGGCAGAGCAGTGTGTTCTTAGAGTTCTGTGCCTGCTTTCCAGACCTCAAAGCCTGACTTATGCCTCTTCTATCACCCCACTGCCAGTTCCATGGAAATATCTGCCTGGAGCTGTAGCCTGATGGGACCCGCAGATCTCCACCTATCTCCTAAAGAAGCCAGAAAGCTTCCTGGCCACTGCCATTAGAATATTCCTCTCCACAAAAAAGTGATGCTCATGTGCAAGTGCCTTGGCAAGAGTACTGGTAAAGAGTGGATCACCCTGTGCTCAGATGGGTACTGCAAAGTACAGAGAAAATGTAGAGAAAAAACCAATGGTGCTGCTTATATAATTAACTTCTTCATACTCAGGGACTCTCAAAGGATGTCAGAAAAAGCGTAAGTCGGGAGAAAAAGCCATTTTGCAGGGTCAAGAGATGTTCACAGACCTGAACAAGGGTGCTGAAAGACCACCTCTACCCCCACTGCGTGCTGCAAGGGTACCAAAGGGCAGTACCAAATCCTCCAGTGCAGTCAGGGCAGCCTTTCTTTCCTTCCTCATTCACAGCATGGTTGGAACCATGTTCTTTGAAAGACGCATTCCAAAGCATACGCTAGTAAAACAAAGAAGTGAGTCTTGGCCCAGGATTAACAAATAAGTGAATGTGGTTCCTTGCAAAGAAACTTAGAGGAACACTTCTATTTGCTGAACAACTCAGTGAATCTCCCAGGGAACCTGTTTTATTTCTGAAGACTGACCTTGTGGAAGTGGTTGGCGTGAGTGCGTGACAGAACTACTTGAATTACAAAATGTGTGGCTAGTGGGGACAGGCAAGAAAAGCCCTTGCAGACTCCAGAGGAAGAACAACTCACCTGCCATTCATCTTCATCACTGTAGAGGGTGACAGGAATCTCCTGGGTATTGTAGAAATGCTTTGCCCTCTCAGTAGTGACCACCTTCACTTTGAGCTAATCAGAAAAGAAAGACCAATGGTTAGAGTTGAGGACAATCCTGGAAAGCTGGGCAGAAAAGGAGGGCTCGAGCTTCAGAGATTTTGAAAGCTGTGTGGATTCTGAGAGGACCTTTTCCTATTCAGAGTTGAAAGGCCAGGCCAGCAGAGGAGCTTAAAACTCATTCCATGCCACCCTAAACCAGGCAGGTGATTAGTCACCCCCTGCCAAACAGGCTCACATGCCAGGTCACAGCAGGGACAGAAGAGAGGACAGAGCAGGTCAGAACAAGATGCAGTTCTGCACAGAACTTCAATGAGTCAGTAAGGAGAAGCAAACTGAAGCGCTGTGAAAGATGCCCTTTAATCTCCAAATCTACTTGCCAAAGAGCATAGGAGAGCACCTTGCCTCAGTGGATTCCCTTAACCACAGCCCAGGGGGTTGCCAGGGGGTGGCACGCCTGTGGGGCACTCGCACCATCACTGTTCCCACACTCAGAGCCAAGAGGAAGCCCCATGCCAAGAGAAAGCACGGTGCTGAGTGATCAAAAGACCTGTGGAGGGACAAGGCACTTAGCTGGGGCTCAGCACCACCAGCCCCAAGCAAGCCCACCATTGCTGCACGAGGCTCCACCAGAAAAGTGCTGGAAAGAGGAAAACCTCTGTATGTTGACAGCAGAGGGGTTTTGTGCAGCCAAACCAGTAAACCAGCGCCTTCCACTAAGGAAGTTCAGTGAGAGTATACAAAGGGTCTCTCCGACTTCTTGGATAAACCTGCCCGTTGAAAGCCAGTGGAGCCTTCAGTTATCTGGTATATATTGGGGAAACCCCATCATGTCATCATGTCCCTCAGCTGTCTATTTGACACAAACACAAGGTGCTAAGGCGCCCTATGACAAAAGATCCTTCCATTTCCTCCCACAGAAATATTATTGAGTGGAAAAAGGTGTGTCCCCCAGTTTTCTACATGTCTTATGACCTGCCCAAAGCTGTAGAGGTGCTCTGGTACCATGGGAGGTGTACCTCAGGTTATCGATTACAGTGAAAAGTAACCTTTTTCCTTGTTCTTGGCCACTTTCAACAACTGTCTGCTTCTTCAAGCAGTTTACAGTGTAACCCACTGCATGGTTCTATCATCCCAAGAGAGAGATGGGGAGAAACCAGCCTTCCTGCTAGAACACTGGGGTCTGAGGTACAAAACAGATGAAGCACTTGGTCTGCTCACTCCTGCTAAAACAATCTGTTGAAAACATCCAATCTCTGAGCAACTTTCTCCAGCAGTAGAGGGCGAAGTGACAAAACGTATTAACCTATCTCCCTGACACTATCTATCTGACCGGGAAAGGAGCAGTGGTGGTAATCTGCACCCTATGTGACTACGATAACAGCTGGGAGCAGTGGAAAAACCCAGTCCAGCCCTAGCATATCACGAGTATTACCTTGAATCCTGGGTTTAGTTTTGGGTCCCTCGCTCCCAGAAGGACACTGGGGGGGCAAGGCAGCCGGGGAAGGGTCAAGAGCACAAGTCTGGTGAGGAGCATCTGAGGGACCAGCCTGGAGAAAAGGGGGCGCAGGGGACACCTTGCTCTCTACAACTCCCTGACAGGAGGCTGGATCTGTGTGGGGTTGGTCTCTTCTCCCAAGGGACAAGAGGAACTGGCCTTAAGTTGCATCAAGGGAGGTTTAGGTTGGATCTGAGGAACAGCTTCCTCCCTTACAAGGGTTGTCAAGGCCTGGCCCAGGATGCCCAGGGCACTGCTGGAGTCCCCATCCCTGGAAGGGTTTCCAAGCCATGGAGATGTGGTGCTGAGGGTCATAGTTTAGTGGTGACCTGGCAATGCTGACTTAATGGTTGGACTTAAGGTTTGAAAAGCCTCTTCAAACAAAATGATTCTATGATTATGGTCTCTGGCAATTTTTCCCATTTCCTGAGACAAAGCAATGGGAAAATACAGCTGTGCATAACACCAGTATGTGATTCTTTGCCTCTTCTAAATATCTGCTATTTTTCAAGTGGCCCTAACTTGGAATCCCAGCTACATTTCTAGTGCTTTTGAGTGAGAAGATCCTATTCACAGCAATCACCCAAGCTGCTTCCAGATGAACCTCACCTCAGAGGAAGCTGTTTGGAGCCAAGCAGTGACACCCACAACGGTGTTAACACTGTTCTCTGCTACACCACAGGCTCTGGGAAGGTGTTAACCTCACAGCCTGCAAGCTATGGTTTATTTGGTGATTTTTCAAGAGCAACATGAAGTTTAAAAGGGCATATCTGAAATGGTACCAGTAGGCCAGGCCTGTGCTAAAGTTTTTAAGCAGTAATGTTTGTTAGTGGCACTCTGCTTTTTTTAAAAAAGATAGTTTTATAATCCTCTCTGGTCTTTCCTCCAAGAAAAGGCAATAGTTGGCTTTCAAGTACTGCATCCAGCCCACTACAAGCCAGAGAATACCAGAAGGATGTTAGAGTGGTGTTGACTCCACGACTCACACACCCCCACGCCACCCCCGAGTTGCTCTAGTAGTTAAATATTCTCCCTAATTAAGGTTTTCTGCTGGGGTGGGCTCCTGGTTACCTTGTTCTGAGCTAGTCCTTCTAGTCCCTCCAGCTACATTGGAAAGAGATCAGTGTTCTCAAGATCACTTTAGCCTACATATTTTTTTTCTCTCTATTTACCCAGCACACCCTCTGTTTGCCTGTGGATATCTCTGCTCAAAGGCAGTCTAGCCACACTCAGAAACTCCTTCACTGGAGACAGTTCAGACTTTCTTTAGTTCTTTTACCTGGACCACTTGAGACAATTCTCACAAATAAACTTTCCCACACAACTGCTCACCCGTGTCCACACAATGGCCTCTGTTAGAGGATTCTCCTGTCACTGTTTCTGCTCAGGCTAAGGGGGTGTGAATGTTTTTTTCCACCGGCTGCCAAAGATTGTTTTAGACAAAACATCAACTTAAAGTAACCACTCTGGTTTCAAGCTTCTGACCACATCTCCTTTGGTATTGAAGCCATCCTCTGCTCCTGCCCTGCTTCCACACGTGGATTTTTCAAGTTCTGTTCCATCAGCAAAGAAACTGATGGGACATGCTTGTGCAGGACTTCACAAACTCAGTGGTTCAGGAGGCCACAGATCAGGCCTTGAAATCTCCTCAGAAATGAACATGTAATCTTAATAAACTAAGTACCAGAAGCTGGACACTTCAATTTCGCTTTTTGTGCAACTAAAGCCTAAAACCAGTGGCCACAAAGCCTGCACCAGATGTCACTGAAGCCACGGGCCCTCGCAAAGATTTTAGGTCCAGCCATCCACAGGTTTTAATGATAAAGCAAATGGAGAAGGACCTGTCTGACCTACTTTCCTATGGCAGGTCATTCACATTCCTCCTGTCACTGTCAAAGAAGGATGTTCCAAGCATCAAGAGCAAAGCAAAAGAGACAATAGCAAGGCCAATCCGACAGAGGATTAGAAAGTGCACATCCCTGTCTCTGGTCATGCCCCTTCCTTGGTTTCATTTTTCTTTGGCCCTCCTCCTTCATGCTAAGACCTTTGGTCTCACTGATCACTTCAGAGCAAGCAATAAATTTACTGAGGCCTCTCTTTGCAACCCCAATGCCTGCCCAGCTCGCAGAACTGCTGCCCAAAACCTTGCCACATCTTCAGTACCCTATCCAGCTTGGATATCAACATCAACCAGACACAACTCAGGGACTGCACCTCTTTTGACTCTGTTCACACATCTACAAGGCAAAACCTCCCCAGATCATCCAAAAAGATATCTGTTAAGCATTCTAACCAAGATATTCAAGTTCACCCTCTTGCTTCTGCCACTCTTTCATTTCACTGCTCCAAAATTTGTACTTATTTCTTGAAAGCTAAAGTTTTTTCTATGTTTTCCTTAAACTTTATTCTACAGCAAAAGTTTGCATTTTTTCCTCCCCAGCTCTAGTCACGAGTGGCCTCTGCTGGACACCTTGGTTACTCCAGATCATAAACTCTTAAACATACAGCAGATTTACTCACACCGGTGATTTTCAGCAGTTCGGTGATGAGGAGAGGCAGCTTCAGGGCGGCCACGCTTCCAGTCACACCCACCAGCACATGGTGGTTTTTCTGCGGCACAGATGAGCTCATTGCTGCAGGACCCGCTGGTTCTGGCAGGGAGAAGGGCTCCATGCTCCAATCTAATTCTACAAGTGCAGAAAACCAAAGACACTTGGCCGACAGTGCTTCTGAGCACGTGTCGTGCAGCAGTTAAGGTCAGAACAGCTCACTCCCCCCAGCACCTAGCAAAGCCAAAGTGGCCACCCCAGAAAGCAGGCTGAGGAAGCAGCTTTAACTCAGGTCTGTGCCTCCTCCCAGCTTCCCTGCACCGCTGCCACACTGATACATCACAAAGTGACTGTTCTGGTGAGGAAAAGCATGGAGTGAGGAGGCTTCCTTCCTGAGAGAGGAGTTGATTCTTTTGTTTGTTCCTCAGGGTGGTTCAGCAGCAGTTCTAATTAAGGATTCTTCATAGGGTGACTCAGATCACCCTGGTGCAGCAGTTATGTGGAAGTCAGACTTTAGCACCCAGCCACTGAGATGCACCAGCACAAACATCCTCTCTGATCTCCTCGCACCCATCCGCTACAACACAGCCGCGCTCGCACCTTTTTTTGCCATGCTCTGATTGGAATGAAATGTGTTTTAAGTATGGCCCCTGAGGTCTCTCGGTGGGTTCATACCAAAAAATCGTTAGGATCAGAGCACAATTTCAGCTTGAGCTCCTGATTAGCAAGAGCAATGGGAGGCATGGGAAAACGGCATGCACATTGGCTAGGCTACTTCAATGCTGCTGCTACGCTTTACTTGCTTTATCTCTAATTAAAATTAAGTTAACGCCATCAGAGTAAAGAAAACACCCACTCCCCTTATGATTACTAAATGACAATCAAGTCACTGAAGCGTCCCCATCTTAAAGCCCGGGTACTAAGACGCACTTTTGCTAATAGGCGGCTTCCAAAGTGGGCCATTAGCGATCAAACAAAGGCCCTACGTGCTGGGCTGCGCTTTCCCCTGACCCGAAGGCAGCGCCGGGCTAAGGAGCCATTAGAAAACGAGCAGCCCCGCTTCCTTGGTTTATGAGCTTTTTAACGCCGCGGTTACGCTGGAAAGAGCCTCCAAAGGCCACGGAGGCAAGGAACGGAATGGAGGAACCCGGGGGAGTGCCACAGCGCAAGCAAACAACGTTTCTATACCGGCAGAGGCACAACGGGGCGCTAGTGGGAGCGCGACCACCCCCTCATCAAGCCTCGGCGACCACAGGGGGCAGGACCAGAGTCTGCTCCCGCCGTCCTCTCCGGCTCGCCGTCGCCTAGCAACGGGGATCCCGACCCCTCTACGCCCCGGAAGGAGAAGGGCACGCTGGGAACCCCCCCCTCCGCCTGAGCTGATCGGTAGCTGGCTGCGCACGCGCACCACCGCCAGCGGGAGCTGGGCGCTGTCAGGGCGGCTGCCTCGGCCCCTCTGCGCTCCGGCCCCCCCCGGGGCTCTCCCCACCAGCCCCTTGGGCAGCGGGTGGGGCCCTCCGGAGCGTCAGGCATCTCAGGGTCTTTAAGCTTCGCCTCAGAGGTGCCTGCGCCGCTCGGCACTCCGGGGACAGCAGCCCCGCAGCGCCGGGGGCACAGACCCGCGAGGGGGCTTTGCGAGGGGCAGCTGCAGGTTTGGGGTACCGACGAACGCTGGGTAAGGGAGGGTTGCTGCTCGTGGCAATGGGTTACAGAGAGAACCGTGGGACCACGGACTGGTTCGGGTTGGAGGGGATCTTTAAAGGTCTTGTTCAACCCCGCTGCAGAGAGCAGGGACATCTGCAACTAG
>VWZY01012104.1:22548-41070 GCA_013399075.1 Chloroceryle aenea
AGGGGTTCCAGCCCTCCCATCATTGCTGTGGCCTCCTCTGGACCCGCTCAAACAGGTCCAGAGTACTCCCTCTCTGCAGGGCTGCTCTCAATCCCTTCACCCCCATCCTGTATTGACACCAGGGGTTGACCTTGTACTTGGCCTTATTGAATCTCAGGAGGTTCACACACACCCATTTCTCCAGCCTGTCCAGGACCATCTGGGTAGTCAGATGTCATAGGGCAGCTGAAAATTCACTGCTAGGGGGTAAAAAAGGCATGGAGATGGGGAACATGGACAGGTTGAGGAGAGCGTCAAGGGGTGCAGAGCCATCAGCTGCTCCTGGGTCCCCACAAGAGTGGTGGGCAGCTCCCAGTAACTGATGAGCCGAGGGAGGTGTCACAGAGCAAGAGCAAAGCCTTTCCTAGAGGAGTGGGGACAGATGAAGAGTGCTGGCAGGGGGATGCAGGTTAGAGCACCACTTTGTTTCTGTCTCAAGCAGAAGTACAATGGGTCTGGGGCAGCATGTGGTGAGTGGGCCAGGATGCTCTCTGGGTATCCCCCAAGTGTTGTTGGCCACAAATAAGCATCATAAAAGACCAGGGGTCAGAGGGCTCTGGTTCGCCAACCCCAGACAAGCAACAGCGGGACAGTCGAACCTCACGCACCCAGCTGCAGAAACACCCAGCATCAGCTCTTGAGCCCACCCCGTGGGTACCACCACTGCGGTGAGAGCAGGGACCCATGTCCTCGCCTGTTTCAGGAGACGCACCGGAGCGGAGGTTTCAATGCTGAAGCAACATGTGGTTAGTGAGAGCTTGTTACAGTTATTTAAGCGTCTTATTGTAAATGCACCAAAAAAAAAAAAAAGTGAAGTCACTTAATCCATCATTTCTCAGACATGGATGACAGAGCGCGGTGCTTTTGGCAGAGTTAAATTTTTCGTCTAGCTCTAAATGAATTGCACAATATTTCAACCTGATTTAAGTACATAATAGGCTCAGCAAAGGATTACATCTCTCCTTACGTTTTATACATATATATTATATACACACACACACACAGAGAGGTGTTTTGTATCATGAGCTGCATCAGGAGACAACTGCCTACTGCAGAGTGACTGAGGTGACACCTTCCCAGAGGAAACTATTCTTGGGGTGGTCTGCTGGCAAAGAGAAGTTCCTCTTCGGGGTGGGAGTCACAACCAAGCCTCAAGCTAGAGAGAATGGGGTGGGGCAAGGGGCGGGGGAGTGTCAGGGTCATTATTTAAAGCCTGACCTCTCCTAACTGGGCAGGGAACTGGTGCTGAGAGGAGAAGGAATTTCTGCACCAGGAAAATAAGACAGCCACGTTCCAATGCGTCTTTTAGAAGCACAAGTGAGCAGGAATCCTTCCACAAGCCTGGAGGAGCCTTAAATTAGTGCACACCTAAGCTAAGGAGCCTTAAATTAGTGCACACCTCAAAAGCTAACAGGGATAAATCCCAGCCTGGCTATTTCCAGAGTCGGTGAGACCAGTTGCATGTGCTTGCAGATGGGGTGGCAAGATTTGACCTGGAGCCTTACCCAAGTATACATCCTCTGAGAAATGCTCTGTCCAATTTTATCGCCACTTGTAAAAATAGAAGCCTTTAAAAAAGAAACAGACCCAGGATGCAGAATCAGGAACAGGAGGGATGTACCCCACAGGGAAAACCTGTCCTCGCTCCCCAACGCACACTCACACACACACAAGCTGTGCCAGGGCTCCTGCCCACGGTCACACACAACTACTGATCTTTCACGGCAAAATGTAAACGACTCACAACACCACACACTGAGAGAAGTTGTAGATCCTGAGCCAGGGGGGAGATAAGGAATCTCTTGACTTCCAGCATATCAACAGCAGGATTGAGGGGTTCTTTTTTTTCCTTTTCCCTTCCTTATTTGTGTTTAACTGCTAAATCAGACAGCTACCTGCTAGTTAAAAAGCAAAAGTAAAGGGAGAATTCCCAGGATTGCTTGCCCTTGCTGAGACCTTTGGCAAGTGGCTGGACGCTACCAATTGAAAGGGGGAAAAAAACCTCACACGCATCAGAAACTCGTGGTTCAGGGCTTGTTCCAGAGGGGAGATGGGTGTCGGTTGCTTTTTTTTATCTTTCCCTTTTTGGAGTGGGGGGTTTTTGGCTGATGTAGTTCTAAAGTACACCTATCACCACAGTAATTTTAAAAAACACCACCACACACTATTTCACAGGGAAAAAGAAGACACATGAACATACACTTACTACCACACACAACAAGAGCCCTGCAGGTCAACTCACGGTCTCTTCAAAATGAAAAAGTAAAGAGCAATGAAGAGCTTGAGACAGTAACAGGAAAGGGAAAAAAAAAAAAAAAAAAAAAAAAAGTCANAAAAAAAAGAGAAAAGAAAAGAAAACCCAAACCAATCTCATTACAAAAAACAAGGAAAAGAACAACCATTATGGTACACTCCAAACAGCTGCAGAAACTCGGCTCAGCCTTCCTCTTCCTCCTCCTCCCTTTCCCCCCAGATCTTTCACCCGAGGACAGAGTCCTGCTGCTCACATCTCATTGGAGTAGGTGTAGTTTGGGGTGGCCGAATACTGTGTCTCATGCTGCATCATGGCCCCCTGTGCTGCCCCCATTGCCGCGTTCTGTGCTGCCTGCTGCACATGGGGGTTCTTCCATGCCCCTGTGGTCCACTCCTCCTGGGCTTTGCTGAAACTCCCTCCACTCCCCCGGTAAAATTTATGTACCTGGAGCAAGTCAGAAAGAGAAAATCCAGAGGCATTGAGTGACTGGAGGTCTTCAAGGGCTCCCCAAAGCAAGGTGGCACACCATTCTCTTCCCATACCATAGTCAGAGCAATGAAGGAGAAAACTGCCATCACCGTGAACAGGACAGTGGGGATCAGCATCACCACGGCTGAGCCCACGTTGGTCCCAAAGAAGGAAATTGCTGCAATCCAGCCGCTGCAAGGAGATCAAAACAAACAGTCTGTTCAGGAGCTTGGGACTTTCCCAGCTGGCTCTGCAATCCACAGCCCACCAGCATCCCTCCCAGCTCTTCAGACCATCTCCTCACCAAGGGGAGAAGCTACCGAGGCACTCAGGATGTTAAAACACCAAGAAGCCACAGCAGAAATGTGATAGTGACTGTCACAGAATCACAGACTCATAGACTGGTTTGGGTTGGAAGGGTCTTTAAAGCTCATCCAGTCCAACCTCCCTGCAGGGAGCAGGGCCATCTGCAACTAGATCAGGTTGCTCAGAGCCCTGGCCAACCTCACCTGCAATGGTACCAGGGATGGGGCATCGACCACCTCTGGGCAACTTGGGCCAGGGTCTCACCACCACCCTCTGTGTCAAAAATTTCTTCTCTCCAGTCTAAATCTCCTTCTTTTAGTTTAAAACCATCACCCCTTATCCTGTTCCAACAGGCCCTGCTCAAAAGTCTGTCCCAGTCTTTCTGACAGGTCCCTTGAAGTCCTAGAAGTCCATAAGAAGGTCTCCCCAGAGCCTTCTCTTCTCCAGGATGGACAACTCCAACTCTGTCAGCCTGGCCTCCCAGCAGAGGTGTACTTGCACCCAATGAGAGGAGCATCTTCCTTTCCTTACCAGACACCCCATCCTGGGATTCCCACCGCCTGGATAATGCTGATCACCAGCTGGGCCATGAAGGTGAAGAAGAAGGCCATGAAGCTGAAGGAACTGTCTGTCCTGCAAGAGAAGGTTCGTTCAGTCCCCACACCCTGACCCTTGCTGCTCTGCAAGGGAAGGGAAATGATGCCACATCTCAGACCCTTTCAGGGCAGAAGCAGCTGTGGTTTAGTGAGATGGTGGTGAGAAGCGGAGCTGCCTGCACGCAGCAGGCACCAGAGCGAAACTGGAAGAAACTATGAGAGACTGAAGGGACACTGAGAAAGCCACAGGGCATCAAACCCTCTGCACAGCTCAGACAGCTCTGTCCGAGAGCATCTGTGTTCAGACACAGCTATCGGCTCACATCGTCCCATCATCAGAATCAACCATCCTGAATGGGGGATAAATACACCCCCAGTTTTGTAGATGTAGGGGTACTGCCCTGGGGATTGACCTCTGCAGCATAGAGAATCAACACAAGCACCTTGATGGCTTGTGGGGAAATATGAAAGCAACCTCAAAGATGGTCGGGAGGGGAGGGAAAGTTGGCACCCCAACTGCAGAGCCCCATGTGGGGTGTCTTTGTTTCTTATGGCCCTCAGGAAATCCCAAACACCCTTGCTTTGAAGGTTAGAAAGCAAAGCTAAAGGGCTGGGTGGAAGGAGCAGAAATTCCCCCATATATTCAGGCAGTGCCCCAAGCTAAGCGCTAACCCTTTAGGAAGAAGAAACAAAACAAAAGGCCATGAGAAGCCAGGCTGAGGTGTGGCCACTTACTTGAAAGCTTTGTAAATAGGTCTAAACCAGCAGACATAGGAGCAGGGCGTAAAGAGAATGAGCCAGAGAATTGCCAGTCCAAAATTAACAGCTCCGCCGCCTCCAATGAGCCATGCGAGGCAGCCAACGAGATTCACTGCCAAGGTGATGCTGTTCACTGCAAACACACACACACACAGAGGGAGCAGAGTAGCACGTACGCAAGGACGTCAGTGAGATATGAGAGACCCCAATCCCGGGAATGCCCACATGGGGCTGACCTGCAGCACTGCATTACCCTAACTGGATTTCCCCAAATTTAACTTAAATTAAGCTGGTGAAGTCTGAGGTGCATCCCCAGGCTGGATCAACCAAAGGGAGTCCAACCTCAGCTAACGAGTAGGAGGAAAAAAATAACATGTTGCTCAGAGTTGCAATGTCTTAAGCAGGTCCAGGGCTCATGGGGCTTTGAGGACAGGGAAGAGCCACATCCACCAACAGAAGGAAAACAGGAATCAAAGTGAAGTTTTTTGCTTGCCTCCAGCTGCAGTTTCACTGAAGGTGTCTGTGCAGGAGTTCCCTGAGCTAACAGCCAAAGCCCTGAACTCCCAGCCCCCGCCTCACTAGGTCAGGGGGGTGGCATATTTTCTTCTCCCACCCCTGCTCAGGGTTATGCAATACAAGGGCCAGTACTATGAAGCCCAGCTTAGCAGACACAGGACAAAGCTGAGAAGGCTCAGCTGCATTCTGACGCCTCCGATTTTTGAGAATGATTCATTATTTCGACAAGAATTAAAACCCTGCCACCGCCGCCTGCAAGACAGTTGCAGCTGGCAAGAAAGGGAGCTCAGCTGGCCAGGCCAAGTGGGCACTCCCTGCTCCCTGAAGCCCCCAAGGACACCTTGGGGACCTTCCAAACTCTCTGCGCTTGCGTCTGGCTGGGTATTTGCGGGGGAGTTGGGGAGAAAATGATTCAGAGAGGAGCTCCAGGGACAGAAACCAACAGACAGCAACTGGCTTAGAAAGCTGGTGCTTGTGCTGTGGGAGAGGCTGGAGCAAGAACTGAGCTCTATTAAATTCAGCAGAGCAAGAACAGACAGATTGAGATGGGGAGGGGATTTAACACCCTCAAGACAGCTTCTCCAGTGAAGCACAACTGATTTTTTTCCCCTCTCATTTCAGAGAAAAGCTACTCTAACCCTCCTGACATGATGGGGTATGTCACCCCAGGGTCACCTTCCTGATGGGATGTGAGGCAGCACCCTGGGGGTGCCAACCTGGCACTATGCTGAAAGCAGAAAGGCCCAACCTCTCTGGTGCCAGCTCAGCTCTTCATAACCTACCTCCAAAGCACAGGGCAATCCCTGGGCACCAACATACTTCCAAAGTTCAGGGAAAATGCCTGATTTAAGGAACTAAGATCTTCTAAAACTAAATAAAATGAAGGTGTGAGCTTTCCCCGAGCTGTACACACATTTCTATGAAGGCTGGGGTACAATCTGTCACTCTGGTTCTTCTCCCCACCCAGTGATAAGGAAGAGAGATCTGGGCGAGTTTTAGAGAGAGGGTGACAGCTCTGTTAGCACAACACAGCACATAGGGACATGCAAGAGGAACAGGCAAGACCCGGCTGTGAGGGAAGCCCTGGGGTTCCCCTGTTTTGGGGAGCAGGCACTCTGGCCCTCCAGTCCAAATGGCATTTCAGCCTCGGGCTGCTGCCAAAGGGCTCACGAGGAGCTTGGGGCAGAGGAAGCCCTTTCCCCAGCCCAGCCACCAAAGGAAGCCAGTAGAGGCTTGGCAGCTCCCTAGTGGGATGAGTGAAATGAATAGGGAAGTAAATCCTTCAGCAGGAGAATGTGCAGGTGCTGAGCTGTCTCCTTCTCAGCTCCAGTGGGCCACCAAGGTCCACCAATGTCCCTTAGACACTGAGCAAGCTCCACACCTCCATCCTGGAGGCTGGAAGGGCTAAGCCCTGTGGGATGCTGCAGCCCCATTCCCACCCCTGAAGGGTTTTAACAGGAGACCCCAAGGCCTGGAGGGGCAGAAGGACTTCCCCTGACCTTGCTCTGCTCTTTCAGCCAGTGAGTTCCAGAAAAGCAGCCTTCAGAGAGGCAAATGCAAACCCACCCAAGCCTTTCCCCACCCTGCAACTCACACATCCAGAGGTAGTAAAGCCGCTTGGCCATGGTACGGTGCTGTGGTGGGATCTCCGCATCGAAGTCTTGGTAGAAACATGGCTTCAAGGGGATGAACTTTGGCAGGGGAGGGAAGTTGTTCACTTTTTCTGCAACAGAAAGTTTCGCCAGCATTGGGCACTGCACAGAGCTGAACATAAATGAAGTAGCTTTCTAATTACTCTTGTTCAGCCCTAAGACTTGACAAGTTTCACACAGGAATGAAGGGTTTCCCCTTGTAACCACCACCCACCCACTCATCAAGACAAATTTAGCCATCACTGGCCACATGGATCCTGCAAGCAAGGGTACCCACAACCCCACTGGGGACTAGCAAGGGGACATTATAGCCACTAAAACCTTGGCTGGGCTTCAGAGGTGAGGGGCAGCCCTGCCAGAGATCCCCCCTGCAGTACCTGCCATGCTGGAACAGGCTCAGCTTCTCCGTTCCACAGCAAAAGCAAGGGAAAAAGTACTGGGAGCTTTACCAAAGCTGGAGGAAAACAAGAGGAAAAAGTGATCTGAAGTGGTCAGGTACTTCCCCAAAGAGCTTTCGCCTTCCCCCCCCAGCTCCAAAATAGTTCAGTCCTATAAGAAGGCAATTTGTTTTCTTTACGTGGACGCTCTATTCACATGTCCAGGGTTACTGCTGGGCACCTGGCAGCAGCACAGTAAATCCCATCTCCTCGAGCCCGAGGATAACACAGCGGTTAAGACGGAAGATTAAAAGAAGATCCAGCGATGTGGGGCAGGACACGAGGTTAACCTCCCACTCCTGACTGACCTACATCCAGAGGGGCCAGGGGAAGTGATGGCCCCACAAGTGATGAGGCAGCTCTGGGAAGTTTGAAATTCTCAAGTTCATTACCTGGCCCCAAACTATTGTTTTTTTATTGTCTTTTAATTTTTTTTGCAAAGAGTTCCAGCACAGGGAGCTACCTGTCTGCCTCCTGATGGCATCACAGCTCCCAAAGCCAAGTCAGGCACCAGGACGAAAGGGAAATCAGCTGAAAATATCAACTGGCAAAAAAATAAATCAGTGGTGATTGTCACTAATGAGTCACTTTGAGTGCATGTCATTTGGCACCTTCTACCCTATCATGCAGGTGGGGGGAAGGGGGGCGCTCCACATCCTAGGTCAGTCCCAGACTGTGCCACGCTCAGCAGCAAAAAATTAAAGCAAAAATTAAGAGCTTTGGGCTCTCCAGAGGATTTGGAGGCTCCGCACGCCCTACAGCCATTACCCAGCACCAAAGCCTCGGGCCAGGCAAAGCAAACGCCCGTGGCTCGGTGATGTGCCGTCTCCCGCCACCCGCCGGCAGCCCACGGCCGGCTCCATTCCTCCCCTCGGTGCTATAAATACGAGCTGCTGACGTCTCCCCAGGCAGCTCCTCGGCGAGGCGGCCCCCACGCACGTGTGCCAGGACCGGGGGACAGGCGGCCGGGAGGGCCGCCCAACCCGACACCGGCCCCGCTGCTGCAGGAGCTTTCCAAAAACGAGGGGCTTTGGCAAAACTGAGGGGCGGGGGGAGGCGGCTTTCGCAAAATCGAGGGAGGGTTGTAATTTGAGAGGGGCTTCTTCAATATGGGGAGGGGTTGCAAAACTGGAGGTGGGGGATACGTGTGCAAAAATTGAGGGGGGGAGGCTTTTGCAAAGCACAACACCGAGGAGACATCCCAACAACCCTGCCAGGTGCCCCCCCGGGGAGCTGATCGGCGCCGGGCTCGGCCCGGGCGNAAACCCCTCCAGGGATGGGGACTCCAGCAGTGCCCTGGGTAGCCTGGGCCAGGCCTGGACAACCCTTGCGGAGAAGAAATTGTTCCTCAGGTCCAACCTAAACCTCCCTTGATGCAACTTAAGGCAGAGCCTGGTAGGGCACGTCTCCCACCCATGGCACCCCTCGACCCACATGGGGCTCCTGTCCCTCTGATGCAAACCCAAATGAGATTCACTTCAACTAGAAGCAGTCTGGGGGGATTTGGGCCAGCCCTGGGAGCTCAGACAGTGCTTTTCAGCTGGGATGGGAATGAAGAGGGACACACAGAGAAAACCTCAAGTCCTCACAGTGCTGGGCTTCTGCAGGGGCATGGGAGGACCAGGACAAGTGTCCCCATATCCCTTCTGAGCCCTGGGGCCACCTTTCCACAGCTCCACTGCCCTTCTCTAGACATGTTCCAGCCCCTCGATGTTATTCTGGGAGTGAGGGGCCCCAAACTGAACTATGTTGCACAGTAATCCCTACCTGGGACCCTCTGTTGGGCATAGGACATGGATAGAAGACTCTCTGTAGGGTGGGGGCACTAAGGAAACCCTCTCTTGGTGCAGGTGTTACGAGGGACAGACCCACAGCGGCACAGGCTGTCTGTGCCCAGGAGGATAAGAGGACCCTACAGCTCTCACGAGAAGGATCAAATTTAGGGGACCCCAGGTCCACATACTGCTGTGCTCTAGGCCTGGGTCCCCATCACCTTTCCTGGGTTCCTCCGGTGGTCTGCCTCATACCCATGACAGTAATTAATTAATGGCTTGCACATTATTAATGGCAGAGGATCTGTTGATTGCTTTTGCTAGCAATGCTGAGGTTGGGAGGCAAATGGCAGGGGATGGGCCTGGCTTGAGTCACAGGTGGGCTAGGACAGGAATAAAAAGCTCCTAAAAGGGATTTAAGTCCCTAATTAGCCCAAGCACTGCAAGCAACACGATGAGAACTCCTTAGGCAGTTTCCCTTGTTCTCAGTGTCCTTCCCGTGGTCCAATCTCATTTGTCAGCACACTAATGTTGGACACAGAGGGGCAGCGAGGACAGTATCGCACTGTGGGAAGGGCAGGGAAGCAGCTAAATGTTTTTCTATCAGTGAGCCCTGGTCGCCACACACCCCTGACAGATGACCAGTGTTGCTTGGTGGGGATGCTGGATAGGAGATCTGGCAGAAATCGGGAAAACACCTATTTCACAGATGGCAAAATAGAGGGATGCAGGAAAATAAGTGTGCCACAGATGACTCCATATCTGAGGGCCCAGCTGCCCACTCTAAGCACCTTCTGGGTCTTGGCCCCTGAGTTGTCACTTCCTGCAGAGATGCACCCCCACACATCCAGCTCCATCCCTCGTGCAACTGCATGAGAACAAGAGCCACGAGGGGAGAAGGGGATGTGGCTGTGAATCCCCACTCCTGCCAAGTGCTGCAGCTCACCCACATGTGAGACTTCATGGGGATGCTCTGGGACTTGGAGTTCTGTGCTGGCTCTGCGTGCGGGTGCTGAGCACCCTGCAGGCACTGAGCACTCCAGCATTTAGGGCTGGCCATGCAACCCAGCCCTGCCCCAGACCTGCTCCCTGCAGAGGATTTCTTGGCAGACTCAGCTCAGGCCCTATTCCAGCACAGATCAGCTGCAAGATGCCACCCTTGGGCCCAGGACCATGAGGACTCCTTCCTGTTCTATATTTCTTGTCTCACGACCTTTCTCTGATCTAGATTTTCTGCCTGCCTGCTTCTTTGCTTGCCTCAGGTCCTCCAGCATCTTCCTATCTCATTGAGGCTCTGGGGATGTTCCTTGCCCTAAGCACCAGCACACTTCTGTCTTCCTGTGGACTGTATGAAAAGAAAGATTCAGAAGTCAAGTAGACGTGCATTCCCCTCACTCATGGGGGAAGTCTGGGGAGACAAGAAGACAACACGTGGGAAAGGTAAGACCTTCGCTGCTCACTGCCCATCCCATGCTACCTAAGCATGACCAACTGGGAAGGACATTCAGGTTTCACCAAAAGTCCAGGAAGTTCATAGTAAGCAGGCAGGTTCAAAGCCAAGCCATAAAATCAATCTGCATATCAGGTTCAGGGTCAGTCTATGGGTTGGAGTCCAGACGGGAGGATATATTGTCCCCTTACTCGTTGTGCCAGAGCTTTGCAAAGAGACTTGTGCTAGAAAAGTGGGCAGTTTTCCCCTCTCTTTTATTGCCTGTCCACTCAGAATAAGGATTATCTCGAGCTCTGCTGTTTTCTGCTTAAGGTAGAGATGAGAGGGATTCTCTTTCTGGCTCAGGGAGCTGGTGCCATCCTAGGAAGCTCATAGGGTTCCTCTGCCATCTCAAGACAGGCCCTGCATAGCTTGGGGCTGTCTCCTCTAGGGACTGGAGCTGGGAAGCATCAGTGACTCCCAGACCCTGATTAGGATTAGGACGAAGGATCCACCTGCACCTCACCCAGGGCTGATATCAGCTTGGGCATTGGCTCAATGTCGAGTGCAATGTGATGAGAGCCTGAGACCTGAGCCAGGCTGATGTGACGCAGAGATGGATGGAGGTGACAAGACTTTCCTTGTATCAGATGCTGCAACTTTCCAACCTGCTCCCATGCAGGGCCACCTTGGATGAAAGAAAATATAGAGAAGGCAGAGAGAGGACAGGGGCTCGGGTTACTGCTCCTCTCAACCTGCCCTGCTCTCCTTTAGGAATATGTTTCTGGGTTTTTGCCCCCATTTCCCAGGCTTGGTCAAGGCCACTGTCAGCCCTGTCTGTGTGCCATCCCCTGCAGCCCTCTCCATCCTCACCACTGTGAGCCCTCTGTCAAACAGACCTTCCAAGCTCACATCTCCTGCGGGGTCCTGTGCAGCTCAGGCCAGGCAAGAGGGTACTGCAGGGATGGGGAACTCCCCTGGGATGGGACCTGTAATGGGGAAAAGGAGGAAGGAACCAGTCCTTGGGTCACAGTGTGACCAGAGCGGATGCTCAGGGAGAACTGATGATATGTAGGCTGTCAGTGCTTTATTTCCATTTTCTCTCCATTCCTGCCTTTATCATTTGCCTTTTCCACATTTTAAATGACTCCACATCCTCTTTCACAATGTTTTTTAACCCAGTCCCCCTGTGGCTGGGGCTGTCTGTGCCTTTGTCCCCTGTTCCCTGCCCTCCTCCCTCTCCCATCCTGCTGTTCTCTGTGGCTGAGCTCATTTCAGCTCTTCGCTTGGAATAAGCGATCCACTCTGTTGTCCTCCAACAAATAAGCTGACAGGCTAATGAATGGCTTCAGATGGTAATTAGCAACGGAGTTGCTAATAATGAATTCCATTTACATTTTAAGCACTGCAGAGGAAAAGCAAGACCCTGTCATTACTCTACCCACCCCGCAGCCTTTGCCTTGGGGGGAGCAGCACTTTGAGGGATGTGGGGACAGCTCGGCTGTGATTGCACCTTGGCCACCTCTGTTTCAGAGGCTGCACGAAGCAGAATTTGTTAAGCAGCAATTAGAGGGGGGGTGAGAAGCCACTGCTGCTTCCATCAGCTGGGAAGGTGCTCCGACGCCATGGAAAATGGACCACGGGAGGCAGGAGCTGGTCCCGGGCCAGGAAAGAAGGGCTGGATTTTTCAACCAGTACCAGGGATTCATCTGGCTGCAGCCCTGGCTCATCTGGAACCCTGGTGCTGTCAGCCTTTGGTGGCCTCCCGAATAATGCCTCAGAAGGACTTCTCAGAGGGTGTGCCATACCCATACCCACCCATTTAGGTACCCAGAGAAAGCTGCTTTGGGGACCACAGGGATGCAGGGGCTCACACCAGCCAGAAGGGGACAGACGCCACAGCCTTTACCTCCGTGAGCAGGGGGTCAATTGATTTATTTATGTATTTTTCAAGCCCTGCTTGGAGTGAAAATAATCCAGGGGCGTCCAGAGGCCGGTAAGATTTGACTGCAAGTCAATACTCAGCATGTCTTTCCACTGTGCAGTGATCCCCCAGGCAGCAAGGCAGGCAGGGGACAGGCAGGTGACAGGGGCAGGCAGAGGGCCAGCCCAGGGCAGGTGCATTGCCTCTGCCCCGGGAAGAGACTGGGGGCAGAAAGGGAAGATCTTCTGGCCTTCAACGGATATCTCCGGGGATGTATTGGCAGGAGATCAGGCAGTAAACACGATGGTGACTCCACAGAGGGCAGCTCCATGCTGGGAACATGGAGATGAGCAGGAGGATAGGGTCTGGGAGAGCAGCCCGAGAGGGAGGGATGGGGGAAAGAGAAGCAGCGAGAGAAATCACCCATGAAAACTGGCTCTGCTGCGACATCTGCTCCTCGGGGCTTTTGGGGCCGAGAGGTTTTCCTGAGGGGAGAGCTAGGGCTGGGGGGTACTGGTGGGGAGTAGAGCCCCGGTGCACTTGGTGCCATCTGCCAGGATTTGCCCTGCCTGCGGGTCCCAGGGCTGAAGTAGTTTCTCTGATGGCTAAGAAGGATGGAGCTCAGGATGCCAGCTTTCCCAAAGTCCATCCTGCAGCTCTGTAGCCGGGGCTCCTCATCCCTCTGGGGATGCGGCCGGGGAAAGGGTGCAGGGCAGAGAGGGGGGCTAGCCGCACTCTGCTGACATTTGCAGTTACCAGTTGGTGTCCTTGAGCGGAGCAAGCACCAAGAGAAGGGACCAGGTTCTCTTTAAGGGGGCAGGACTCCGGGATCATCATGAAGAGTGAGCTTCTCCCTCTGCTTTCCACCTTCCCTTCCCCTCCCTTCCCTGCCTGCATGCTCCCGGACGGGGACCAGGGCTCCCTGCTCACCACTTCGCCTTCCCTGGCTCTCGGTGCTGAGCAGGGACGAAGGCAGAAGCTGAGTGCTGGAATGAGAAGCTGAGCGAGAGAAGGAGGAGGAGGAGGAGGGGAGGAAGGGGAGGGAGGGGGGAGGATCTGCTAATTACACAGAACAGCTCTGGGGGCTGCTGAAGTCCAGAATGAAGCAAAGAGCAGCAGAAGCGAGTGCTGCAGTGGGAGCGGAGGAGCCCAAGCATCACCAAGAACAGGAGCTGGCCGTTGGCCCCACCGGGAGCAACCGCGGACACCCAGGGGATCTTGCAGCCACATCCCCCTCGGGGGACAGCCTCTGGCAGAGCCACCGAGGCTGCTGCCGGTTCCTCCACAGCCAGCCCTGGGCGAGGAAAAGGGAAGGGGCTGGTGGTGCCAGGGACGCAGGGTTAAATTCAGCACTCCTGTGGGCTGGGCTGGAAGGCAGGGGGTCAGTCCTGCCATGGTCCTGGGGGACTAGAAGCCCAAGTGCATCCACCAGGAAGGGGTGAAGGATGGCTGCGGAAGGAGCGAGAGCTAAGCCTGTCACCCAGTCCAGGATGGAGAACTTCCGAAAGGTGAGGACATCAGAGGAGGAGAGCCCATTGCCCTTCCCCGACCTGCCCCCAGATGTGGTGGAGATGAAAGTGAAGGAGGGCAGCAAGATCAGGAACCTGATGAACTTTGCCATGGCCCAGATGGAGCTGAAGGGCAGCCGGCAGATTGTCTTCAGTGGATGTGGCAGGGCAGTGACCAAGACCATCACCTGTGTGGAGATCATGAAGCGGAAGCTGGGAGGTCTTCACCAGGTCACCAAGGTATGCTACAAAACCTTGATGGAGGTCTGGGAGAACCAGGACCCACTGCCTGGCAGCCCAGCACAGAACCTGACTGTCCACAAGAACGTCCCCTCCATTTGCATCCTGCTCTCCCGAGACCCCCTGGATCCCAACCAGACAGGCTACCAGCCCCCGGAGCCCCAGCATGGGCTGGAGACACAGCTTGGCGAGGCAGCAGGAGAAGACATGTCAGGGTCCTCCTCCAAGGGGCTGAAGCGTCCCCTGCCACCTCCCTGCGAGGAGCTGCTGACCAAGAAGTTGCAGGTACAGGTTCCCGACAGCCCAAGGGGCTCGGAGACCACCAACCACCAACTGAACCACCACCACTGACCCTACTACCTCCCACCCTGACCAGCTGTACGCTGCATATATAGGCAGGAGATCATATGCTGGAGAAACTCCTTTTTTTTTTAGCTGCTTTGCTGCAGATAAAGGCTGGGTGAAGCCCTTGTCTTGCTTGTTCTGGGGCCACCAGTGTGCTGCTGGCTCCCCCAGGGCATCCCTGCTCCAGCTGACCCATGTGCCTGCAGGCTTGCTGCTGGGGGGTGACCCTGTCCTCAGATCTGGGGTGAGGGTTAAAGGGTTAAACTAGCTCTTTTGGGTTTTGGACTGAAGCAGCTGGGGAGGATGTGTTGGGGGGAGCTGCTGACCCTGCATTTGGCTACCCAGGGACAATGCCACCACCAGCCAGCTTTCTGCAGTGACTCCAGCTGCCTTTCACCGAGGGGTGCCGGGCTGCAGATCATCGCTCCTGATCAAGATGTCTCAGCCATCAAGAGAGGCGGTTTTGCCCCAAACCCACTGGAGTAATACCTTAATTATCAAAACCACTGCCATTACACCTGGCATGGAGCTGTCAGGTTTATTAATGCTGGGATCAGCACCCCGCAGTGCCAAGATTCATCCTGAATAAAACACACAAACAAGCAGCGGGGCACTCCAGCCCCGTGCCCACATAGCCGAGCGCTGGGGGACGGCAGAAGAAAATAAAATACCCCTTCTTCTTCTTCCCATGACAGATATTCAGGTCTTTGCTCTCCCAGAGGTGTTTGTAAGGTCTGGAGCTGGGGTGAAGCCCTGATGTTAGGAGCTGGGGGCACTGGGAGCACTGGGTGAGCTGTCGTGGCTGGATGCAGTGCCTGGTGCAGGACGAGGAGGTTTTGGGGTTGTGAGCTTGGCTGCAGAGCCCTCACTGCAGGCTGGCTGCCTGGGAAAGCCCTTTGAAGAAAAATCTCTGTATCTTCTAGAGGGTAAAGGGAAATGAATGGGAAATAAAAGCTCTTTAGAAATAGTTGAAAATTGTGTTTGGGAAAACAAGGGGATCATCTTGTGCTGACCACAGATCAGCGCAGGGAGGGCTGCTGCCGGGCTGGAACAAGGGCATCCCAGACAAAGCCCCATGCATGGTGGAAGGGGTCAGGGTCTCCTGCGTGCCCTGCCAGCAGCCTGGCAAAGCCTCCGTGCCAGTCCCCTGGCCAGCACAACGGGGAGGGGGAGACACAGGGAGAGCAGGCAGTGGGTTAGGGGAGGCAAAGCAAGCCCCGATCCACCTGGTCCCCCTTGACTCAGCCCAGGCAGCCTCCCGGGGTGAATTAAATGGGTATTAATGAGCATACCCTTCCCAAAAGCCAGCCAGGAGGGATGCTCCAGCTGCAGCTGCCTTATCTCCCTGCCTCAACCCTGCTCTATCCCCTCTTTTGTCGAGTGTTTTGCTTGTCTGGGAGAGGGAATGAAAGGAGCTCAGGGAGTGAGGAGGAGGAGGAAGCAGGGGGCTGTTTTGTTTGGCGACAACCCTGTTATCTCCCTCAGCAGGCAGCTGCTCCTCTGGGCCAGAGGCTCTCACTTATCTGCCTTGCCACAGATTGATTCACTTCACTTATCTGCTGCCGTGTAGTTGAGTATTAATTTCCAATTGTTATTTTTTGAAGATTTTTTTTTTTTGGTGGGTTTGTGGCTGGGAAAGCTTTGGGCTCTATCCCACCCAGCTGTCGCTCTTCTGTCTCCTCTCTTTGGTGCAGGCACCACTGAGGCTCAACCCTCCACCCTCCACACACACAATCTGGAGCACTGGGTACAGGCTCCTACCCAACACATACTAAAACTCATGTTAATAAAGAAAACCTTCCATAAATGCTCTGATGGGAGCCTAAAGACTGCCACAGGCACACAGCTGAGAACTAACAGCCTTTTCCTTCCCCACCCATGCCCCACTGCTGCCATCTCATATTGCTCCCAGCAAGTAGGGGGAGGGGGGATAATTAAATCCCTCATTTCTCCTTATTATTTTGTTAATGTGCAAAATTATTTTTAATTGACTTTCTACGTAGGCAATTTCCACTCTTGGAGACAAGAAGAGCCTGGGGATTTTGCACTCCTTGCTTTGCTGGCTGTCAACCAAAGATTTTCTTCATGAGAAAATGGTCAAAAGAAAAACTGTAACCCAAAATACAAAACATTTAAAATAATATGGTGACATCTGGCACCACAGGGTCCTAAGGGGACATGGCAAGCAAAACTATCACAACAAGCTTGTGCTGCACTGCCAAGGCACAGCCCCAGGTACATGAAAAGGACAATTCTGGGGATAATTTTGAGCCCAACAGTGCCCAGTGTAGTGGCCTGAGAGCTAGTGTCCCACTCAGCCAGCACACAGGTGATGAAGCTGAGGGCAGCACCCTGCACTCAGTGTCAGACCTGGGGACAAGGACATGATGGAAACTGCCTTCCAGGTAGACACATCTGGCACTGGAGCAGAGCCTGACGGAAGTGCCAGGCACTGCAGCCAGAGCCAGGCTAGGGACGAATTTCATTTCAGTAAGGAGAACTGTGGCCATTTTCCTTTTCCAGACCTGGCAGAACACAGTAGCCACAGAAAAGAACTTAACTCTGGGGCAGTCCACACATAGGTCATGCCTACCTTAGGTGGTTTAATAGAGCTGCCAGGCTACGGCAGCTCCACGAGCATAACACGCAACCCTTCAAACACCCTCAGGCCGCCGCTACGGCCTTTTATACAACGGCAGAAACCGAACTGCGCTACCCCAACCACTCCGTTTCCACCACAAAATGGCGCCCGGCAACATATAGCAGGCGACGCGCGAGGCCCCACCCCCTGCAGCCNGGGTGTCGCGCCCCTTCCCGGGGGCTTTAGCCGGGCGGCGGTGGCGCTTTCCCTTGGGTCTCCCGTGAAGGTGACATTGACGGTGACCTTTGCAGCCGGGCAGTCCTGCCCCAGCTCCGGGGAGAGCTGAGGGGCACCGGGCCTCCCCCGGCTCCAGGGGCGATCGGGGCGAGCCAGTCTAGCGCGTGAGCTCCCCTCGCTCTCATTAGCACTCCAATTAATAGGGGAAAAAAGCAGTCACGGGCAGTGCGGCATGAATGCTGACCAGGCAGCCAGAGCTAAAATACTGTAGGCAGCGAGTGTGCGTTTTAATTAATATCTAATTAACAGGCAGTAATTATGTTTAAAATGCTTGTAGACCTGTGTGTGCATCTCTTGCACCACGTGTGAATTAAACAGTTGCCGTAGGGGACATATTGCTGTCCTTTTTAAAGTAATAAGTGGTGGTCATTCAGTTTGCACACTGGGATTTTTTCTGGCTGTTCCTTAAAAACCCTTTTATTTAAAACAAATAGATTCAAGTTCTTTCATGCTTTGGCTGAGCCCTGACTGCTCGTGGCCCTTGCCTTTCCTAACGAGAAGGCTCTTGGTTCTTCTTTTCCAAGGTCTTGTATTACAACTGCTTCACTTAACCCTCCTGACCCGACTTGGCTCTGCTGGTGGCCTCGAGGGGAGGTTGTGTTTCGGCCAGGCGGGTGCCGGGCTCCTCTCGCGCGCCTGGGGGTTTAGGTTTGTGTTATATAATGCTGCAAAGTGTTCTGGAGGTAACACCCAGGCAGCCCTGGGCTTTTCATTACCAGCATCGTCTCTCAGTCAACTAATGCTCCTCTTGTTTTTTTTTCCTTTCTGTGTTTGTCACCAGGGAGAGCTGATGCGTTTTGGCACTCAGGGAAGCTCGAACGCATGTTTTTGTAATATTAGATGATTTTTAGGCTTCTTAGA
This sequence comes from Chloroceryle aenea, assembly GCA_013399075.1. Lineage (NCBI taxonomy): Eukaryota > Metazoa > Chordata > Aves > Coraciiformes > Cerylidae > Chloroceryle > Chloroceryle aenea. The sequence goes on from VWZY01012104.1 coordinate 40,533, forward strand.
CTCTTGAAGATCCTTGAGTTCTCTTGAAAATGCACCTCTGCAAACTTACCTGCCTGTTTCTTCTCTCGAGTTGGAAATTTCCCCCAGTGTGGTTTGGCTGTTGCACAGGTGGCATGTGTTGTGACAGTGACCTTAATGAGCCCCAGTGAAACATGAGGTGCCCAGTGACCTTGATGGACCCCAGTGAAACATGAGGTACCCCGCTGCTTCCTGTGGGGCCAGAGCCTGGTCTCCAGTACCAACATAGAAGCATTAGTATGGAAAAGAAAGGGTGGTCAAAAACCATAGCAGCAATTGAAAAATTCATTTTGAAATCCCGAGTTCATGTTCTTGTGGTATTCTTTGTTTTCCTTCAGGATCCTTGTAGTCATTCCTTCGTTTTAAGACTAAAGAAGTAGTTTTGTGGTGCAGACAGTAGAGAGAGCCTTTAGTTTTTCAACTTAAAGATTCAAGAGCTTCAGACTAGCATTTCCTCAAACTGTGATTTGTTATTTCTCTGCAGGGTTTTGCTTTGTAATTTGGGGGGGGGGGGGGGGGG
>VWZY01012104.1:104964-118178 GCA_013399075.1 Chloroceryle aenea
GAGCCGGACCCGAACAGGGAGGAGGCCGTGCTTCCCGCCCGCAGCCTCTGGGTTCCGGCACGGGCCCGGGGTGTCTGCTCGGTGGGTGCTCTTGTGGGCACAAAGACTACTAAAAGAGTACAGAAATAATACTGAACTACTAATAAAACAAGTGTAATAATAACAAACCCAACAATAAGGAATATTAAAATGTACTACTAATGATAGAATATGTAACGTAACATCAAGATGCAGTATACAATAATGTAATAATAAATGTGATCTAATAAATGCACTATTAGAGAATACATGACCAAGAAAATCTATAAATACATAAATAATAGAATATTAACATAGAATATCTAGGTGAGCCTTAAGGTCCTCCAGCCCAAACCATTCTATGATTCTAATAACAAGAATAAGAACAACAAAAATGATGATGATGACGGGGTGAAGGTGGTGGGGTCTGGGTCATGCAGGACCCCCTTTCCTCCAAGAAGCCGTGCTGGACGTGGAAGGCCAAAGTGCTGGTGCCTCTCCAGACTGAGCTGGTTGTCACTTCCTGCCCTGGCACTGCCGCCACCATGTTCGGTGAAGCAGGAAGTCAGGGCACCTGCTTCTCTTGGCTTTTTGGCTACCCCTTCATTTCTTCCCATGCTTTGGCATCCCCTTTCTGAGGCACAGGGGACCAAAACCCAGCCCAGCCAGGAGGGACAATGTCAGCGGGTCCACTGGCCCAGGGAGACTCTGGAAAATGTCTCTGTGTGGGAATAAATTGAGGCTGACTCCTTTGTGTTGAGAGTGATATTTATAAGGATTCTGGGGCAGCAGAAACCCTTCCCATTCACATACATCCCTATGAGGGCTCCAAAATCAAGCCCTGAGTTGTGCACCTGCATGGCTGTGAGGGGAGGATGCTCTCCCTGGAATGAGGAGACCAGGAATAGGTGATGGAAATGACTGTAGAGGGGACAACAGGACAGGGAATCAGGGGACAGAAGCAGGGAGACCCCAGTGGCTAAGGGAGAAGGTTACAAAGCCCAGGTCATTTTTAAGAGCACATCTTTCCTCCTGCAGCTCATGGGGAAGAACCTGGGACCTGCTGCTGAAGTCAGGCACCACAGGGCCTTCACACCCCCAAGCTTCCCCCAGGGCCTGGTGGGTTCATTTGGCATCAGGAGGTGCTCATCATTGAACAGCCCCCAAGCAGAGCAGTCCTGGGAGGAAATGAAACCAGCTTATGCATCTGTTTGCACGAGAACAGCACCTACAGATGCAAACCACCCACGCATGTATCAGTGCACGCACCCGGGCTCACACACGCGTTAACACGCCAGTGCACACTCACGAGCACAACCATGGGGACCAGAGAGTGAGGAGAAAGGGGAGGAGACTCAGGTTTTTCCCTCTGTGTGTTTCCATCAGCGGGTGGGAGTTTCAAGTGTACTTTCTGTGTGACAGTAACTACAAGTCTGGAAGTATCCTTCCTCACAGTGCCACTGGATTACAGGAGCTCCCCTTCTCCGGGGCTGGGGAGCAGCATGGGGCTGGTGGACCTCAGCTCTTGGATAAAAGGACCAGGCATGAACTCAAGGTGGTGGGGAATTGTGCCCAGTTCCAGGTTTTCCCAGTCCATCAGGCCTAGGAAGAGGGAAACACCCCAGTGACTGCACAGCCACGAATGTTCAGAACTGCTGCTGTTTGGTTTGGATTTTTTTCCTCCCCTCCAAGGGTCCATCCCTGACACAGCCTGTCCTGGGGACCATCAGCATCCCCAGGGATATCTGGAAAGGTGACACAGGTGATCATGGCTGAGACTGGGCCATGCAGGAGACCCCTCAGGGAATTCCTCCAGGTGCATCTCACTGCAATGTCTCAGATGAAATTTCTTCTGGGAACGGTCTTGGCTGGTGGCTGGAGGGATGGGAAGGGTGGATTTGGTGGTCCGGGATGAGATGTGGGCAACCATCTCCTTGCTTTGAGCCAGGAGAGGGGGCCCTTGAGCCGGTAGGAATCAGCAGGAAAAGTGAAAATAAAACAAAATGCAACAGAGGAAAAACTGAGAATAAAATCCTGACTGGGTGATATTCCTCTGCTTAAGGGAGCAAAGAGTGAGCAATGCTTGCCCTGCTGGTCTTCTCTGGTGGTTTAGTCCCTGTTGGGCAGCAGCTTTGGTGACCGCAAGGGACTGAGACGATGGCTGAGAAGTGGTGAGCAGGCAAAGGGAAGGATCACTGCCATGGATGTCCTAGACGGTAGAGAATCTGCAGGCAGTGGCTGCAGACATCAGAGGAAAGCCAGCTTGAAAGCTCCCAGCTCATTCGACCCTGGAGAATTCACCTTTAAGTTAAAAAACATCCCAAAACCGGCCCCAGGTTTGGTTGGTTTTGCAGCTCCCAGAGCTATACAGAAGGATGTTGGGAGATGTGGGATGATCTGCAGGGGGGTCGGTACCCTATAGATCTCCCCTCTCCAGATGTGCCTCTCCCCAAAACACTCCGAGCAGGGCTAAAACCCCTCGCTCGTAGGTGCTCAACAGCGAAAAGCACTGGTGGAGCTGGTGTGACAGATGCCACGGGAGGGCGTTCCTGTCCCTGATCCCAGAGAGACGGGACCAAAATACTTCGGAAGTGCCTAAGTGAATTAGGGTCCTGCCTTCTCCGACCCCGCAAAAGCACTGTCAGCCAGCCCTGTCTCTCAGGGGGTTTCTCCCTCCCTTGACAGCCCCAAAAACCTCTCGAGGACAGAGAGAAGCCTCATTTCAAAGGGTCTCTGGAGAGTCCTCGTTTCCAGGATGGTTTTCATTAAAGCAGAAGGGGAACAGGTAGGGGATGCTGCCTCTCAGCAAGTGGATCAGACTGGATGTCCTGCTCTGCTTGCATCCCCACTTGGCAGCAGGGAGTCAGCACCATTCTGATGGGGTTCAGGAATCTGATTTTAGGGTCATGAAAATTAACAGTCAACTGGGACCCCATATTATGTGGCCAGTTAGTGGGGGGAGATGATGAGATGAGATGCAGTGCGAGTTCACACACACACAGAGATCTACCCTTGCTCTGTGATAGCTGATACTGCCTTGCCACTGGCAGACCCAGCGCCAGCTTTGGGGACATGCAGATGACTGCCAGCCCTGAACGTATCCCAGCTGTCCAGCTCTGCATCCTGCTGCTGAGCCTGGATTTGAGGAGCATCCGAAATCCTGGTGTCTTTTTGGCTCACGCTGACAGTGCTTGCAGGACCTGGTGGTTCCTGGCTCTGTGGGGACATGTCTCTGGGTCTACTCCCCATCTCCCCCCTCATTTCCTTCCCCCATGGAAAATAATGCCCATGACCAGGCCAGGGTGGGGGCACTGCTAGGTTTGAGACCATTCCTGGAGCACGGTGATTTTCTCCAGAAGCTCTTTGCATGCAAAGGAGTGGTTATCTCTGCATCTCTGTTGTTTCCTTCTTAACCTGGGGACAAACTCCATCCTTACCCACTTCCATGTTCCCTGATTAACAGGTACCTTGGACCTCTAATGACATGGGATGATTGATCAGACCAAACATGGTCTCCCTGGGAAGAGGGAGGTGAGGGGTGGGAGGAGGAAGAAGGGTTCATGCTGATTTGGGAGCCCTCAGCACAGGGGAAGAGCTATGTACTAGGTTTAAAGTGTCCATCTCTGTTGGCACAAGCTCTCCTCCATCCAGAGGTCCAGGCTGTGTCGAGCAGAGGACCAGCATCTTCTCCAACCCACCACAGAAGGAAATTTCATCAAGGAAGGTCCTACAAGCTCCCCAGAAGCTGCTCAGTCTTGGAGGCTGAGCAGAGATTTTCTACCCTCAAAAGGCAGAAACCAGACATTATCCCAGCTGTGAAAAGGCTGCTCCTGGGCTTCAAGCCATGGGACAGCCCAGCTCTGTCCCAGGAGTGGAGCTGCAAAGAGAAATATGGTGTCTGGGGCTTTTCTCCTCCATGGAAGGGAGCTCCCAGGGCCTGCCAGTGCAATGAAGCAAGCAGAACATGGGGTCAAAGCACACCACACATAGAGGATCTGCTAGTGTCTCACCAGCTCACAGGAAGGTGTCCTCAAAACCACTGGCAGAAAGAAGGTACATGTGGCTCAGAAATAAGGTTTAAGCTGTGATTTGGAGTTTTATTTTAATCTCTGGAGCATCAAGGGATGATGGTTTTGATGTCAAGGGACTATCATCAGTGTTGGCAACAAGCAGCACAACAGAGAGTCCTAAGAGTTAACCCCTGTGGGGAGATGATTCCTGCTAACAAATCTCAAAGGAGAATAAACAAACAGCCACAGGAAAGAAGTTAGGAATACAGGATGTTCTTTTAATGAGGAGGGTCATTAGATGTGGGATCAACTCCCCTTTTCCTTCCATCCTGGAGTAAAAACCACAAGTGGTCCCTCTAGCCTGTTTTGGGGCTGGGCACAGGTTTTCTGGGCAAGGAGATGCCACCACCCTGAATATCAGCACCAGACAGGTGTCTTGGCTCCTGGAAGAAGGACTGTGGCTGCCTGGACCTTTCCCTGTGGGAATGAAGGAGCTGGGAGCATCCCCTGCTTTGAAAGTGGAGCTGGAGCCCAGCTGCTGTGGCCGGTCTGCTGACTCATTTTAAAATCAACAATAAAAACAGTTGGCTGTGGTGTGATAAAAGGTCTCCTGGTTTATCGCTGACCCGATTCCAGTAAGGACACTTGCACGCTATCTGGGGAGTAACTGGAGGGCTTAACCGAGGAAGATCATTAGGCAAAAGCAAAGATAGGAGAGCTGGAGGTCCTTACCTAACTATGAGCAACTGGGGCTTTCATGGCAATGACCACTGGATTGGTTTATCATGAGGAAACGGGGAAGGAGAGGTGGTGAAGAGATGAGATTCTGCACCCCGGAAAGGACCAGGGTCCTCCTGTTCCTTCCTCAGAGGATCTGTGGGTGGGGGGACCTGAGGGTGCAGCCTCGCACCAGAGCAAAGAGCAGTGCAGAGCTGGGGTAACTTGTTAGATGGGGTTACCTACATACTGGGGGCTGACAAGACACCCATCAGAGAAAATATCTAGCAAAGAAGCCTGCTCAGCTTTGGTCTTCTGACCCTACTGTCCAGGAGCAGGCAAGTTGCCTGGGCTTGGGGTGGCTGTGATTGAAGGGACAGTTTGACTGCAGCATCCGCAACAAGGCAATTGGGACATCACCTGGAGAGGGACCAGAATATCCAAGGAGGTGTGTGCATGCAGGAACATCAGACCAAGCTCTCAGAGGGTCCTCCTGCTTGTGCTAGCTGCCTGGAAAGGTCTCCCAGTGGTACATAGGATGTCTCCATCCCAAAGCTGGGCCAGGATTTTCCAGCCACAGTCCCATCTATGGTGAAACCTCCGTCTCTTCTCTTGAGCCTCTTCCCTTCTCCTTTTCCATCCTGACTTTTTCACCCTGGTCTCTGGTCTACCCCCAGGGGAGGCAATCAGCCCTTGATAAATGCATCTCAGGAAGACCTTCCACTATCAAGGGGCTGTTTCACTTCAGTAATGTTAATATTAATCCACTTATCTGCCCCGGGGCTATAAATCGCTCATCTCCAAAGGGAAAAAAAAATAAAATATATATCCCACTGTTCTTTCTTTCTATCTGCACTTGCTTATTGTGGGCCTTATCAGCAAACACCGCCCGCCTTCGGGGCAAGAGAGTCACGCAACGGCTCCAGCAAACAGGGCTTCTGATCCTGCACCAGCACCAGCATTGAGTGTTCCTACTGCAGCAGGAGTGATAGGACCAAGTCCATAAGAGGCTTTTTACATCATGGGGATGGCATGACATGCTGCTGCTGGCCTGGCAGTCTGTGTGCTCTTCTGAATCATCAAGTTAGGCACTGAGAGACTCAAGAGTCATGTCCAGAATGATCCCAGCTTCCCCTGAAGTAGGTGAATGCCAGCTTTGGAATGTCCTTTCTAGAAAGGTGGTTCATGACTCCATTGCCTTGACCTATGGCCCTTGTCATAGGTAGCAGAGGTGTTGTTTGACTGATGGACCTCATGGATCGTCCTATATCATCCTTCTACTTTTCCTCCAAGACCTCTGACAGCTTGCAGCTCAAACCATGGTTTGCACTTCCTGCTTCTCCCCCCCGTTTTTTCCTGCAATATTTGGATTATGACATTAAGTGGTTGAAGACAAAGCCAGTGTGACACTGAATGAATCTGCTCAGGTTAGTGCAATGAATTCAGGTGGATCTGAGACTGTATCATCTCAGTGTTTAATGACAAGCTGGTGACCAGGTGGGACCTGGACACATTGAGACAAAATGTTCCTCCTTTTTATTCAGGCTTGTTTAGCAGGTCTGAACACTTTCCTGCTCTAGCTGGAATCTCCCTGAAGTCTTAGGCAATCATCTTCCCCATTTTCTTCCCCAACATGCTCTTTCATTTCTGTCTCTTGGAAGATTTTGTGCAATGCATGATGAGTGACTGGTATTCAGAACTGAAAGGAGCTCTCATTGGTCAGGGTCTGCAGCTATGGCTGAGGAGATGACACCCATGGGAACAGATTCAAGAGCAATGTGGTTGACATGGGATGGTTGCACTTGTTCCTGTATCATTGCGTGCCAGATACTGGGTTGGCTAAGATGGCTTTGCATGCAAGGGGAAAAAAAGGAGGCACAAGGCTCTGCTGGCATGGGGGCACGGGTTGACCGACAGCCAATGTAAACTCTTGGGTTGGAGCTGGAAAAAGTCCCGTTCTCCTTCTCTGGCCTGTTGTGAAAATACACTTGCTCCAGTCCAGAGCACCAGCAGCCTGACTTTCTACAGCAAAGGTAAATTCCAGTCAGTGAAAATTTGTCCCAGTTAGTCCAGAAATAGTGATTCTGGCTGGACCTCAATAACATCCTCTTCCTCTCCACCCAAGCTTTGGGCATAAGTTCAGCCACAGTCTTAAACATGGATGGAAGACGTGGGATTATGGCATGGGTTGGTTGTCCTTCAGGTATCAGAAAGCAATTCTAAAAGAATACAGCCTGGTGGTATCCAGGTCTGGGTTTGGGTACATTCCCTTCTCCTCTGGTAAAAGACAGTTCACAACCCTCCATAAATGTGCTTTGTGGTACTCAGACTGGATGTGATGGAATATCCAACATTTGATGGAACACTCAACATTTGGTGGAATATCCAATGCTACAAATGCTGGAAAATGAAAACCACAAGAAATACTACAGAGTGAACAAGATAAAGGAGTTTTGATGGCTTCAGTTTATTTTATCATCCCACAAAGTGGTACCAGACCCAGCTTTGCTACAAGGACACCCAGGTCTTTGCCCCCTCAGTGATATCTGGGCAATGGATGAGCCCACTTCTCAGCTCATGTTCTTCATGGGGAAGCGCTGCTTGACCTGGAAGTGCTCACACCTTTTGTGTTTCATGGACAGTCCATAGCGTGGTGTCATGTCCACCTTCTTGCCATCACGGACACTGAACTCCAGCTGCTGGAGCAAGGTGGACAGGAAAAGGAAGACCTGCCACCTGGCAATGGGTTCCCCAATGCACTTCCTTTTCCCCAGGCCAAAAACCAGCACCTTCTCTGCATCCACTTTATTCACTTTGGTCCCATCAGCACTGAGGAAACGCTCTGGGTTGAAGGTCAGTGGATCCCTCCAAAGTTTCCTGGAAGGAAAAGCATCATTTGCTGAAATGGTGTCTCCTGGCCATGTCTGCAGGGGCGACACATTGAAAGGTAGGACTTGACAGTAAGAATATATCTGAATTTAGGGGTTACCTCACCTGCTCCATTTTCTCTTAAAGCAGGTTGCCCCCACCTCTGCTCAGGAAGATAACTGTGCAGGAAGGGTCCTGTATGACAATGTAGGAGGCTTTCTGCCTTCAGAAGGTACTTACTCATCGTGATTCACTTGCCACTGATTGACAAACACACAGCGATCCTTTGGGATGTAGTAGCCGTTCAGCACTGTGTCCTTGGTTGTGCTGGAGAGAGAAAAGACTCTGAGAGTTTGGGAAGCAAAATGGTTCTTTTGCCTTCTCAGAGGACTGTTAGTCCGCTCCTCATGCTGCTGAAGTAAGGATGCAGCCCAAAGAGATGGCTTTATGAGGGACAGTTGTCCATGAGCTAGTTTGGGCAACCCCTGCCTGAGCAGAGTGGAGTAACTTCAGTGAAGGCAGCAGGCAGCAATAAGGGCTCTTTGGGAGCTCTTTCATTGCCCTGCACAAGAGCTGCGTGCTCTCTGTGTCCATGAGGAAGCCGTCACTTTACAAGTCAATAGTAATGTCCTTGCCTCTCACCACACTGCTGGAAGTGTGGCTGTAACAAGAAGCTTTGAGTCCACCCTATCCCTTTCCTCCTCAGCCCATACCTGTGCGGGATGGTGAAGGGCAGGAAGGATGAGTGCCTGAACATCTCCAGGATGAAGGCTTCTGTGTAGGGCAGTGTGCCCCGGTCTGACAGCCTTGGTCTCCTCTCCCTGCCAATGGTCTGGTCTGAAAGAGGTCAAAAGGAGGGAACAGGCTGGGGTAAACACTGTCCAGAGAGGCTTTGATCCCAGAGGAAACAGGGTGGTGGACTCACCTAGTTCTTCCTGGATCTTCTTCTGCATGTTGGGGTATGTCACAAGATACATGAGACTCCATGACAGGGCCGTTGTCACAGTGTCAAAGCCTGTTCAAAGAGGCATGTAGATGGGGTCTGTACAACTCTCAGGGCATGTGGCTTGGCTTGCTGCCATCACATAGAGCTCTCTTGGATGGCTAAGAAGGCAGAGGACATCCTGGGCACACAGTAAGACTTGGGTTTCTATCCTGTTGGAGCTAAACTCTTTTGCCCTCCTTCACTCTGATTCACCTGGTCTTACAAAGGTTTGTGTAACTTCTCTGGAACCGGGGTAATTTCCACAAAGTAACTCAAAGATGGATTAGTCATCAGACATCTCCCTCAATGAGGAAAAACTTTGCTGGCTTGTGAAGCTATGCTGAGCTATAAGGCATACCCTTTTTCCCTGAGGCCTCTTGCCAGAGCTAATGCCCCATGCTTGTCTCTAGGGGTGTCCCTAGAAGGTCCACAAAGACCAGGGAGCAAGTGCTTAGACCCAAACTGTCAACCTTGAAGAAAATGGGTCAGAATGATAAACATGAGGAGCCTGAGAAAATCTGCAGTAGCTGAAGGACCAGTGGGAAAAGATACCTGCTCCAAAGAGGTCATTCACAAGGTTGACAATCTTCTCATTAGGGATCTGTATGGCAGTATTTGTTTCCACTTTTTTCTCCAGGCACTGCTCAATGAGGGAGTCAGTGATGTCTCGGATATTGTTCTGAGAGGAAGAGAAGAAAAGTCATGGCATCAGAACCAACAGAGGAAGGGCAACAACCTGATGCTGAGGGAGTCCAGGGTCATACAAGCTCTGGAGAACATCATCTGTCAGCACCCACCGTCCCTACTAGTTTTGCAACCTATGAAAACAGTGAAATAGTTGTCCAGGGAACCTGTGTCACGAAACAGATGTTCACACAACAAACTGATCCTGTCACAAAAGGCCATGGAGGGGAAGGAGGACCGCAATGCTAGACTGCACATGGGGAGACTGCAGATGAATGAGACTACAGCTAGACTGGCTAAATGCACCAGTAACTGCAAGAACGTAAATGTCCATTGGTGCTTGGCTGCAAGAAGAAGAAAAACAACTCGCTAATGGAAAGGGACAGAGAGCAGGGACACATTTCTGGTGCAGGTGAGGGTCCTGCAAGCTCTTACCTTGTCATAGGTCTCGTAGTGCTCTTTGACAATCTTCTGCAGGAAATATAGGAATTGTTTGTTGAAATCTTTAAAAAAACTCATGGCACGACTGGGAAGATACTGGAGCACAGGAATGAAGTCAACAGGGTTGCCAGAAGCAGCCACATCCCCAAATTCACTGCTAAGGTTCACTACATCGAGGAACTCTTGATCATTGTGGTCATAACGCTTGCCAAAGCACATGGCACAGATGACATTGGCCACAGAGACCANTGACATTGTAGCCTTCGTCGCTGATGGCATGTAGGAATCCTAAAGGAGTTAATCAGAAGTGTGGTCAAGAGCCAGAATTAGTGAGGGGCTGAGTCCTGCAGATGTTCTTCATGCTGAGAAAAGGCACCAAGTTCCCTGGAACAGTCCAGGTTGATTGGAGCTGCATGTGCAGAAGACACCCAGCCATGGCTTGTGCCCAGGGGAGAAGGTCTGTTTGCAACAAGGCACAGAAATACACAGCTCAAAAAAAGCATAGCAAGACAGGAGGAGAGGAACAGCAACTCTCCAATGAAGGTGTTCCCTTGTGCCCCAGTTCTGTGAGGTTTTAGGGCCAGGAGGCTGGATCTGCTGAGCAGACACTGGTGCATAGGGGGATGAGGAGTGGGGGAGTCATGGGGCTGCCCTACAGGAACACACAGCTTGTTGGGTGGGCAAGGGAGGGAGGGGAGAGACTTGTGCATGAATTTCTCCTTCAGACCTAAATATGACCTTTCTAGTCCTATATCCATGTTCAAAACCAGACACACACACACACATGCACACGCATTGTCTCCTACCCGCAAGTCCTTGAGATACACAGGGCTGGTTTTACTGCCTGCGGCTCCCAGAAAGGTAGGCAGAGGGTGTCCAGCAGCTGCCTGTCCTAGGGAGCAGAAGGGATCCTCTTCTGCTGCCTGGACCTTTTCTCCCGCCACCTGGAAGGCCACAGCTTTATTGTGCTCTCCTTGCTGCATGGGCTGAGGGGTCATGGCACAAAAGCTACCAATTAACAAAGGGGGCCGAGCCCATCTGGAGCCAGCCCAAAAAGGCAGGGCAGATATTTCCTCAGCTCCAACAGTCTCTGGGGGATGAATGGTGATTTTTTCCTTCTGCCCAGGACATGTGTCTGCCCTAGAGCCCAGGACAGGGAGGCAGAAGAGGGTTACTAGGATAGGGGGGCAGAAGGGGGTCCATAAACCCTGCCCTGGGAGGAATGGAGGACACACTCTTGGCATCGCTGCTCCATGGTCTGTGGGTGACTGCATTTCCTCCAAAGACCTTTCCTGGTGTGACCAGACTGTTCCCAGTATCCAGAGAGTCATGTCATCTCCATGGCCACTCTAGAGGTACAGGGAGCTGCAGGCTGTGGCTGCTTCTAGCAGCAAGGGAAAGGGTTTGCAGCAAGACACCTGTGGCCACAGCCCTGTCCAATCCCAGGGAATCATCTGGAAGGTCCCCATGCCCTGGGACTGGTGGTGGCAGGACCTTCTGGCCCAGCAGCAGAGCCAGGTTCAGGTTAACGATTGCCCAGGTTTGCGTGAGAAGGCGGCTGGCTCGCTTCCCCCGGTTCCTCCGTGGCAAACAGGCAGTGAGGGAGAGGAGTGGCGGGGCAGAGGGGAGGAAGTGAGCCAGGAAGATAGGAGAGGTGAAAGGGGCAGTGCTGGGGCAGCTCATCCCCCCAAAAACACAGTGTGACACCTGGCAGATCTTCAGTGACTGGGGCAATATTCAGAGCTTTGGGAAATGCCACTGGGATGAGCTGGGAAGGAGAAGGAATTAGCCCAGTCTTTGGGGTTTGGCCCTGAAGTTTCATCCAGTCTTTGAAAACTAGAATGGGAATTTGCCCCAGCTAAAAGCTGAGCTAATATTTAATAAAGGCTTTCAACATCAGGTCTAATCGGGCTCATTAATGGCAATGACGCTGTTCATTAACGTTTGGCAAGAACAGTTACAAAACCCTGGCTGCTAATCATCATTCTGATAATTGCTGGGCACTTTGCAGACCTACCAGCCCCAGCTCCACCAGGTGATGCCTCCTGGCCAGGCAGACATTGCTTAGGAGCCCTTTTCAGGATGACAAGCTGGGCTTTCACAGTAGCAGGTCTTGTTTCATGGGCTGGGTCCTACCGCTATCTCCTATCCCCATGGATCTACTTACCCCCATTTCATGGAGCTGGGGAGGGGCTAGGGGCAGACTGACCCCCTGCACCAGGCAGCATTTCAGGCCTTGCACTGATGGCCACCCCACACCAACCTCTCCTGATCCATCAGATCCCAAAGCAATGGAGAAGCTGAGGAGGATCCTGGGGCCAGAGGGGCTCCCAAGCACTCACCTACCCCTCTTCCACCCCCTCAAACCCCTTCCCTGTCCATCTCCATCCTCCTTGGTGCTTGCTGCCAAGCCCTTCGAGGGCAGGGTGCCTCTTGATGAGAACTGTGTTAAGAGCTCCTGCCTTGCGTGCCAGGCAGCCTCACGCCCCAGATACATCATCACCCAGCTCTGAGCTCCCACCCTGGCCACCGCCCCATGCAGAGCCCTCAGCTCCCCGTGGCTGGCTGCGGGGTATCCAGAGAGCTGCTTCCAGTCTCTGCACTTTGGCAGGGTTTGTTAGTGAACACAGTCATGCCAGGATGTGCGTGTGCCTGCAGGTGTGTGCACATGTGTCAGACCATGCATGTGCGTGACCGCTTGCAAATACATACATGCAAGTGTATAGATGTGCTGCATCTTTGTCAGCAAGCATACTGATGCATATGCAAGAAACATAAAGCGTGTTTGTGCACATGTATGTGATAAAATATTCACATGTGCACAGCAGGAGAGCATGGATGGACAGCAGCTCTGTGTGTGCAATGTGTATGTATGTGCAGCAACACACTTGTGCAGGTGTGCATATAACTGGGATTACAAGTACATCAGCTGCTTGCATGTGAGTGCAGGGTGACAGAAGGGACGTGGCTTCACCAGGAGCTGTGGGACAGCATGGAGACATCTCCTCCTGAGGTTTATGGACACATCGACATGTCCTGCATGGTTTGTGTGTCCCAAGCAGCACCTCTGCCAAGCCATGGGGAAAGTCAGTGATGGGTCATTGTCACAGTGGGTCCCCTGGGGAGGGACAGCCCTGCTTGAGACCTTCAGAGCACCATTCAGTGTCCCCTGGACCCCAGAGGGGACTTTTGCTGTGGCATGAATGACACTGCCCCTCTTTGTATGGTGGGAAACCACCCTCTCCTCAGCTCCTTATGGTTGGGATGTCTGTGTCCTGTTGAGAGGGATACAAGGGCTGATCCTGTGCTGCTTCGGCGCCGCCTTGACCCCGGGCCAGGCTCCTGGACGTGGGGCCACCGCCCTGGTCCTTTAAAAGCCATTTCCCCCCCACCCACTCATAGCGTGACTGCGAGTGACCGGGGCGGCCCTCCCGGGTCTGGCCGGAGACCCTTCGCACGCGATGTCCCCCGTGCCACCACGGGGGACCCCC
>VWZY01012104.1:119346-154871 GCA_013399075.1 Chloroceryle aenea
GGGTACCTGCTGGGAGGATCGGGCCCCCTCCCGCCGCTCCGTACCCCAGGTGAGTACCTCCGGGGCTGCCCGGAGGATGGAAGGGTGGTAACACTTCCCCAGGAATAGCAAGCCCAGCTGCAGGGGGTTCCCCCTCTATGACTCCCCAAATCTCCTGTAGCATCCTTCCCGGAGCTGCCAGAAGGTGACTTCTGGGGCAAGTCCTGGGGGTACCTTTTGTCCCATGGCCCCTCTCACTCTGGGGTGGTCACCTCCTCTCCATGGGCTGGGAGATGGGGCTCCAGCTGGGCTGCATTCCCTGGGTTGTAGGGGTGCCAGCAGCCCCTCAGGCTCCTTACTCCATGGGAGCTGGGAGTCCCGAAGAGGGCTGTAGCACCTTGCTAAACCCAAGGGGAGGCAGGACTCAGACTCAGCCTTTTCCTGCTCCTACCTCTGGGGTTTCTGTGGGGTTTTGGACAGAGCTGGGTGCTTGCAACCTGCCAGCCCCCTGCTGCACCCGTGGTTGGCTTCCGTAGCCAGCAACACCTAGGGAGGTTCATGATAATGGCATTTTGGGTTTCCTGGTAAGCAGAGGCTTGGCATGAGCAACCCCATTGCTCAAACTCTGAGGATTCAGCTCTGCCAAAGCCAAGTGCTCTGGAAAGACTTTGCAGTAGAAAAGAGAGGTCATAAAGTTAGGAGAGCATGTTACTTACACCGTCACAGAGAGAAAAAGCAGTGGAAACTATTCCTTTAACTCCTGGCTAGCAAAAGCCCCTGCTTTTAAGCACAAGCAGATTCCTAATGTGTGGAAAACCAATGCAGCTCTGGATCAGAAGTTGAGCCCAGCTTTCCTATATGCAGTCCTGTGAGGTTGCTACTATGAATGTCTACAACTAGAGGTGTTCCATGGATCTCCTCACCTTCATAATGCCTCTTTGCTTTATTATGAAGGTTTCTGCATGGTGGCAGCGATGAAGGCTGCAATGTCGCTGGTGGGAAACCAAGGAGTTGTCTCAGCCACCGAGGTTCTCCTCGTGGCTGCCGTTTTCTGCCTGGTCTTCTTGCTCATCCAGTCCCTCCAGCAGCATGTGCCCAAGGGGCTGAGGAGCCCCCCAGGACCCAGAGGTTACCCCATCCTTGGCAACGTGCTGGAGCTGAGGAAGGACATGCATCTGGCCCTGACCAGGCTGAGCCAGAAGTATGGGGACGTGATGGAGGTCAGGATCGGCACTCGGCCTGTTGTGGTGCTCAGTGGGTTGGAAACCATCAAGCAAGCCTTGGTGAAGCAGGGAGAAGACTTCATGGGGCGCCCGGATCTTTACAGCTTCCAATACATTTCGAATGGCCAGAGCCTGGCCTTCAGCCCCGACTCAGGGGAAGTGTGGAAAGCCCGCAGAAAGCTGGCCCAGAATGCCCTGAAGACCTTCTCTATTGCCCCCAGCCCCACCTCCTCTTCCACCTGCCTTCTGGAGGAGCATGTCTCCAAGGAGGCTGACTACCTGGTCACCAAGTTTCTGCAGTTGATGGATGAGAAAAAGAGCTTTGACCCTTACCGGTACCTGGTGGTCTCTGTGGCCAATGTCATCTGTGCCATGTGCTTTGGCAAGCGTTATGACCACAATGATCAAGAGCTCCTCGATGTAGTGAACCTTAGCAATGAATTTGGGGATGTGGCTGCTTCTGGCAACCCTGCTGACTTCATTCCTGTGCTCCAGTATCTTCCCAGCCGCACCATGCAGCTCTTTAAGGATGTCAACAGGCGTTTCACCTTCTTTGTGCAAAAAATTGTCAAGGAGCATTACACCAGCTTTGATAAGGTAAGATCTTGGATGTTCTTAGATGTGGGTAGACATGCCCACAATTGTCAGATGATACCTGCCTCATACTGGGGGGAAGGGGGTATTTTCCCCACCACCTTTGCAAGGGAAAGCTCCTTGGAGCTCTCCAAGCTGCAGTTAATCCTCCTGGGAGAGGGCTCTGGAAAGGGGAGGTTTCTCCAGCTCTACATGTCCACGATGTCCCTGACCCACCAGCTCTTCCCCAGGAGCAAATCCGGGACATCACAGACTCACTGATTGAGCACTGCCAGGAGAAGAGTGTAGGGGAGGATGCCCGTGTCCCACTCTCCAATGAGAAGATCATCAGCATTGTCAATGACCTCTTTGGAGCAGGTGAGAACCTTCCTGAGGGTAAAGGCTTGCTTCTGGGAGATTGGGTGGGAAGCTGGAGCTGTTGGGGTGACAACCTGCCCACTCTTGGGTGTTTGAAGTTGCTACTGGTCTTTTCTGTGGCTTCCTGAGCAGTGACCAGAGCAGATGGCTTTTCAGTGATATCTGATGGGGCAACTGCTCTAAGACAAGAATAATGGTATCTGTAAATACCTGCTGGCCTGTCCTCTTTTGGTAACTAAATGTCCTTTTCATGTTTGTCCAGGCTTTGACACTGTGACAACTGCCCTGTCATGGAGCCTCATGTATGTCGCCTTGTATCCCAACATCCAGAAGAAGATCCAGGAAGAACTAGGTGAGTCCACCAACCTGTTTCCTCTGGGGCCAAAACCCCTCTGTCCAGGGCTTACTCCAATCCACTCTCGCCTTTCAACCTCCCACAGACCAGACCATCGGCAGAGAGAGGAGACCAAGGCTGTCAGACCGGGGCACACTGCCCTACACAGAAGCCTTCATCCTGGAGATGTTCAGGCACTCATCCTTCCTGCCCTTCACCATCCCGCACAGGTATGGCCTGGAGCTGCCGACATTATCTGGGCGATTTTTTTGGAGTGGTTTTCTGGGAGGTGACATTTAGACAGATAAACACCTGGGAACTGATCCCTGCTATGGGGAATGATTCCAGTGAACAGCCTGAATTACTCTTGTTAAAGCTCCCCATAGCTTTCACGCTTGCTGATAGTGCACTGGTGCCTGTGGATGCACTGACTGCCCTCCTGGGGCTAAATCCTTCACTTTGAGGATAGTTTTACCCCAAAGCCTTTGCTAGTGGATGGATGGCAAACACCCCTGGGTTTATATTTCTCCCTGCTTGGAAGAATCCGCATCACAACTCATCCAGATTCCTGAAGCTGGAATCTTTCTCTGAGAAAAAGTGTTAACCAAGATGATTTAGTCTCCCAAATAGAAACTGGGGTATTTCATAGCCAGTCTTAAAAGTAGAAATAGAACACAGAAGAAAACCACCCCTGGGACTTGCCAAGCTTTGTTTCTTTGCCAAGCTGTGGGTCTCCTCTGAACTCCTCCCCTCCACATGGATTTCTTTCAGTACAACAAAAGCAACGGTGTTGAATGGCTATTACATCCCCAAGGGTACCTGCGTGTTTATCAACCAGTGGCAAGTGAACCATGATGAGTGAGTATTCCAAAGCCCCATCCCAAAATCCAGATGGGTTGTGAAGGCAGGAGAAAGCAGATTGGACCAGAAATCATGTGGGTTTGTTTTGGGGCCCAACCTTGGCTCTCCTGGGTGTGGAGGTGCTCTGGGTTGACTTGGTCACCGGTTCAGCAACTCTCCAACACCAGTGTTTACCCAATTTATGTGCAGTGAGTCCTCAATGAACGGGACTTTCCATGTATGTGTGAGGGCTGGCAACTTGGGCTGCTGAAAAATCAGGTATTTGTAGATCCTCCTGCCAAGCAGCCCTTGTGATCTAAGCTGTCAGCTCTGGATATACTCAACAGGAACCACTTGGTTCCCTCTTTCAGGGTGAAAAATGTCCTGACATGACTCTCGTTAAACTCAATAAGCTCATGTGGCTATTGCTGACAATCAGCTTTGGTGAATGTAAGGGGTGTGGAAACCAAAGCCCCATCTAAACCCTCCACTGATCTCCAGTAGAGACCCTCCTGGGAGGGGAGTAAGTTGACTAAGGCTTGATACAGAAAGTGGTTCCCAGATCAGGTCTTTTGGGTCAGAAGTTCAAGATGCTTTTATCCAAATAGAAATATTACAATAGTCCTTTTGCTCCCTTGTATGCTGGTGACTGTTGCAATGGGAACACTATCTTTAGCACTAGAGAGGATTCCCATAACCAAACAGAGATATTCTCAGAAAAGACACTGGAAATTCCCACGTGGCACCTCCCATCAATGGAGCTGGGACAGGTTGGGAAGTTTTGCTGTAAGGATTCAAGGCGAGGAAACCCTCAGGTCTCCTTCCTTCCTTTTTTTTCCTAAGAGCTGCAGCCTGATTTCTGTGCTCTCCTTTTGACTGAAACTGTAGGATCTCTAGCTATTGCACACTGAATTAAACCCATCCCTGGCATCTGCCCAGACAAACATTATCTGAGTTTGAAATAGAGTTTTCAATAGACTGAGCTGATAGGGTCTGACATGTAGTTGGCATTTTGGATCAGGGCTAGAGGTTGCCAAAGTTTTGGGATGGTGAAATGAGAAAGCATCACAATGCATCTCCCTGTGAGGTTTTTTTGATTGTCCCCACCTCAAAGGGTGGAAATGTCATCTTCAGGTATGTCTCCTTTCTACTCCAGGAAGCTTTGGAAGGATCCCTCAACTTTCAACCCTGAGCGGTTCCTCAACACCACAGGGACCGAAATAAACAGGATGGAGAGCGACAAAGTGCTATCTTTTGGCTTGGGGAAGAGGCGATGCATCGGGGAGTCTATTGGCAGATGGGAGATATTTCTCTTCTTGGCCATCATGCTGCAGCAGCTGGAGTTCAGCCTCTGCCCTGGGGAAGAGGTGGACATCACTCCTCAGTATGGACTGACAATGAAATACAAGAGATGTGACAGCTTCCAGATCAAGAAGCGTCCCCCCCCGAAAAGCTCTCCATAAGCTGTGGGAGGAAGCATCACTTTGCAAAAGAAAGCCATCCCTTGCAGTTGGATGCTCAGTTTGCTTTTGCTAATGCTCTCTAGAAGCCAGCACAGCCCCTTGTGTTGCTTCACTGGAGGCTTGTTCTTCTTGTGTAAATGAGAGCAGGGAGGGATAAAAATGGCTTTGTCAGCCTCCTTGCAGCCCCCCTGGCCACCTCTGTTGCCTGCAGAAAAGCTCACCAGAGGTCCAGCCTTCTCATCCTCTTTTGGGGAGCTCTATCTCTGTACTGGGGAGGAGGATGAGGGTGCTTTGGGCTGAGAAAAGCAGTAAGGGATGTCAATAGGGGTGTCCTTACTCTGCCCAGTGCCATGGGCATCTCCCTTCATCCACCTAATGGGAATAAACATGCAGGCTCCTCCCTGAGAAACCTGGCCAGCCTTTTCCTGGGGTATGAAAGCCTTTAAATCTCATTTGGCTGAGCTCTTTGCAAAGCC
Source organism: Chloroceryle aenea (assembly GCA_013399075.1). NCBI lineage: Eukaryota > Metazoa > Chordata > Aves > Coraciiformes > Cerylidae > Chloroceryle > Chloroceryle aenea. The sequence continues at coordinate 124,613 of VWZY01012104.1, forward strand.
TTCTGCTCCTTGTGTTGATGGGAATGGGCTCTCCCTGCTGCTCCAGATGCCTTCTGAAGAGCTCGCAAGGCCAGACCTACCCCTGTGCCAGTGCCTGCCTCAAGCAGACCCATTCTGGGTGCACCCTTGCACAGCTAAATTCCCTGAATGTAAAACCCCCAAGTGTTTCTACCAATCTTCAGTGACAGCCTACTAGAAAACAAAAATAGATCTATAACTCCATAAGTAGTGCTCCTCACAAACTGAGATAATAGTTGAACTCCTCACAAGAAGCCTTCTGGAAAATATCAAAGGATGGACAATAAGGGACAAGCAACAGTAGGAGGCACATCAGAACACTTCTGGCTTTCAGACTATGGATTTGCTGCCTTTTTTTAACTGATGGTGTGGGTGTTGGGTTTGGTTTTGTTTGTTGTTTTAGCAAGTGATAGGTTTCTATATTCGGCCTGGTAAAAGGAGGAAGGGCTGGGAGACTGCAGGAGATTCACTGCTTTATACTGCAGAGTGAAGGTGAATTCTTGTGGCAGAGAGCAGCGATTCCTGCTTGCTTCTACCCGTGTGGAATGCATTCATATGCTGGGATATAAACCACACAGTATTTCTAACCCAATAAAGACTTACTTGAATGTTTCTTAAGTTTCTTGATGGTCCTTTTGACAGGGAAAAAATTTTGGGGGTCACCCTATTCCCCTCCTCTATCAGATTTAAAAATCTGATTTGGACATGTTGGGTGAGGGTTTTTCCTATGGGGACATGAGCTGGCTGTGCCTGTACAGTCAGGTCTGTGACACCAGTGGCATTAGGGAGATTTTAGTCCTCGTGGATGCTGGGTCTGATCGTCTGCCTGGGTACATAGAGAAGCTAAAAACTCAGCTAGGAGCTGTGGAGAGGTGATGCTGAGCTCTGTCTCAGCTCAGGATTTCACTAAAATTCGGGAGTAGTCCTTTTATCCCTGAAAAAAAAAAGAACCCATGGTCTGAAAGCAGCATTTCAGAACCCTCAGGGAGGTGATCCACAGAGGAATGCTTCAGGCCATCGCCTGCTCCATGCTTCCCCCTCTCTGAGCACTGTTATTTCCAAGGCTTTACCTAACTCCCCTTAAAAAAAAAAAAAGTCAATAAACATTAAATCGCCATGCAGATAATAAAGGATAATACACAGAAGACTGGGGTTTGTGTGTACCTGAAGTAGCATCCCTGCCCCAGGATGCTCTGTGCTGAGCTGCTCTCTCCCCACCCAGGGATAAAAACAAAATAAGGGTGGAAAGGTTAATATTTGACTTCATCCATCATCGGGACACAAAGCTGAATAATTCAGTCGCTTTTCTAATGGCACCACTGCTTTTAATTGGCATCCCTGGCACAGCCTGCTGTTGAGGTCGGGAAGATCGTCCAGTGCACAGAGCCAGCACCCCACCCGCTCCTTCCTCCAAGTAATAAGCAAAACAGCTTCGAGGGGCGGAAAATGCTAATTTTTAATGGAGTCGAGGAGAAAGCAGGAGAGGAACGTGGCCATGCCTCTGCCGGTGAGCCGGAGCGGGGTGATGGGAGTGTGAAGGAGGTGATGGAGGTGGTGATGTGATAGAGGTGATGGAGGTGTGATGGATGCTATGGCAGTGTGACAGAGGCAATGGAAGTGTGGCAGAGGTGATGAAGGCATGAAGGAGGCGATGGAGTTGTGATGATAGAGGTGTGACAGAGGTACGATAGAGGGGAAGAGCAGCAGGTGATGGAGGATGTTTGGCAGCAGTGATGACAATGATGGAGATGTGACAGAGGATGGACATGTGGCACCAGTGATGCAGACACGATGGAGGTGATGAGTGGGAAGAAGGTGAGGGATTCATGCTAGAATTGACGGATTCATGACGGAGGACGTGTGACAGCAGCGACGGAGGTGTGACCGAGGCGATGGAGGCGGTGGGGGCGCAGGGGAAGGCGCGGAAGGTGAGGGAGGATGGGTGAAAGCCGCGGTGACCGCGGGAGTGGAGGGACGGGCGTGCCGCGGCGCCACCGNACCCTCATCGAGCCCTGCCGAGAGCCTGTGACTCATCCTAGTTTGTCTCTCAGGTACCGAGCAGGTGGGCTCAGCGGTTTTTCTCCCCTAAATAAGTGAAGCTGCTTCAGTGCTACCTCATCTTTCAGCAGGGGAGAACTTGCATAGTGGTTATCTTTTCTTCTTGAGCAGTGGTGCCTGGTGTGCAGAGCTATTGACTTGTCACATGCTAAGTTACTGCTTACAAGCTCTGTTTGTCTTTGAGTAAACTCTGTGACTTGAATTTCTTTTTTTTTTTTTTTTAGCATGCAAGAATGTCAGGTGTATCAGTAATACACACTTGAAATAAAAGATGTGGGGTAATATAAGATATCTGTGAGTTGCATGATAAAAACCCAGAGTATAAGAGCATTAGGCAGGAGGCTTGACTTTCCAGATGTATATAAACAAAACAAACGTGCTTCTGTTTTTCCAGTGTGATGAAGTAAATCCTCATTGCATGTGTAGCTCATTCCCTCTTCTGAATGATTTACACAGAAAGTAGTAGAATGTGATCCTCTGAGATGAGTAGTTTCCCTTGTTTTAGTTTATGTTTGCACATAAAAAGAGGGTTTTGTTTTTTTTTTCCTGGTAAAAGGAGGCTGTTATTTTTGAAAAGGGTCCTTGTCAGATGGTGATGTGCACTGAACTCTTCCCCTTGCTTTCAAACAGAGATACAAAAGGCAGGAAAGGCAATGGAATTTTAGTTCTACTGCAGCTACTGGGGGATGTGTGATCTGTGTTTTGAAAGCGCTTTTTATCAGCCGTCATCTTGGAATCCAGACATTGTTATCATGGGTTAATGTAAATACACAGAAACAGGAAAGAGAGAAGGCTGATCCTGATGAATTTACAGCTTATTGACCAAGTTTAGTGTTTGCTTCTCTTTGAAACATCCCCTGAAAGCTGGGGGAAGGGAGGATTTTGGTTTTGGTAGCACGCATACATCCCAGTTATTTTCAGGGCTTCTTTTCCTTGCATCTTTTTCCAAGAAGCTCATAACAGGAAAGCCTTGAAGAGAATTCAAATGACTCTCCCAGAAGTGTGGTTTATATATTGATTTTAATCTTCCTGGATTATCTCCTGTGCTTTCTGTCTCTGTGTTCCTGACAGTAAATATCAAGGATTCTCCCTCTTACTGTTGATTACAGCATGAAAGGCAAATATATCCGGTAGTCATCTTCATTTAGGAGCTTGTCAGCTCTTTAGTGCTGCCGTGATGCTAGCGAGCCTGCCATCTTCCTCTGCTCTTTGTCTGGAGGAAGAAATCACAGATCAAAAGCTGTGCTTAGCTGCTTCAAAGTAGCTCGAAACAAGTTCAGTCAAGCACCAAAACGGAGGGAGTTCCCTGGGACTGAACAAAGTGCATTTGTCCCCCACTGTGTTGTGGTAGAACTCGATGTGAAGAGGAGTATAGCTTTCTTTGCTTATTTATCTAATTGTGATTTAGGATGCTAATATACCCCTGTCTCTGGAGAGCATGAAGACCTAGACCCCAGTGTTGTTTTTCTTTCCCTGCTTGGTATCTGTCCTCTTAAGGTTTTGGTTTTCATTTGTATGTGCAGAGATCAATTGCCTCACTGCTGAGTGTTCTCCAAAACTGTTCTGCCCTTGTATTTGTACACCAAAATTTAAAAAAGGGAAGTGATGATGAATTCTCTGTTGGAAACGATGGGGAGAATGTCCACAGACAGTAGGGCTACCTACTGAATATTGCTTGAATTCAGTTAGAAACAATTTATTTCATGATGCAAACAGTGCTTTATGTTACAAATAATCATATAGGCAAAGCCCCATCCCAGGATTTACATGTTGGTGTCTGTACAGACGTTATTTCCACCCCAGAAAGGAGCTGACAAAGCTGGAGCCTGGGTGGGACCCAGACCTCTGGGCTGGGGGATGCAGTTGATGCTGATTCAGGTTGTCTCTTTCATCGCTTTCTTACAGCCAGGCCTGTGTCTCTTTACAGCAGTTGTGCGCCAGAAATATGGCTACAGACTGGCTCGGGAGCATCGTGTCAATTAATTGTGGAGAGAGCTTGGGAGTCTACCAAGGGCGAGTGTCTGCCGTGGATCAGGTCAGCCAGACTATTTCCCTGACGCGGCCCTTCCACAATGGGGTCAAGTGCCTCGTGCCGGAAGTCACTTTCAGGTTAGTGTCTTTCCTTTTTTCCTCCTGTCTTTTTTCCAGACGAGGGCTGTGGTGGTTTGGGTATTTTAATTTGGTTTGCCCTAGAAATGATTTTTTTTTGCCTTAGAGACATTCGGTAGCAGTAGGGAGGTTTGGGTGAGAAGTGCCTACCCTGTTTCTGCTGCTTTGTGTATAGGAGATTTTCTGGCTCTACAATTACAGTGTTAGAAGTGGTGGAGCTCCAACTTGGAGGATATTTGTGGGTGAGACTCTGTGTGTGTGTACGTGTGTATAAATCTATCTATGCACTGTGTGCCTGTGTTGTGGTGTCAGGTTTTTTGGGTGGCTGAGGGGACTGGCATAAAGCTTTGCCCTCAGCATGTGTACTACATGTAATTCAGTTGTGACAGAAGAGAAAACAGAGTAGTCAGTCATTAAAATCATTGCCCCAGTACTCTTAAATCTAGTGCAGTTACTAAAGGGAGATCCATTCCTTCTGCCTTTGCAATGTTCTTTCCTCCGTGGAGAGAGGAGAGAGTTTGGAACCCAAAAGCTGCATCAGCTCAGCAACATTGTAGCTCTTGGGAGTCTTTTCCCACCTCTTCTGGTAACACTGTGCTTAACAAGAGCAAATAGGAGTCACTTGTCACTGGACATTTTCCTGTTAGGATGGTAAAGACTCTGGGTCATTGTTTTTTAAATAAGATTTGAGTCCTTTGAGTCAATACTCTTAATTTATTTTTACTTTGAAGAGCGTATCTGGGAAATAAACAATGACCATACTCTTCCAGGAGATGTGTGGAAGCTTGTAGCAAGCTCTTGCTACTTTTACATTCCCATTGGACTAATACTAAGTTTAAAATAGAAGACCCTAATTTCTGATTTATTCCTGTCAATCAGTGCAGATGGAGGCCTTTGTAGCCTCCTCTTTGGTTTGGTTTGGCTCCTCCCTGGCGCTACGTTCGTTTTCTTTATCCCTTTTCTGAGGAAATGTGAAGCGCCATCCTTGTCTGAGCATGAATTGCACTAATCTAAGGGTAGCTCTCTGTAGAAGTGGATTAAAAGTAATAGTAGCCTCAAGGCTGAGATTAATTATATTATCTAGAAGCTGTTAAATTAAAGCCAATTGCTGCAAAGGCCTGTGCCTGTTGCTTCTATTTTTTGCCTGACTGCTTCCTGCTTCTGAGGGAACAGAACCTCTCAAACAAAGCCCAAGTGCAGTATAGAAATAGCTGAGTTGTTATATTGAAGATTCATGTCATTTCAGTTTGATATTTTCATGTCTGTGGAAATATCCTGTGTGAGTATTAAAATCCTTTATTTTTTCCTTGTTTTTATTGATAATGGCATCAGGAAAAGCCCACTGTACAGCACTGCACATTTTTCTTTTGGGATTGTTTCTTGCAGAGGTACCTCAAATGCCAAATTCCTGAATTTCTGGTTTTCTTTTCCTGTTTTTAGGGCAGGCGACATTACTGAGCTGAAAATCCTGGAGATCCCCGGGCCAGGGGACAGCAGACAATGCAGTGATCTGCAGCAGGCAGAAATGGGCATCCCTGGTGTTGGGTGCCAAGTGGGCCCCAGTCAGAATGGCACTGGGAAAGTGTTAAAGAAGCCCATTTCCAGCAGTGCCCCACAGAATATACCAAGGAGAATGGACACAAAGAACCAGGATATAATCATCTCTCCACAGCAGCAATGCTCCAAGAGCTACATGGATCGACACGTGGAAGCGTTGAGTCAGTCCAAAGGCTTCCGGCGCAGGCACAATTCCTGTGAGTATTTGTATTGTCCTGCAACTTGCCCTTTCACCTGCTTGAGTTACTGCCTTGACATCTTCCCTTCTTCAGCCAGAATGTTCCAAACGGTGCTGGAAGCTTCTGTTTGGTCGCTTTTATACTTGTATTGCCACCTGAAGGTCTGGAAAAGAGGAATTTAGATCATGAGGGTTGAGTCTTCACAAGTTGTGCCTCAAAACATAGATCTTCCAAATGTCTGGCTCTTACCTTTGTATCATCATCCGTCATAACAGATTTAATCTCATTTAATCTCTTGTAGTACGCAGAGAGCAGCATACTGGTGTTTTCTTTACTGCAGCATTTCTGAGATGCAGAGTGGTCAGTGCCTATTCACATAAACCTAAAGAGTTCTTTATCGATGTTTTTGTTAAGTAAATATTCAATTTTAATTAGCAGAGAGACTCCCTGTCCCACCTTGTGTATTACCCTGCTTCACCAGCATCAAATGCTAGGAATTGCAGAGTTGAACAGTGCTGGTTACAATGAGTATTTGAAAATTGCCCAATAGCCAGCCTCCATTTTTCTTCTGAATGGAGCTGGAAAGCAATTGCAAAACAATATTTTCTGTTTCAAGCCTGTATGACTGGTTACAACATTGCCCTACAAGTAATTACAAATATTCTTTGCTATCTTGTTAAAAATGCAAATGAACAGGCTCTGAGGTACAAGTACAATCAGTGTATCTCTTTAAGTTGAGCATCTGTTATTTTTATTTGTCTACAAAATCTTCAGCCATCTCTCACACTGTTCAGGAATGTTTCAGTTTTTTCTTCTCCAAGCCCCCTGGGCTATGCTTCTTTCCAGCTCCTCACCATCCAATTATTGAGACGTCAGCATAGTATCCAGCCTATTTCCATTACTTAATTGTTGGAGCATCCGTGCATATCCCACATCTTTCCATGACTTCATTTTTTTCCTCTCTTGCTGTCGTGTTTAACAAAAGCAACAAAACCAAGGTGGGCAAAGCTGCTTCAACAGGGAGATCAAAGGCTGTGTTTTTTGTAGAGAAATTCCTGAACCTTTGGAATTCATTCTCCCCACCCACCCCCACCCCCGCCATCAGCTCTTCTTATTTTCTGAAAGTCTTGTAACTCATTTTATACTCTTTTCTTTATTTAAATGCTTGTCATATGGTGTTGGTGGGAGGAAGAAGACTGGAATGATGTGGAGGGGGACGCACATGCTCCTTGTTGACCTGATGAGCTTCAAACCTGTCTGGTTTTCAGTGCTTTACTTCTGCTCAGGCCTAATCACTCGCTGTAGGAGGAGAGCTAATTTTTGTTTTTTTTTCCTAAATTCATTAAATAAAAAAGGAGTGTGGAGGAGGTCCTGGCTCTGTGAAGGTGGTGGGTGCAAGCATCTGAGGAAGAATGGGCTGCAATGTCATCTAGAACTTGAGTCATGCAGGGTTTAATACAGTTGGAAGTTGACCTCTTGATGCCCTTTAGCGTGCGAAGTAAGGGGCAAAGTTCCCTCCTTGGAGCACTTGTGTGACAGGAATCGATAAACAAGAAGTGCCAACGTGGGTTTCACAACAATGGCTTCTGTGCTCCTCTGGCACTGGGCTCCTTTGTGCCAGGGCTGGCAGCAAAAGCTCCCACCAGGATCTTGCAGGAAGGTGGACAGCTCGCTAGAAACTTTGTTTGCTTGTGTGCTATACACTAAAGTATTTTTTTTCCTGAGAAACAACAACAACAAAAACCCCTGGGATGTATTCTTTGTCTTTCTAAGGAGGCACTTTTCTGTCTGTCTTCAAGCTGCCAACTCTACACAGAGCCATGGGCTGTTCTCCTTAATAAGCTTCCAGCGTACACCAGAGGGGCTGGAACTTCCAATCCAAAGGGAGCCTGACTAGAAGTTCTGGCTTTCTGTAGCTGCTTGGATCAGGCCACGAGAGTGGTGGCTTTCAGGCAATGGCTTGGGTTGATGTATCACACTGGTGGCCTGGAAGGCAGAAGACACTTCTGTTACCCTTAGCTAAGATCCTTCTGCCTGAGTTTTTCCTCCCCTCTCCTTGCCCGATTTTTAGGCTCTTTTCCCTGAACAGCATCAGCTGCCAGTTTCCTTGCTGGTCTAGACGGCAAGAAGAACACCCCATTGCTTCACTGGCAGTTCACTGGTGGCCCGTGCGATTTCTGTTAGGAAGGTTGTAACACAGCCTGTGAAAAGACAGACGGGTGTGCGGGTCAGCAGTATTTTGGAGTTGGCATCTATCGGTGTGGATTAAAGAGCTGCCCGCCACAATTCCGGCACAGTTCGTTTTGATGAGGTATGGTCTTGGCTCCCATTCATTGTGTCTGCAGGGGAGCCTGGGGAGCTTTCCAGCCATTGTTCTCACAGCTTTTCTAGCACAGCTTTTTATTCTGTCAGCATTTACACCCTGCTCACATCAGCTGCTTCTGTTCCCTGGACCTGCTGCATGGCGGTGCGGCTATCCCCATGTTCTGCTTTTCAGGTCAGCTGAGGGTAGTGTGGAGTTGTTTGCAGAAGAATCTGGCAACAAGCATAAAAACTTGGGTGGCAAGAATGGATTTGCCATAATGCTTGACACTGACACAGGCTGGTTTTGCTGTTGTGCTCAGCTGAGCTCTGAGAGGCCCTTGGCTATTGCTGGTGTTTGTGAACGTTTGGAGAACCCAGCCTTGTGCTGGTCAGGATTTTCATTCCAACTGCAGCATCAGATGGGATTCCCTTGTTGGTAGTGGCAGTTGCTAGCTCCGTACACCTTCAGAGTGGTTTATACGTCAGCTTTGGTTTGGGAATCCTTCATCCAGAGCAGCAAAGTCAAAAGCTTTCTGTTTCTTTCAAAACTGCATGTAAGTGAGTGGTCCTAGATTGCATACTGGAATTCTCCTTGCCAGAAAGCCCCATCTTTTTCTCTCTTCTTATTCGTGAAGTTTGCTCACTGCCCTTTAGTGGCTTCTTGGCCAAAGATGTGTTGCAGCAGGCTGTTCTCCCCTCCGTGGTTAAAAAAACTCCTTGATGTCTCCAGCAGCTTGAAAATCACTGTGTCTGAAAATGAACTACCTGCTGTAATTAGTAGCCGTTTCAGATGATTGTAAAGAGAGGCTGTATAAATGGAGAGTATTATCAAAGTGTGGTAAGGCTGACCACGCAGTGCTGTGTCGCTGGTTTCAGTACGTGCAGAATAAATATTTGATGCTGGCTGTTGTGCTGATCCTGCCATTTTGAGGAGGTAAGTGGCTTTGTGCTGCGGTCAGTGATTTTCATGCTGTGATGAAGTTAGAGTAAATCCAGTGAGCAGGATGTCTGGGTTCCTGTGAGAGACTTGTGCTGTCACAGCTTTGTGGGTGCCCTTTAAAGTACTTTATTTATTTTAAACTTGTGCCGTGGTTCCAGTGCTCAAGCAACTCTTTTTAAATTAGTAGAAGTTGAGCACTCAAACTGCTGCCATATTTAAACAACAACAACAAATAAACCCCAAACCCAAACAGAACAAACTACTATCACAAGGAAAATTATGAGTGGGGGGCAGACTGTTTTGTTTTTACAGGGAACAATGACTCTGCAAAGCCTTGAAGGTTTGGGTTGTATCTCCTGTTTTTCAAGGTGTGGAATACTGGACTCTGACTTCCTGGTGCTTTTTAGTTGTTACTGGGCTACGGCGTAATTGGAGGCTGAAGCTGCAGTAGCTTTTTGAGAGGGAGTGTTTCAGGGTGTTCATGTCTGTTTTGTTTAGCGCAAGTGCTTGAGACATGCTCTGGGGAAGGAGCTGCCTTGCTAGGGGGCCTGGGAAAGCTTTCAGGTTAGTCACAGTTCTCTAGAAAAAACAAGTGACACACTGTTTAAAATATGGGGAAAAATAAAGGGGGGGGAAATCCTTGCTGAGAAAATGCATTCCTAATTGAGAAGAAAACCAAGTCCATATCCTTAGCAAGTCATCTTTCAGTGTGGTGTCAGTTAGACATGTCATTAGGACTCAATATCATGCTCTAAACCAAACTTGTCAGAGCTTACAAAATCCTTGATAAGCATCGGAGAACTCCAGGCAGGCCTGCCTGCGCCTTCTAAGAAAGCGTGCTCTGCTCCCATCTGGTTTTATAGTGTTTGCTCTCAAGGTAGTCTTAAGTTGTGTAATTGAGCTACTGAATAACTGCTGTAGAGGGATGAGTTCTCTTTGTTAACTTGGTCTTGAATGTGTCTGTCCCTGTCCCCTTTCTGAAAGAGATGAATGTTTCTGTATAAACAAGTGCCAGGAGAAAGGTCCTTCACTTTCTGGTGGAAGTGCTGATCCTGTCAATGGGGTGGAGGATTTCCACACTGGAGAAATGCGGGAGGTCAGAGCTCAGGTTTGTTAGGCAGCTGCTCCACCAGTCTGACCCGAGGTTACAAATAAGCTGCCTCTCCAAGGCAGGGAGAAGGAGGGATTTGTCAAGACCAAGACAGACTTGTTTGCATTTACAAAGGTGACAATTGGCAGGGGGCCATGAAGGTTGTGCCTGTTGCAAATCTCCTTGGGATGTTTTCTAAGTATCCTTAGATGACTCCAAACTTCTTCCTGTCTTCTCACTGATTGGTAATAATGTGTAAACAGAATAAAAGAAAATTCTGTTTGTTCATTTATGGAGGAGATATGTAGAGTGCACATCATTGTGGTGTCTTGGTGTCAGTTTTTTTCTGCGTTATCAAATGGCTTCTGTCAAACTCATTTGTATAAATCACCTGCAAAGGTGATTATCTTAAACTGTGAGAAATATTTTGGTGGAACGAGCAGTTTTGGTGTGACAACTCATGACTCCATCTGTTGGACAGTGTAGGCAGTACCCACCATGCCTTGAATTGTCCTGAAATGTTTTGTAGTAATTGCAAATTTAACAAATTTAGCAAACAGATGAATATTGTCTGGACCTGATTTTGTACAAGTGGCCCGAATAATAATGTAAGAAATAAGAGAGCCAAGGGATATATTGACCTTGTATATGGGCTTGTATCAGTCTGCGATCTCCAGCTGGCAACGAGGAGACTTCCACCAGGCTTACTCCAGAGAAAGCAGGCTTATATGCTTGCGATTGACAAGCAAAACACGCAGGCTGATGAATAAGTAGAGTAATGCAATAGAAATAAGGAGCAGGGCTCCATAACTGTACAGAAATATGTACCTAATGATAGCAAGCATGAAGAAAAAAGAAATGCTTTATATTCGGGGGTTTAAGTTGTCCTTCAAAGTGTATGAGCAAACAAGGCTTTTTTTATGCCCCACTTTCTACTTGCTTTTATTTTTGTTTAGGGTCATCCAGTAGCCGTCACCCGAACCAAGTGACTCCAAAGAAGAGCGGTCTGAAAAACGGGCAGATGAAGAGCAAAGACGATGAGTGCTTTGGGGATGACATTGATGAAATCCCAGACACGGATTTTGATTTCGAAGGGAACCTGGCCCTTTTCGACAAGGCGGCTGTGTTTGAAGAGATTGAAATTTATGAGAGGAGGAGCGGCACTCGTTCCCGGGGAACCCCGAATGAGAAACCGGCTCGCTATCGGCACGATGAGAACATCTTGGAGTCGGAGCCCATAGTCTACAGAAGGATTGTTGTACCTCAGAATGCTAACAAAGAATTCTGCACGGGTATGCCACACGTCCCTTTCTCTAAGGAGGCAAACTCTGCCACTTTCCTGGAGCACATGCTGTGGATTCTTTTCCTTGAGGGGTGTCTGTCGTCTTAATCTGGTACAAGTGAGGGCATTCCTTTGAGTAAGATTGGATCTGGGCCTTGTATCTACATACAGCCTTTATTTTCAGTATTTCTGAGAGGAAAAAAAAAGCTATTCAGATAGGGCACCAAGGTAAGTTTTTGGAGTAGGGAACAAACCCAGATAATGAGAACGGGAACAAAATAGGAGCTGTTTGAATCCTTGCTTTGATTTCAGGAGTATGACAGACTCACAGGGACTTGATTGCTAGTTCAGGAGAGGGAGGGATGGTCTCAGGATTCTGGTACATGGGAGCACATCATAATTTGCGCTTTCTTTGTAAAAGGCAGATTTCACCTGCTTCTGATACTCCTTGGGTGGTAGCTATATATTTCTGGAAGGTTTTGTGGAACTTTGAATGCCACTAGTGTGAAATGTGGCATTTGTACTTTATGCTACATTTAGGTGCAAATTCCCTGTAACTGCAGGCTAGTTTTGGTGTCCTCCCTTCAGCTCACGTGCTTTTTAGCACTTGAGAAATGTCAGAGTGAAGGAACTTTGGTATTCCGGGAATATTTCTTCTCCCCATCAGAATAAAATAGAATTTCATGTCTTTTTGTAGAGAGACGCTAAATAGCCAGTTATCCTGGTGGTCTGGCTGCTGAGCATAAGTGGGATCAGGTCCTTGGATCTGTCATTCCAGAAACTCTGTCTGTGGTGTGAAACCTTTTGGAGAAGGAAGCTTTTTGACTTATAATCATTTTCTGCTTTTCAATTTTAAAACCAAAACCAAACCAACCAGTCCTTTTTTTTAATGGTTCTGCTCTACAGTGGTAGCGGAGTTTTTCCATTGGTATCATCCAGCTTCCTCTTGATCTGTTCTGCTCTCACATGAGATAACGGAATACTGGGTGACACTGGAAGTTGTTCAGCTCGGTGTGTTGTTTCCAAGGATACTTAAGGAAAAGTGAAAGAACAGTAAAAGATGCAGTGAGACTTTCCCTGAGTGCTTTGTCCTTAACAATCTTATGATTCTCTGAAATGAAGAGAACTATCACTTCAGTATTAATAGCTTTTGATGAGGCTTTTTAAAAATTATTTATTTGCTTAATTTAACCTATTGCTTTTTCTGTCTACACAAGCTTTCAGTATCTCTACAGTGTCTTGTGGCAAGAAGCTCTATCCACTGCCTCTGTGTGGTGTGAATAAGTGCTTAAATTTCCTATAAAAGTAAATTAAGTAAATTCAGGAGATGAAGGGATTTGCTAAACTTCATCTTCCTTCCCTATGGAAACTCTTGGCTCATGTTTGCAGAGTGCTGCAGGGAGCAGCCCAGTGGAAAAAAAAAAAAAAAACAACAAACCAAAAGAACCAACAAACTGCTCTTTTCTTGTTTTGTTCTTGGCAAGGCTGCACAGGGAGGGTCTAACTGACTCCCCTCTGTGGTTGCAGGGTCTCACTAGCCTCATTAGCTCCTGTTGGGTGATTAGGCTCCCCTATGGAATTCTGAATTTGTTTGGAAGAAAAGCTGTCATGTCGCACAACGGGCAGGGTATTGACAACTACAGTTCCCAGGCGTCTGTGCTGAGCAGGGCACGTTCACAGTCCTGTGAACAGTGATAGAAGTGTCCCAGTGCCTCTCAAGGTATTTTTCCCACAGAGCGTGACTTCCTTTGTGTCTGCTGAAGAAGTTTTCTTGTGCTTGGGAAACACCGGTGTCTGTGGCAGAAATTCTCTTTCTGCTTCTGATTTCTCCCTACAGAGTTTTCCCTGGACTCTTAAGGGGAGCTCTACTTACAAAAATCACATCCTGGTTTTAAGAGAAATCATCACTTTGTAATTTTTTTACCCTAGGCCAATCGAAGGTGATTAGTCTGATATGAAGATAACTCTGTCTGCTGTGATAGCCCAAACAAAGGGATGCTGGTGATTGTCATGAGCTAATGCCCATCTCTTATTGCTGTGGGAGAGGACAGTCTGTGAACCTTTGTGTGCTCTTTTATGCCATATTTCCTTGGAGCTTGGAAATAAATGGGATCGTGCAGCAGTAAAAACAGCAAAACTGCTGCTGCCAGGTCTCTAAAAGACTAATCTGCAGGGCTTCCAGGCTGTGTTTGTATTGCTGACTAAAATAAGTTGGTTCGTGTAGGATGTAGGCAAAGCTTGATAAACACTCAGATGCTCTTCTGAGGGCTAATTTTACAGAGCCAGGCTGTCAAGTAGGAATATGAGCATGTGTTCTAGAAGTAAGCAGGGTGAGGATCTGTGGAAGTAAGAAGGTGAGGATCTGTTCCAAACAAGACTGAAAACCTGAAGCTAACAGTGCTGGCCAGTCTTTGATTACGACTGAGCTGAGTCCATCCCCAGGGCTCCACATAGAAATTGCTCCCAAATACGTAATTAGTCTCATCTCTTTTGGGCTGGCTGCTATTGATCTGTCTCTTGATTTATCAGTTGAAAGGGGAAGTGCAACTGTTTAACAAAAACTTGCCTCCCTGGAAAGGCTTCTCCTTGGTGTGAGGAGGTGTGAGCTGTCTTTTTTTCAGCTTCCAGAGCTAGATAATTTAAATGCGTGTTGGACCTGTCTCTGCTCCTTCTGTGGGCTGTCAGTGTTGAAACGACTTGTGTTTGAACAGCACGGTGGTTTGGGATCAGGTCTTTTAGCAGTAAGCATAAAGCCAATGTTCTCTGGGTATGTTGGAGCTCAGAGGGCTTTGCAGTAGGCCTTCAAGAAACCTTTTCTCCCCACAGTAAGAAGATAGTGAAAGAAAATGTGCACTTACAAGTAAATTGATGCAGCAGGCAGATCTTACAGGCCAGGGCTGGACTAAGGCTGAGTCTGTCGGGTGAGGGTGATGCCGACAGTATGGCTTTTTTGTGTGCGTGTGCCATGTCCTTGCCTGACTTTTCTATTCTCTGTAGCTTTTAGCTCTTCAGTCTACGGCTGACTGCCTTGCAGCGATTGTCTGTATCGCATGCGTGAAGTGTTTCTGAGGTCTTTGAGTTGAGTGCAAATTGAGTTCACTTTATCCAGCCGCAGGAGAAAACAAAAGTGATGGTGGGGCAAAGTCCCTTTGTCCATCGGACATTTTTTTTGCTCAGCTGGAGTGAATTGTGCGCTAGTGCTGGGAGAGGCTGACAGGGGAAGGTCAGCCAGAACTCCCGCAGAATTTGTCTTAATTAAAAATAATGATGATTACACAGAAAAAGCACTCAGTCTAGCCCCTAAGGTTGTGGAGAAACTCATTCATGTTTGTGGGGCGAGTAACTGTGTCTTGATGATCCTGCAAGCACGTGGCTCCAGCTTTTCAGCCTGCAAAAGGCAGCAAGTAAAGTCACATCTACCCAATGTGGACAAGAGTTGCACCTGCTTGACTGAACTGCGTCTTAGACCGTGAGCTACGTGGCTCTGGAACCTGCAGTTAATTATTGCTCAAAGAAAGCGTTCATGGCGTTATGTATGGCTTTTAGGTGTCTAGCTCCATCTCCTCCAGTCCTGCAGCTTGCCTGTGTTTATTTTAATGGAGAGCTACTGCAATAGTCAAGAGAAAAACCAGGGCTTAGATGATGAGCTACTCAAGCAGTGATACTCTTTTTTTGTTGTTGTTGTTGTTGTTTTTCGCCTGCAACTGCAAGAGTGGGGAGGCCTTTGGACTTCTGACAGCAATGCTCTCTGGGCTTCTTTAGGAGAAAAACTCTTTATTTCATTAACTTCTGGAGAATTAGCTTAGGACTTGCATTGGGCATTTTAATCCAGCCAGGATGTGTGTAACATCACATAGTGAAGCTCAAGGAGAGAACTCCTTTGCAGTTGTGCTGCCCAGGACAGAGTGTGCCTCATAAGCAGAGAATACTTGGTGTTTAATCAGGCTTCAGCAATACTCTGCATGTCACAAAACTGTTTAGTCTATATCTGCCTTTTTTTTCTGGGCAGCTGTAAAATACATTTATTTAATATTAAAAGGCCTGAGCTAATTTCTTTTATTGCCTTCATTACTGAACAATAAAGATGCACTGTCCAACCCAAACATAATTACAGTTGGCAGGAGTTCAGGTTTGTTGCAGAAGTGTTTTTGTTTGTGGGTTTACACGTCGCCTCCTTGATTGCTTTCTGCCAGAGTTTATTTAACTCCCTCAGCCTGGTTTTGATAAGCCAGTCTGACTGGTTGGACCTTGCGTGAGCGTGAAGAAGGGAAGTTCTCTTGGCACTTGAGCCTGCTCTTGAGAGGGAGCAATTAGGACAAAGTGTAGCATGCTAAATGAAAGTTCATCTCCTGCTTCTGCTCCCTCCCAGTAACCCCCTTTGCGTTAACCCGCTGGGCACTGAGTTGCATCTCGCTGATGGTAAATTATTAAAGCTTGGAGGTCGGAGGAAAGTTGTAAATGGTTACAGAGAAGATGTTGGTCACAGTCATGCTAAATTGAGTAGATTCTGTTTTAGTTTGGGGAGTTTCTGCAAAATTTAAGCAGGGAAATTTGTGGTCCCACAGTTCAGGAGGAACTAAAGTAAGAGTTCAGGAGTTGCCTGCCTCAGGTTACCAAAGGATGAATCCTGACAAACTATTCAGAGAGATCCTGACCTCAGGTCACTCATTCCAAGTCCTCCCTCAAGCTTGAAAAACAAGCCCTGCTGAAGTAGCAGGAGTATGAATGGGAAAGGGGCAGAGCTGGGCCTTGCGTGACTCCGGAGGCTAAGAGGGTGTGTGAACACTGGGCAGGTGCGTGACTGGTGTGACGGGCTTAGGATTATTAGTGGCTTATGACTCCAAATGTTTGTCGGCTGCTATCAGAAGTTACTTTGATAATGTGCCCGCTTGCATGCGCACTGCGTGTAACAAAGGACTGTTAGTGGAGGTAGCTTAATCGGTGGTTAGCATGCAAGGTCAAGCAGTTGGATGTGTTTGGGCCCTCTGGATCTACAATGCACTAGCTGCTGAGGTTAGAAATGAAGACCAGAAGGATTCAGCAGGATCTACTCTGCAGCATTTCACTGTTACCCTGCAGGAATGTCTCCCGCTTGACTCTGAAAGCCTCAAGATGTACAAAACCTGCCATTTCCATTTCCACTGTAGCTCGACCGAGTGGTTTGCGACTGGGTCACCCTGGGGAAATAGAAGAGTACAAATGATTCCTCCCGGTTAAAATACCTGCTGCTTTTCTCATTTGAATGTGATGTTTACTTGTTATAACCAGTTCTTGTTACGTTCTTTTTGTCTGCAAAAGAGCCTGAGCTCTCAAGTAACTGTCAAGCTTCCTTTCTGAGTGGATGTCTATGCCATGGCTGTTCCACTTTGAGCTCTCCTCGCTGCAGAGCATTTTCACTGGGCCATGTCATGTTCCCACGACTCTCTCCAGTTAATGCAGGTGGTCTGAGCCCTGCTGGGCTGTGATCAGCGCCCGGGTGGCTGCTGTCACCCCATGTTCAGAGGCAGAGCAGCTAATGGGAGTGCTGGACTATTTTGTTCTGTTGCCTGAGTCCTGCATTATTCCTTTTCCTGTCCCAGAGGAGGAAATAAGAGTAAATTCACCTTACTGAGCCAAACTCTGTTGGGATACACTTGTTTAGCTGGGAGCAGAGCTTAGGAACAATGCGAACAGAAGGAGCTGAGAGCTTCCTTTTTTGGCAGCTGTGGCCATCTCATCTGGGGAGGGAATTAAGTTGTGCTGCTCCTTAGCTAGGAGACAGTTAAGACCATCCAGGCCTCGCAGGAGGATGAATAGCTCACATAGGTGAGCTGTATTTATTTCCAGGCGAGTTTACAGATGTTGCTGCAGGGTGTATTTCTGTGCAGTCAGGGCTAGCTTTGCCTGCTCAGAGAACAAAAATCTAAAGAAATGTCCAGAACAGTTCTTTGGGTTTGTGTTTCTCTTCTCTGCTGATTCCAGGCAAGCTCACTGTAGAAGTGAGTGGGAAGAATTGTACTGGTGCCTTCTGCAGGTGCTGTTCTCGGCATGTAACAAACCCTCTTTTTGTTTTCCACTGATCCACATGCTGGAGCGTTTTCTAGCTTGCAGACCAAGCTGTCAAAACCATCTGATTTTTCATTGTATCATGACTCAGGTTTGGTGTCTGAAGCCAGCCCTTCTGGTACAGCACAGCACAGTTCAGATTGGGAGGACATCCACCTTGTCTGCTTTTGCTGGGATAGTTGGGCTAGGGGCTGGAGGTTTGGGGCTTGTCACTGATTCCAGGAGGCATAATGAATCCAGGCTTTTTCGTGTGGGAAATACGGGTCACAGCTTCTCTTCTGACTTTCCCAGTGGTTAGGAACACTTCTATCTATGGGTTTAAGCACTGGTGGCCTGGAGACCATTAAGAATGAACTTGATATTCAATCTGTAAGTCAAAAAGGCTTCATCACGTTGCTAAAATTTCCAGCTGCTTGCTGAATTTTGTTCGGAACATGTTATTTCAAGCTCATCAGTCGTGTTTAGCTGCCTCTGCTTTACTCAGCTGACTCTGATGTGCTAATTTGGATTCATTTGATGGTCTCAGAAGGAACCTGGTTGCTGGGTTAGGCAGACCTTTGGTAACAGCTAAAGAACCTTTCCACTGTCATTACTTTTAAGTGCTGTTATCTATAGCTTTACTAGTCTACAGCATTCTGGAAAATGTCTGATTTATACCCATTTGTGTCTCCTTCCCTCCCCTCTTTCTGCACCCTAGACTCCGGGCTGGTTGTTCCAAGCGTGTCTTACGAGCTTCACAAAAAGCTGCTCTCAGTCGCCGAGAAGCATGGGCTGACTCTGGAGCGGAGACTGGAGATGACAGGAGTGTGTGCCAGTCAGATGGCCCTGAGCCTCCTTGGGGGACCCAACAGGTAAAACGCCCTTCCCTAGCTTCTGTATCAGCCTGTTGCCAAAGAATCGTCACAACCAGCGTGAGGCTCAAGCTCCTGAAGCAGGAGGAGGACTCACCAGGACCTGACTTTATGAAGTGATGACATACCAGGCAGCTGAAAAACCTACTGTAAGCCACCCTCGACGGTTTGCAGGCCATTTACATAGATCACCTTCATTTCCCAGTTGCTGAGGCTTTGGGTGCAGAAACTATTTTTCTTTTAACCATGGCTCCACTGATGGGGTAAGTCCCCATATGTTTTTAAGTTTGTATCATTAGCTTTGTAGTAACAACAGAGGAGCAGAGAAAGAACCCTTCTAAAAGGAAGGTAAAAAAAAAACCAACTCTCAGGCTTGCTTTGAAAGCACAGGTTGGCTTTGTGATGGGCCAGCATATACAGGGACCTTGTGCTCTCTGCTGTGAGTGCAAGGAAGCCTGGAAGGGAACCTGCAAGCAGAGCAGCTCTTGGGTGTCTGTGCTACAAAAGGATGTGGGTTCCTTCTTCGGAGTTGACGGAAGATTTGCAAAACACCTGTCAATTTGCATTTGGCTGATTTTATTTTTATTTTTTTTTTAATTTTCTCTTGCAAGCTAAGAGATTCTAGGGTTCATTTACAGTCTTTTGTCTGCACTTTAGGCTGAACCCGAAGAATGTGCATCAGCGGCCCACGGTTGCCCTGCTGTGTGGCCCCCATGTGAAGGGGGCCCAGGGAATCAGCTGCGGACGGCATCTCTCCAACCATGATGTCCACGTCATCCTTTTCCTCCCCAACTTTGTCAAGATGCTGGAATCCATCACCAATGAGCTGAACCTTTTCAGCAAGACGCAAGGGCAGCAGGTCTCCAGCGTCAAGGGTAAGTGACTTGAGGAGTGATCTGCTCTGCCACCCTCGGACCCGGGGCTTGCCCAGTTCAGTGGCACCATCTAGTGGCACTGCCACGGGCAGGTGGCTGGCGGAACAGCAGAGAGCTTCAACAGTGGGCTAGTTGTGCTGGTGCAGATGTTTCCTGTGTGAACAAATACAGAAGAGCTGCTGTCTGGATGCGAGTCAGACCAGCTGTTCACTTAGGATAAGGGCCTGCTTTATTCAGCACATCGAAACTACAAGTAAATGAGCATCCAACTGCTGCTTCCAACCAAGCCAACAGCTTTGCTGAGCTAGTACTGGCAGCTGTCAATGTCCAGGTCTCTTAGAATGTCCTAGAATAAACTGATGCTTCCTCTTCCAGAGCACAAGTCTTCTGGGAAGTGGCTGTGGGACCTGGTGTTGTTCAGCTGGAGAAAAGGAGTCTCAGGGGAGACCTTCTTGCTCTCCACAACTCCCTGACAGGAGGTTGGAGCCAGGTGGCATCGGTCCATTTGCCTAAAGGACAAGCACCAGGACAAAAGGAAACAGCCTCAAGCTGCACCAGGGGAGGTTTAGGTTGGACCTGAGGAACAATTTCTTCCCCACAAGGGTTGTCAAGGCCTGGCCCAGGCTGCCCAGGGCACTGGTGGAGTCCCCATCCCTGAAGGGCCTTCCAAGCTGTGGAGATGTGCTGCTGAGGGTCAGGGTTTAGTGGTGCCCTGGCAGTGCTGGGTGAACGGTTGGACTCCATGAGCTTAAAGGTCTTTCCCAGACTAAAATGATTCTATGAGAGATGGGTTCTGTTTGTTCTTCCAGCAGTATTTTCAAATCTGGTTCATTTGAACTTCTTTGGAAGTTGAAAAAAACCTTCCTAAACGTGGGAGTTAGGACAATGCTCAGTGTTTTGTGCTGCAGCAGGGTGAGGGCTGTGCTGCGCTGGCTGAGCTCCTTGCCTCTTAGAAGTCGACGAAAGATCTTGGACAAGGGGGTCATGGTCCCTCTGGGAAGGGGAATGCAGCAGATGTGCTACAGAGCAGGTGAGTGCAGCAAGACTGATGGAGCAGGCATCAGGGCAGCGCACAAGCTGCTTTTCTATAGCAGAGGTAGTTGGTGAGTTCCAGGAAACCAGCCTTTTTTTCAGCTTGTGGGGTAGAAACCAGTGATTTTCTACTGGCGAGGAAGCAGCAGTGCTCCCCTGGGCTGCCCATGCTGCTGAGCCAGCTCAGTGATGGCATCTGGGGCTGCTGCAGTGCTGATCACTTGATGAGATTTGGTACTGGAGAGTCTGTGAACGTTTTCCAGAGTGCTAAAGAGCTTTTAACTATCGGTGTTTGTGTCTTTTGCGGACAGACGGCAGTAGGAGCAGGTAAGGCTGGACTGTACACGCTGAAGCTGTGACAAATGAAAAGTGTGCTGGCAGCATGAGGAAGGAAAGCCCTGAGATTTAGTTTGTGGCTTCAAGTTGGTCCTTGGCACTCAACGGTGTCTGTGTTTCTTTCAGATCTCCCTGACACCCCTGTTGACCTAGTGATCAACTGCCTGGATTGTCACGAAAATGCCTTTTTGCGAGATCAGCCTTGGTACAAAGCAGTTGTGGACTGGGCCAACCAGAACCGGGCACCTGTCCTCAGCATAGACCCTCCGATAAATGAAATGGAGCAGGGCATTGATGCCAAGTGGTCGCTGGCCTTGGGCCTGCCCCTGCCCCTGGGCGAGAGGGCAGGACGTGTATACCTCTGTGACATTGGCATTCCCCAGAAAGTCTTTCAGGAGGTGGGGATAAACTACCACTCACCCTTTGGCTGCAAATTCGTCATCCCCCTGCACTCCACTTAGAGCCCAGCCAACCACATGGCTTTGAAGAGAGAAAATAGAGGAGGAGGAGGAGAAGATCTGTCAAAGAAGCTGTCCAGTGGATCCTGACTAGTAAACTCGTGACGCCTTAAGGATGTGAGGTTCTGGAGAGTTTCCCCTCCAGAAGAAACGTTGTGTATTTAAAAAAAAAACAAAACAAAAACCAACAAAAAAATACCACAGAAAAAAAACCAAAACAAGCTACAAAAGAATAATCATCAAATGAAACAAATGAGATAAAAAAAAAGAAGGAAGCAAATGTTCCTGCAAAGCCGTTTTCATTCTCTTGTGCCATGGTATGAAGGAACACGCAGGAAGATGGTGTCTGTCCCTGGCGAAGGCAGCTGCTGGTGCCAGGGCCCGTCTGGGAGCCTGTGTAACGAGGGGGTGTACGTGGAGGTGGTACAAGTGATGGGTGGGTTGGAAATTTGGGATGTGTGTCTGTCCTGCTGGGCAGATATGTCCCGCAAGAGCATCCTGGTGGAAACTGCCCCCTGTGATTGTGTAGGAATACCTTCTAGTGCAGTCATTCCATGACTGGGGGGCTGTTTCTGTTTTCATTCTTTTGTTCTTTCGGACTCCCTCCTCCCCTGTTTTTGGTTCCTGCAGGCGATTGTAGCTCACTCTCCCTCCTGGACCCTCAAGGAGAGTGTTCCCTTCTCAGAAAGCTTGTGTCAAGAGCCAGGAGCTCTTGGGACACATGTGCTCTGGGAACCCCAATGTCCTCGTCTAGGCCGTGCTTCACTTGTATCCTCTGTTGGCTTTTTGTTTGTTTGCTTAGCGGGTGAGGCCCAGCTCTGAAGGAGTCTTTTGGAAAATAACTTCTCCAGGATAGTTGTGGTTTGGTTATTCTTTTTCTTTCTTTCTGGGGCAGCGAGTGGCTGGATCAGGGAAAGCAATAGTGAAGCAGGGCAGTGTCACATGGAGTTTGTTTATGGTGCAGGTCATGTTTGGGTAAGTTTCCCCAATGCTTCCAGTATCCCTCCTACACTCAGTGCAGTTTGGGAAGTAGGTCATGGAGCTGCTCATTCACTGCATGTAGGGTGGCCTTGTGCGCGTGCACCCACATGCTGGGAACCAATTTGAAGCAGGATTGGGTCCTCAGCCTATGTTTGTCCTGTTTGCCTGCAGAAGATGGCAGCGCCTTGAGTGTGGGTTGCTCTTCTGGTACCTTCTCTGTCCCTAGAGCTCCTGCAAGTCCCTAAGCCTTTCACAGACCCTTTTCTGGCAGCTGCCAAAGTTCCAGAGGTTCAAATAAGGCCTTTTTTCCAGGGGAGTTGGATCCCTTCTGAGGCTGAAGTGCAAGGACGTGTGGAAATGGGCACCTTCTGCTGTAGCTGCTCTGAGCAGGTTGAGTCCTGCTTGACAAACCTCTTGACTCACTTGGTGCTCCCAGGGGTGAGGATTTATGGCTCAGGTGCTTGTATTTGCCCTTCATCTGCTTAGAGCAAAGGCTGAGTGTAGCAAAGGAGGAGGGAAGAGACTTCTCCAGATGAAAAGGAGGAACCAAGTAATTAATATTGCCTCGAAGTGACGGGGGAGGACCTGGCCTGTAGGACAGGAGGCTGCTGAGTGCTGGGCTCCCCCCACCCAGCCACCTTGAGGCCTCTTCCCTGGCCAAACCGCCTGCACCTTGTGCATCTACCTCAGCAGGATGTGGCTGGATGCTGGGCTCCCCTGAGCTTCTCTCCCTGCCAAGGGCTGGACGGCGCTGCGGCTGCTTAGCACTCGCTCGCCGGGCTGTGGTTGACTGACTGGGCCACACCGGGCAGGGATAGCAATGCGGCTTCCCTGTGCCTGTCTTATTTCTTGGGCTGTTTAAGCTTCACCTGAATCCTGAGCCAAGCAGATAAGCAGCGGCTGGGTTAAAAAGGTGGCTGTTGCTGTCACACAGTGTTAGCTTTAGGCCCTTTTAACTTCCCTCTCTCACAACACTCGCTCTGAGAACTTCTGCTTTCCTTGAGCCAGGCTGCAGGCTTTCCCTTCTGGGTTTGTTTGTTCACCTGTAGATTGTACGCGCCAAGCAGGAATGGTGCAGAAATATTCAAAGTGTCATTGCAGAGTCACCTTCTGCCTCTGCCACTGGCTAAGGTTACATGCCCAGAGGGGCAACTGAACCAGGTAAAGGTGCTTTTTGGCAGGGATCAGGCCTGGAGGTGCTGCTGTGTAGCTCCAGGAAATACCAAGGCCCTGGGCAGCAATAAGACATTTAAGCAAAAAAAAAAAACAACCCCAACCCTGAACAATTCAAGTGAGCAGTGTTGCACAGGAAAGTACAACCCCTCACGTAAGGGACTCCCAGCCCCTACCAGTGCAGTGTTCAGGGCTCAACAGGCAGCTTGGGGCTGTGTCTGGCACAGTAAACTTTCCCTGTGCGCTCAATGGGGGGATTGGGCTGCTTTCCCTCCACTACAGAGGAAGTACCGGCCTCACCCATCGGAAATGCATCTTAAGTGCAGGTGTGATCTTCTGAAGCACTTGGGAGACCCAGAGAGGGACCAGGTCCCTTCCTCTCCCCCTTCCTCCAACATTGCCAGAGTTAACTGAAAGACCAGAACACTTTTTCTAGCCGTGCTGGAGATTAGTTTCTACCCCCAACCATAACCACCATCAGAGGAGCTGCCCACAACTGCTGCTCTGGTCACTGACGTGTGAAGATCACTGCACTATGTCACTGCTTGATATTCCATTTGTGACCTGATGTTTGTAATGACTAATTCCTGCCGCTACTGGGGGTTTCCCTGGAATAAAGTGCAACTATTCACGTGTGCTATGCATGTGCAGCTATTTATTTGTCTGCTGTTGTTCTAGAGCCTGACACCACAGCTGGAGCAAGGGCAGGGAGAGTTCTGTCCCCTCACCCTCACTTTTTGCTCTCCCGTGAAACAAAGATTCCTGATGCTTAGTTTCCAGTTATTTTTTCAACACCTCCATCTTCCTTTGCAGAAAAGGCAAAGCTGGGAGCAAAGGAACCCTACACTTTCCTACAAGGGAAGTAGCAAACAATAAGAAACACTTTATTTTAACTTTACAACATATAAATAAACAAATCTGTGCTTTCTGATGTAGCTTTTCTTCCCCTCCCCAGGGTCCTTGTCACAGCGCCCCAGCACTTCTGAACTCTGAGAGCACGTGGGGCTGAACCGCAGAGGCCGGACCAATCCTGTATGTACAATTCCAGCAGGTATCCCACCCTCCCCAGCTGTCATCTGCTCAGGTCCCGGCTGGTGCCTCGCCCACATAACATCCTTTCCTCTGCAGACAGGCCAGCGAAAAAGGGATGCAGGAGGGCTTCTGAGAATGTGATCCTCCTCAAAGGGTCGAATTCCAACATCCTCCTCATCAAATCAAAGAGCTGTGCGTGCTCCAGCGAGTCATGCAGCATGTACGTCTGAAAGGGAAGGGCAGGGGCAGAGAGAGGGGTGTAATACTCTGGTAGGGCAGGGACTGAACCTTTCCTGCTTCAGCCAGCCCAATAAACTTGAGAGTTTGGGTCTCTGTGAAAGGGAAATTCCCATCCCTAAACCCCACAGCTCAGCCTCTGCCAGCACCTACCCGCAGGGGCTTGCAGTTCTCTTGGACATATCTCCCATCAGACGTGTTCTCATCCCATACCAGGTTCCCATTATGGAAATATTTCTGCTTCCTGTGAAGGAAAGGTTGGTGTTGAGGAAGGCTACTCCTGGCACAATACTTCCAGCATGCCCCCCATGGTTATATTCATATAGGTGCGACTGGAAGGGGTTCTTACCGAGTTTTGTGGATCATGTGAGATGGAATCGGCCCAAGGATTTTTTCCATCATGACAAGATGCTCACGATTCTCATGGGTCTGCAAAGGAAAAGAGCAGTCAGTGGTGCATTAACTCAGAACTCGGAGGATGTGATAGCCAAAGGTCTGTCCCCTCTACAAGTGCAGGGAAGAAGAGACCAGCCTCCATCAGTAATTATGTGTGTCCTCTCCACCTCTGCTTCCTCTCTTTGTGTTTCTGTTCTTCACAGACACAGCGAAGAAGCCAGCAGTGATTGATCAGAACATTGTCCTTCCAGCTGTGAGTTTTCCTGGCCTTATTTTTAAACTCAGCTTCTGATTTTTAGTCGCTGATCTGCATTTCCCTTCCCTTCAGACATTAAGGATTCTCAGGGTACAACAGCTCTTGCAAGAATCATACCTGGAAGAGCGTGAAGCCGCGGTAGTACTCGAACAGAATGCAGCCAGTACTCCAGACATCACACGGCTGCGCCCAGCCCAGTTCTGCAAGGAGAATCGAGTTAACTCTGCCCTCTCAACATGTCCCACCAGATTCTGAGTAGTTCCCTGCTGAAGCTGCAGGGATTCCATGCACATAGACCTGGAAGTCATCTGTGCGCTTTCCAGTGCTTCAGGCTGGCCCAAGGACTGCCCAGCCTCCCCCAAATCAACTGCTGTGCACTCAAGCTGCTCCTCCTCTAGACAGCATCCCTGCGATAATCGCTCCACCTCCACCCACCCGAGACTCCTGAAATGCCAGCAGCGCTCACCCAGAATCACTTCTGGTGGACGGTAGTGCCGGGTGGCCACGATGGTGGTGTGATGCTCGTGATCAAAGGTGGCGCTCCCAAAATCCGCCACACGGATGCTCGTGTTCCGAATGGACTTCTCCTCACAGCTCTGCAAGCGAAAAAGAAGTCCTCAGTACTTCTAGCAGCTGGTTCAGAATCAAGGTAGGCTTTGAGGAGCACAGTGACCCCAGAACTGCCATGGCTGTGCTACGCATCAAAAGGTTTGTAACTGGGAAGCTCTGAGCTCTTTACATCAGAGGTTGGCATTATGGAAAGCCACTGAACACTCCAGGTGCTGGAGACACTGAAGCAGCCTTGAGGCTTTTAGAAGACATGGGAGAACGAACAGTCCCAGCTTTCTGTTTGTTCCCACTAAACAAACTTCCAAGTACAGCACAGGGAAGAACCAATTTCTGCAGGGAGGGAAAGGCTGGTTATTGTTGATCTGTTCACTTCCCTTTTGGACATAACCCACCTTTTTCTCATTGTACAGCGTGTCAAAATCTGAGTTGACAAACAAGATATTCTCTGGCTTGAGGTCTGTGTGAGTCAACTGGTTGTCATGTAAAACTGCACATGTGGCAAAGAAGAGAGAAGAAAAAAAACATACGTAAGAACCACACACTGAAGCACCTGGACAACTCTGCCCATCCAAGCTCCTAGTCACCTCCTCAGCTCCCTCACAACCTGTTCTGGTGAGACATCATCTCCCAGTAAGCCCAGCGCTGCGTGACTTACACCTCAAGGCATGGCAGAGCTGATAGGCCATGTGCCGGATCTGAGGGAGAGGGTACGGCTGGAAGTTGTTCTCCTTCAGGAACTCAAATGTGTTCTTGCCCAGAAGCTCAAAGGCGATGCACATGTGACCATGGAAGTTGAACCAGTCTGACATCAGGACACACAAGCTGTACAGAGATAAAGATGGAAGGATTAACTGTCATTCAGGGGCTCCACAGAACAGTCACTTTCCCTGTTGCTGGCTGCTTCAGAAGAGGCTGGTGAGCAGGAGCAATAAGCCAGCTGCCTCAGAAGCACAGTAATCCCTTGGTGTGCGGCAGAGACACCACCTCTCCACTCTGCTCCGCCACCTTTAGCGAGTCACCTCCGGTTCCAATGGGACAAGGCTGCTGCTTGTTGATTTTGAAGTTCTGGTTCATTTTTCCTCACTATGACTCAGCACATCAATTGTTAAGAGTTTTAAGTTTGGTAGAACTAGACATAGACTCTCTTCTTCCAAAATACAAAGGAATGAGACAAGTTTTCCCCTGTATTCCCATCCCTAGCCTCACGTTTCTCTGGATATCACTCAAGCAGACCAATTTGTCTGTACTGACTACCCAGGAGTCTTGTAGGAACTTACAATTTGTTCTCCTTGTCTTTCTCTTTGATTTTCTTCAGGACATTAATTTCCAGCCTGGCTGCTTCTCGGTACTTGCCAACATTTTTTATGATTTTCAGTGCCACCTGAGATTTGCCTCTGTAAGGGAAGAGAGACCAAGTCAGAGAAAAAGCCCACATACACATGTCCTCAGGCCACAGAGCAAGGGCACATCCCAGTTACTCCAGTCACAGTTTCAGGTGTTAAAAAAAAAAAAAAAAGTTGTCAAAAGGTTTATGCTGCTGGACCAGTAGTTAATTGGAACAGAAAGGCTGTTGTTGGGTAATGCGCCAGACAGAGAGGTGCAAGCAGCTCTGCAAACACACAGTGTCCTATAGAGCCCTCCCTCCATCCAGCAGCTGCCTCCCTTCTCTCGCTGTGCCCAAGACGTTTCTGAGGAGGCAGGAGACCCCAGCAGCTCATGAGTCAGACAGAAGTTCAGGAAGAGACAGGGGTCAAGTGAAATCACAGGAGAGGTTGAAAATAGTAACAGAGAAGTACCCTGTCAGATTAAGAGGTCACTTGTCCCCACTGCCTGGCCACTCACTGCCTGTGCAAAAGGCCTCAGCCAGGGAGCAAACTCCCCTGCTTCCCTTAACACATTGGCCTACAAACTCGGGGGGATGGACGGACGGCTGAGGTCTGAGCCCAGCCCCTTTCCACTTGCTATAACTTTGACCACGGTGACAAATGGAAGGTGGCAGGAGTTTGGTCCTGCAGAGTCCCAGGTAGAAGTGGCAGTGTTAATCCTGCTGCACATCTGGGCTTGCTGCACAAGGGACAGATGAGTGAATTACCCAGGGGGAAAGATGCCCACCTGGCATGGTCCACACACTCCACCACTTTGCCAAAAGTGCCTTCGCCAAGGCTGCCGACAATTTCATCTAGGAGAGAAAACAGGAGTGGATGTGAACTTCAGAGGCTTGGCAAGAGCTGAGGTCCTGCAATTTCACATGAGTAAAATGTCAAAGCAAAAAATGTCTGTCACTGCTACGCTCTTTAAAACTCAAGTGTCTATTGTCTGCCTCAGGCAATTTACTGCTCAGTCCATTTATAAGCAATAAAACACTAGAGACCCCTCCAGTACAATACGAGAGATCTCGTCTAACATGGGGATAGAAAGTAGAGAGGTAAAGTTTTACGAAAGGTGGCTGTACATCGCTCTTGAAGCCAATCGCCGATCCTGCACACCAGGTGACCTTCCTTGTCATCTTCCACGCTCCTGCTGCGCTTACTGCTCTGTTGGCTTCTCTGTACACACCGCCCCCCGAAACGGCATACGACCGAGCGGCAGCATTGGGTTGTCATTCAAAGGTGGAGGTGACGGTGCGTCGGTGGATGGATTTTCCAGATCCCAGCATTTCATAAGGCACACAGCATATATAACGATAGGGATATTGCAAGGGACACGTCAAGACACAAACTAACTTCAAAACAGAAAAGTCATCAACAGCTACAGGTATGTAAAGAAAATGCTCTCATTAGCTGCCGCCTCTTAGGCAGGAACGTGCCCCCCTCTTCTTGGGAGAGAAGCAGCAGCTGGGGAGCTCCAGGGTTAAGGTGGCTTTGGCGTGGCACCACCATTCCCCACAGAGGAGCAGCTTCCCCTGCAGCATCAGAGGATGCTACCAGAGGCATGAGAAGAAGAAGGGCTTTGCCAGAAGAATGTCATTTTCTCCACTGGCAAGCATGATGAAGCTGTCAGTTTGGACAAGTTGTCCAGTAGAAGCCAGAGTAGCAGCTGTCCCTCTGGGTAACCTGCTCTTTGGTACCTCAGTTAATAGATCACCAGGCCTGCTCTGGATGCAAACCAGTCCCTCCCTTCTTGACAGAACCAGCTACCACGCTGACCCTAAATCCACACATCCGACTGGCTGCAAACAGACCTGGTGTTGTGCATTGGCCTTGGGATGCAATTTTCAGCCTGGGAAAACTTTAGGAAGGGGAGTTAAAAGTGATCCCCAAGAGAGCATTTCACTCCATTTCAGGCAACCCCTGAAGGTAGGAGGCCACGTTCAGCCCTGCTACTGCTGGCTTCTACTGGAAAACCAGCCGAACGTTCCTGAGAGGAGCCAGGTTCCACAAAGCAAGCTGCCTTAGTTCCTCGCCTTTTGCTATTCAGCCTTAACAATACTTAGAGTATCTACAGCCAAAGAAATTAACACAAAGCCCTGCATTTCCACGCCCAAACTTCTAACAGGTTTCACTTCAGTGCCCCTTGCCCCCCAGCTAGTCTGAGCTACCATCAAGCCCCAAAAAGGTAAGTGGAGGAGAAGGTAGAGAGCACAGTTGAGACAGCTGTGAGGCTTCCATGGCTTCAGCTCACGCCAGCCCAAACCTCCACACCGTTACCATCACACGCGCGCACACAAACCACGCTGGAGCATTCTTGGCCTAACCCTGGCTTGCTCTAAAACTCAAATTAAAAGGTCAACTGGAAAAAAATAAAAGGAGGAAAGCAACAGACCATCAGAAGTTCCCAGCCATGCAGATATCCACTAATAACTGCAGGGATCAGGACTTAGTTATTTAGATGTAGTAACATTTAAATGCAACAAACATGTGAGAGATGGAAACGTTCCTGACGGGAGAGCAGCAGTGAAGCAGAGACATCTGGTCTGATACCTAACCACATGTGCAGGGTATTCCTGGTGGGGAGGACCAGCCTCCCCTCCCCACTCAGTGCCAAATATTTCTTGTTAAACCTCAAGAGGAATTCTACACTTTGGGGTGGATAACAGGATTGTTTTCAGAGGAGCTGAAGGACACTTGTGTGGAACTGGGCAAAGAGGACATGTGCATATCCTCAGGAGGTGGAAGCCTTTCTCTAAGTGCAACAGGACAGGGGTTAATAACCCCAGGGGAGAACCTGCTCCGGATGACTGATCCCACAGGATCCTGGCACAAAAATCAAACAGAGATGCCTCTGCAGGAGCATTCCCCACCACTGCTGCATCCCCATACCCCTCTGAGAGCAGCCATACACAGGAGCGGAGCCCTGGCTCTGTATAAACCTGACCAGTGCCCGATCCCCAGCTGCCAGGCTGGCCCATGGCCAAGGCTTGCCCTTGTCAGCCTGTCACGTGTGCGCCATTAGAAGCTTTCCCTGATCCCCCAACCCGTCCATGAAGACTACAGCTTAGTTTCCTCACATATTAAGTCTACGGGCACTGGACTGATAAAAA
>VWZY01012104.1:164828-193589 GCA_013399075.1 Chloroceryle aenea
ATAGCAGTGGGAGCTGCTGCTGCTGCTGCTGCAGGAGCTTTGGGCGCTAGAGCCTGCAATGAGATGGACGACCGGCTTCTGGGCAAAGAGCACTCCTGTAAGGCAAGAGGGAAAAAGAGAAGAGGGTTACTGGGACTGTGGGGTGAGGAGGATGGGGGTACTGAGCACAGGGCAATCTATCCAGCCCCCAGGGATCTCATGCCAGCAAAAAGAGGCTCAGTGCAGGGCAAGCAGGCTTTGAGACAGATCAGGTAGTCAGTGGTGACCAGGATCTAAGAAGGTATCTGCCAGCCTCTGTCACAGAGCTGATGTGCTCACAGAACACAGAGATCCCATGTGGCTTATACTCCTTTTGAGGAAAGAAGCAACAAGCGCCAGGCTGCCCACCCGGGCTTTGTCGCGGGATGCACATGAGTGACCTGCCGGAGGGAAACAGCTTGAGTGGGGCACAGGGGACAATTCCTGCTTCCCAGGAAAAGCAGAGTACGAGGAAGAAGCAGGAGAAGAGGGCGAATGCTCCGTCCTGTTGATGCTTCCCCCCTCTCCCCATCCTGCTCCGCACCAGCCAGCCCCGGGAGCGGTTCCTGCTCACCAGCGTAAATTGTGCCGTTAATCTCCACCGACATGTTAATACTCCCAATGCCGTTAGGTGACAGGTTCAGTGCTGCTGCCGCTGCCGAGTCTGGTTTGTCTTCTTTCGAGAAAGAAGAGATTCAAGGTTAGAGACGAACTCTCTTGTTCCCTGCACTATCCAAAGATGATCCAAGGTGTACAAAGCTCTTTTCGGTGAGGAAATCCCCACACAATGTCCACTTCCAATCCTATTACACCCACAAAGGTGTTTTAGTCCTGTTAGGAGTCTACAAAGATGTTTAAAAGTGCTGAGGATGGGCTGAGAGCCTACTGGCCTTTGCAAATCCCTCCCTGACTCACACACTGGAGGGTCAAATTAACAAGAGAAAGCTCCTGGGACACGAGATGAGCTTCTATTTAAAGAGGCCGTGCTGTGGCTGTGCTTGCAGTAGACTGGAAGTACATGGACAGTCCTCCAGCTCTTGTTTGAGGGGTGGCAGCTTTGTGGGGAGCCTGGCTCAGCCTGCAGCAGCTCCAATGGCCACTGGAGGGAGGGTACTACACACAGCACCAAGGATCAAACCCAGCAACACTCTGCTTGGGTGAAATCTTGAATTTTTCTGTGTCCTCAGCCTGGAGAGTTCTTTCTAAGCCATGATGGGTGGCTCTGGAAGTGCCAGTACAGAGCAGGGGTTCCATTTGTACTGTTTAAAGGGAGCTGAACCTCAAACCCTCAAGGCCACTTCTTGAACCTTCAACCTAAGCTTGGTCCTCCATGCTCATGAATGCAGGTTCCAGTTTGCAAAGCCATATCACAGTTACCAGCAGACCCTGTGCTGGTCTGGGGGAACTGGGCTATCAAAACCAAGCCAGATTATGCCAACAATCCGCTCCGGCTCTGCTGCTGCATGTAAAATGTGTGGGTTTGGCTCCATTCATGTCTGCCAGGAGAGCAAATTCCCTGTAAAGAGCACTAAGGCCACTGTTAACATTTAACACGCATGTTGCTATCAAGCCACACTAAGCGCACAGAGTGCTTTTCAGGAGTGCTTCTCAAAACCCTTTATAAAGCACAGCATCGTTTTTATTTTAAAACTAGGACAGTTAGGGCCCAAAAACCAGGACAGACTTGCCCACAGTCAGCTAACAAAAGTGGGAACAGCATCACCAAAACCTCAGGGCTTGGCCCTCAGCCTATGACTCTTTGTAGAGACTAAAACTGTTCCTACCACTTTGGCTTAGGAAGTTCAGGGTGGAAAGAAAAAAACTGAAGTGAGCCGAGAAGGAATGAAAATCACTTCATAGAATTTGTATTCCGTTTTACTCACTGTTTTCATTGTTGTTTTGTTTTTATTTTAATGGAAAATGCAGGTGGACGCAGAGCTGTCAGGAACTATGATGTGAAGTCCCAATCCCACTGATCTCTGCAAGAAGCTGCTACTGTTTCAGAGAGGAACCTGCTTTGACCCTTTGCCATATATATTCCTGGCAAGGCATCTCAATAAAGCATCCACCAGCACTGCTAGCAAAGGCCTCAAGAACAACTCTTCCCTTTCTTCCAAGTTATACCAAACCTGCCTAGCCTTGTGACTATGTCCCAATGTACAATTAATAGGGGGGCTGAGACCTTTAATTTTCGTGGATCAAAAGCTTTAGAAGCAGCAGCTGTTGGGACTGAAATTTTCTGAAGCTTTCCTGTCCAGTGAAGTGCAGCCCCCAGGACAGGTAAGGGAGGCCCAGCACTTAATCAGCTTTTGAAGCCACTATATAACAATATTGATTGTGACAATGTGACCTTTACAGGGCGACTCTCCCCTTTTACAAAGCATTTCAGGAGCACATTTCCCAGGCCATGCACGCTGCTTATACGTGACCTTCTCACCCAGCCTTGCCAGGAGTTCTTTGCCTGGAGGCTGCACATAGGGTTGCAGCAGATGTTGGTAGAAATCACCTGACTTGCTAAAAGCCGTGGGATGTGTATCTATGAGGAGGTCTCTGTGGTCTCCTCATCACACCTGACAAAGAATTCCTAAAAGCTGAGCATCTCTCTGCTCCATCTCCTACAGCCTGCTACTCATACAGAAAGAGCTGTTACCTCCATGATCGATTATAAGGGCTCCTGATTAGAAAAGGACAGAAAATCATTCCCTGTAGCACAATGCAGGGCAGGGGAAAGATGAGCATCTGGCACCCGACAGGTTTCCCCTCCAGAAGTCATGTTAAAGGACCACAGAGTCACAGGGCTGCCTTTGGCTGGGCTGAGCTGTGTTCTCAGATCTGAAGCATACCACAGGTATTAGACATGAGGGGGTGAGACATACAGCCCAAAGCAGTTTAAGACAATCCATGTACTTCCCATAGAATTGATTCCCATAGAATCATTTCAGTTGGAAAAGATCTTTAGGATCACCCAAGTCCAACCATTAACCCAGCACTGCCAGGGCACCACTAAACCCTGACCCTCAGCACCACATCTCCACAGCTTGGAAACCCCTCCAGGGATGGGGACTCCACCAGTGCCCTGGGCAGCCTGGGCCAGGCCTGGACAACCCTTGTGGGGAAGACATTTCCCCTCTGGATTCAGTTTATTCTGAGTAATATTACATGCCTCTGCAGGGATAGAATGAATCCATCAGCATTAAGTGAAACCTAAAAAAATACTGCTACAGTTTTGCTCTGCAGTTTTCATACTTCTTTTTAACAGCTTATTCCCACTAACCTCTGCCTGGTACCCAGGGAGAAAATCAAGCCTGTGTGTGAAGAGGTCTCTGACATCCTAGATTGAGAGAAGGTCAGCTGGACAGGGAGCTGACCCATATTATCTAGACCAGATGATCCTCGAGGTCCCCTCCAACCTGACATTCTATGATTCAGTCCCCCCCCTGCTGCAGCCTTCAAAACCCTTTCCTGTATCCAGAGATGCTGCTCCTTACCCTTGCCATTGATCTTGATCTTCATGGGGAGCTGCCGTGCCATGCTGAACAGGTTGCGCTGAAGAGCCTGCTGGACAAGCCGCTGCTCCTCCTCTGACATCCGCGAGACCTTCTTCTCTGGAGGCTCTCCTGACTCCAGCCTCTCTCTTAGCTGCTCCAGGGTAGCTGTTCTTGCTGCCACGGATGCTTGCTGGCTAGCCAAGGTCACTGGCACGGTGATACGATTTGGCATAGACACAGTCAAGGGCACACCGTCACCTACAAAAGAACAAATCAGTCCCTCCTGCAGCCCTTCCTAAAACGAGTACACAGAGGTTTAAAACACAGGCAGCATATTCTGCAAACCCAAGTCCCACAGCTTGCCAGTTCAAAGCAGTGCAGGGGAGACAACAATGGAGGATAACTGTGTTTCGGTGCCCGCACCTCTTAACCCAGCCACCCTCTCTGCTGCGAGTAAAAGTAGCCGACCTTTTCTGACAGCTGCTGCTGGAGACACCCGAGGATTGCTGGTCCCGCTGCTCGGTGCCACCCCGATGATGGGGAAGCGGATCTTGGGGGGAGAGAGGAGGGAAGGAGGCCCCGTGGTGGTGGGCGAGTAGCTGAACAGAGAGGAGCTGTAGCTGGGCCGCCTGCCCTCCCGCCTGTTGCCATCGATTGCAGCCTGGAGCTCAGCAGGAGAGCTGAGGGATTTCTTCTCGCACTCGTAGGCATACAAATACTTCATGTATCTGGGAGAGAGGCGAGTTCAGGGAAATTCAAGTAGGTTTCTCAATAGCACATGAAACTATAGGCTACAGCAACAAGCGTTGCATTCAGGAAGGCTCTCTGGGACTCGGGGGCTCTCAAAGCTTCCAAGGAAGCCAAATATGCATAAGAGCTGGCTCCCAGCACCCAGCCTTCTAGTCCCTAGAGCACAGCTTCACCCCACTGCTTACATTTTATGCTAAGTTTACTTTCTTTTCCTCTGCTTATTCTACTCATTCTTCCTTTTTTTTTTTGCTTGGCTAATCCATGAGGTACTGCAAAAAGCAAATCCTCACTGTTGAGTAGGTGCTAAATGTGAGTTTACACAACTTTGTAGTGGTAACAAGNCACTTTAGCACTGGGATCATTCACATCCATGCTCTTGGATCCGCTGGACTTACTGGGTTCGGAGAGTGAACGCGGCACTGGTGATGGAGGTGGGCAGGTTAAGGCCTTTGGTGATCTCTCGCCAGATTTTCTTGTTGATGATTTCCACCAGACCTCCCTTCTCAGTCACTAGCTTATAGAGCATGTAGAGATCCAGGATCTGCTTCGCCATGATGGGGATCCGATTGATGGGAGTTCCTGCAGGGAAACAGTAGGGAAGGAAACGTAGAGTCAGAAAGAAAATGAGGCCAAGGAAACTATGAGGTTGGGGCTATCGATCTTCTTTCTAATAGGAAATTCAGGCAACTCTATTTGTAGCCTGACTTGAGGCCTCTTGATGGGCAAGTAAATGAGCCAGAGAAGTGTAGCTACACAGCACGTCCTTTTCATGAAAAATCCTTTCCTGTAGGCAAAAGCAATTATCAGCCAAATAATAACCTGCAGCTAAGAGCAACTTCTGAAATAGAAAGAGGGGAAGTCAGGACTATTCAATCCTAGGGGCACAGAGGAATCATTTTTTATGAGGTCCCAGAGCAATCTCAGATAAAAATCTGTATCGCCTGCACTCAGGAAGGGGCTGAGCAGCCAGGCGGCTCCAGCTACTGGTAGGTTGGGCTTTGCCTCCCTCACTCCCCAGGATTTGCTATCCCGTATTGCACGGGATCAGCGACAGAAAAGGGTACGTGACACTCAAAAACATCTCCCACCCCCACAGATCTTTACCTCCCTCACAAGCACATAACATTTATGCTGCAGCTTCTGCTCTCACAAAGCATTTTCACGATCCCATCCTTTGCCCTGAATACGCTCCCTGAGGCCACATGTGTACCTTGGTAGTAACTTCCACCCAGCCGCCCCAGCAGTAATGTGGAGCCCAAAACAAGGTCCTGCTTTATCCCTGCGAGGCCAGCCAGGGAAAAATCTCTATCCTTCCTGTTCAGGTTTGTTGTCTTGTGGGTTAAACATACAAAAAAAATATCTGATTTTTAACCTGGTAATGCCCTTTTAGCAGCATCTTTTAAGTGATAAAGCGTGCAGGGTTTGGAAAGGTCAAACTAATGAGATTGAGGCAAGGAGAGGAAGAAGGGGGAAAAGTGCTGATGTAGCAACCCTTTTATTTTGTAGAGGAAACAGTGTCCTGGATCAAAGAGCCGTCCATCTGAGGTCAGTATCCTGCCTCCCACAATGGCCAGCGCCAGCCTTTCCAGGCAAGCCTGCGAAGCGCCGTAATGCACAATTATGGGATACCCGACCCACAGGGGAGACTCCGGCCACTGCTCATCAGCCAGTGCCCCGAAGCAGAGCAGTTTATGGCCCTTATAAATGGGGTTTATTCTGTTGCGTGAAAAGGAGTTCAGCTCAGCTCTGCAGATGTCCTCATTATACATGTAAGTGTAATTATTTTTTTTATTCCCCCCTCTTTTCTCTTTGAAGCCTGTTATGCATTAGCTCATGGTACTGATTCCCACAGGTTAATGAGATGTTGGGTAGAAAAAGTAAAACTTTTTCAGCTTTAAAAGGGCTGCCTTCAATTCCACCAAGCTACTAACTCTTAAACTGGAAGAAAACCTAAAAAGCACCCTGTTCAGGCTTGGGCTGCATGCTCGGTCATTTTGTATCTATGACATCCTCTTTTCCTCGCCTTGTCTAAACAACCCCTTCCCTGCCCACAATAGAGAAGTCCACAAAGCAGTAATTCCACAAACTCCATCAGAGCCACTTCCTGTGTTTCAGAGACAACAGTTCCCTCAGGGAGCAGAGATAGAGATGTTTCCAAACTGGTTAAATGCACTGTGGCTCTCTCTGTCAGTCCATCTATCCCAAGTGGCCGCCCCAAGCTGGGAGCTGGTCCTTCCCTGACAGGTCAGCCCACATAAAATGCATCTTCAGTTTGCTTCAGCTTCTCCTCAGCCACCATTTTGTCTCAGTGTGTTGTTGTAAAGATTAAGAGCACACTAACAGCGTCATTTCAGCCATGCAGAGGGCTGGGAGCACTCATGTTACCAGCCTTAAGTTATCATTCATCAGCTGAGCCACAGTAACCAGAGTGACACCCAGCCTGCTCCAAATGAAAAGAAGGGAAATCTTTATTTTGGAGGATTCTAGAAAGAGGCAGGGGTCTTTTTTTTCCCCACCCCAAAATGCCTCTTCATTAACAGTTCAGTATTTCTGCCCTGGCAGCCAGGGTGTCCTAGGGAAAGCCTTTGCTCCCCTCTGGGGCAGGATCAAGACCCTCTCCACCACTCCTCTAGCAACCCCAGGCCACTCCAAGCCACCCACTTTTTCCCAATCCAATTTAGGGAAGAGCATTAACTTGTCCAGAAGGGACTTTCATCCAGCTCTCCTTGGACAGTGACCAGATGGAGAGTGAAAGGGAAAGGTCACAGATAAGGCTCCTCAGCAAATAAGCTGCTAATGTAGAAGTGTACAGAAATGTTTATATTTTAATACACTACATTTATCCTGAACAGTTTTACTCCTCTCTAGATCCTCCCACCTCAGCATTTAAAAAGCTACACAAGTATGTTTATCCAAATGCTCCTGGGAAAGGGACAAACATTATCTACATCAGTGGGAAATAAAGGCTTCAATCTATTTCCAGAAAGCCTGTTCATAGATCGAGGAGAAACAGCCATCAGCTCTGACCTCCCCGCTTCGTGTTACTACCCCTTTGACACCTTCCCTTCCTTAAGTTTGCTTTTAAACACAACCCGCAGACCAAAGTGCCCTGAAATTTAATTAGTAGCTTTATAAACCAAGTTAAAACCCATAGCCTTTTTTTTTTTTTCGTTTGTCTCCTCCATAAAATTTCTTTCTGTAGCCTGAGAAACTTTACAGCAGGGACAAAGCTACTTCCATCCCTCCACCCCTTGAGCATGGAGATGCCATCATTTCCCTCCTGTGCTCTCTCATAGAACCACTTCAAGGAATATCCCCCAGCAGAGAGTTACTTGGGGTTCAGACCTGGTAAATGAAGTGCACTCTTCAGAGCAAGCCATGGCTCTGTGCATTCCAGAGGATCTGGCAGCAAAAGAGGTGAGGAGCACAGAAAGGCAGCTCTTGGAACCCTCTCCTCTCCTCCCCCAGCCCCTTGCTGAGGAAAGGCGATAAAGTCTTTATTGGAAACCCCCAGCACTCAAACAGGAAAGGCTGAAAAACGAGTATCATGGGACGACTGGACGCTGAAGCCGAGCGGATCCTTTCACAGGCGGCTGCAAGGCTTGTCAGGGCCCATGATGGATTACTGTCATCTGGCAGCATCAGGATTAATGATCGGCAGGTCAGAGGGGAGAATTCCAGAGGGAAAGGTCAGCAGCCGGGGGCACAGCATAAGACTTGTTGCCTTTTGATGGCAAACTCATTTTACTGTACTTTCAAGCCTCTCTATTCCACCAGCTCTCAGAAACGCTGTACATACCGTACCTTGCCCAACTCAAGAAGAGAGCAAGGAAGATGCCTGGCTTCTCCCTTGGTAAATGACTTTTCTTCTTTTTAGTATAACCTGAGCTACATCAGACAGTTCCTGCAAGGAAACAGCCAAAGAGGGAGACACGAGGAGTCTGTTTCCACTGGAAAAGGGACGACACATAGTTGCTGAGCATGGGAGACCTCAGGAACACAAACTCTAGGGCAGGCAAACTCTGGAAGGAGAAGGTGGGATCGTCCCACAAGCCCACAGGCTCCTGGTTCTCTGAAGGGAGCAACAGCTGTAACTACAATTCAGACTGCTAGAATAAAGAGCTTCCCCAGAGGAAGCCTGACTGTAGCTATAAACATCTCTGCCCTTCAAGGGAAATAAGCAGCCCCCTCTGCCAAGCTGTTCCACCCCCTTCAAAAGCCTCTTCTGTTGCAGGCAGACGTAACAGAAGTCTAAAGGGCTTATATGGACAGGCTTGAATGTCCCCTATGTCCCCTGTGCTGGAGAGGCAGAA
The DNA here is from genome assembly GCA_013399075.1 of Chloroceryle aenea. Taxonomy (NCBI): domain Eukaryota; kingdom Metazoa; phylum Chordata; class Aves; order Coraciiformes; family Cerylidae; genus Chloroceryle; species Chloroceryle aenea. Next base: position 173,398 of record VWZY01012104.1, read on the forward strand.
GGAGCAACTGCTTGATTTTCATCCTTCAAGAGCTATTTAAGAGGGGACTGAGGGAGATGTAAATCCCAGATAATCTTTGAGTCACCATTTTCACATCTATTGGTGATGAACTCAGGGAAGGGGCACTGACTGAGCCATCAGCACACACAGACTCCCCTCCACTCGGTGCTGGGACTCAGTCTTTTTATTTTGTGAAAGGGAACTAAGCTTTGGACCAGCATCTTTCTCACCCATCCAAGCACACTAGCCAAGGTGGCTGCTTTTTTCTCCTCTTCATCCTTTCTTAGCCAGATATCCCAGTTAGACCTAAATCTGAAGATGCAGACTGATGTTAAATGAGGAAAAACTACCTCTAAGACTGTTCTCATAGGAAATCCTCTCATTTTGCAGGGATTCGCTTGACTTTGCAACTCCTTCATGATGGAGATCCCCTGCCAAGGGGGAGATCTCCTGTCCCCTCCTCTGAGCCATGCCCACTGCAGGGACTTCCCCAGCAGCAAGCGGTCTAAGCCATGACTTGTCCCACATGCACCAGACAAAGAGCAGTTAATTATACACAGCCTGTAGCACTACTTTTTCAATCACCTCCCAGATTCCCCCCCTTTTATCCAATTTACTTTCAGAAACATCCATTTTTTAGCAAGGAGCAAAGGGAGGTGAGAATCACAAACATTTATTCCACAGAGGAACGAAGGTGAGGAAAGAGCTGCTCCTTCCACCTTCCACCTTCCACTCTGAATATGTTCAGAAATAGTATCTGACAGCCAAAAGGAACAGGTTTTCCACAGTGGTTGAAAAGAATTTGGAACCTAATCTTGAAGAGATCTTCATGTGTCTTTGAAGGGAGACAGAGTAATGACTCAGTAGGAATGAGCACAAAGCTGCCTGTTCATCCAGCTCAGCTCCTTTGCCTGAGTTTTATACATTGATTTGGTTGGAGTCTGTCCCAAGCACTCACTCAACGTTAAAATCCAAAGTAAAGGTACACATAAGGGACGCCACCTCTCCCCTTTTCCTCCCTGGCTGTGCCACCGCTGATCTAATCTCTCCCCACGCACTGCAGTTCCACAGCAGGCATTCTCACCTCCCAACAGGACTGTCACCATCTGATCTGCAAGCCTGCAGACCATTAGCCACTCCTATCAAAGCAGGAGCCAAGGATAGAGGGTAATTAATCATGCTCTATTTGACAGGAGGCCCACACTCCTTATCTGCACCCCTTGAAACACCATCAGTTTCTGCTTCCCTCCTCAAGAAGTGAGGCTGACAGTGGCCCCTTATCAGATTTCAGCTGCTGAACCAGAGGCAGCCTAACTGGCACCCAGGGCCTCACTCCTATTAGCCGAGGCTCCGGCACCTAACAAGGTGCTTCTCACCCCTCAAACACCAATCCCAATGGAGATTTGCTCTCCTGTGCCCGGAGTTCAACTACAGTCCACCTGTTTGGCTCCTACTGACATGGCTGAGTCCAATATATTCGCTATTACAAATATCTTCACCAGATGTTGAACTGCCACATAACTGGTGGTAGACTTCCACATGTACATCCTCCTAACCAAGTGGTTCATCTCCAGGCAAAGAAAGGTACATACACAGAAAGGAATTGAGTCTTTGAGGCGCTGGAGGAAAATGTGACAATTTAACACCTCTATTTTCAGAGGAAGCGAGGAAAAAGCCTCTGACTCCCCCTACCCAGGAAAGAGCACCGGGGATTCAGAGCTCCTCAGAGCGGACTGGGATTGGCTGAATCAGCTACCGAAAGGTTTGTGCACAGCAACAACAGCCCATCATATCAAATTAATTTCTTTTGTACCCTGTCCAGTTCATAACGAAACATTTAAGCTGCTGAAACATTCTTCATGCTGGCTAAATTTAAAACAAAACTTCTGTAAGCCAGAACCGAATAAACTCCGTCCATTTATCCTCCACTTAATTACACCTGCAGCTTTGAAGATGATTTTTTTTTTTTTTAACTAAAGCAACATTCACTCTAGATCACCATTTTTCATCTGCTTAAAACCAAGGGATATTAATTATTTGACCTAGACTGGGTATTTACCAGAAAAGAGTTTTTAAATCTTTCCAAAGAGAAACTTCCAGCCTTTTTCCCAATCGGAGAGAAAAAAACTAATGTCTCTGTCTGCAATGAACATTTTGGTGTATGAAAAACCAAAGGGGGAGAAAGTTTGTTTTTACAGGCAAGACCTGCTGATAACTACTACTAAATTACTGCAAATTTTGCAAATTGGTGCATCCCCAGACCAGAGGTGGCAGATTCAGGCTGTTCTGAGATTCTGAGCACTTTGCTTTGCGTCTGTTTTTATTGTATCAATGCTTCTATGCATTTAAGTACACGGAGGAATGCATTCTCTGTCCCCTGTTCTGCAAGGCTCAAAACGCTTAAAGAATACAGAGGAATGTCAACCAGAACACCAGTTCCCACCCCAACTTAAGGAAAACTCATTCTTTCCATTCCTTCTAACAAAATAAAAATAGTAATCCAAAATATTGCACTGATCCCCACTTATTACCATTTGCACACCATTTTTCCCAAGTCTAAGCCAGAACAGTTGACCAAAGAGGTTCTTTAAAGGTGGCAGGGATGTGGGTGTGTACAAATCCAGGAGTCTAACGGGCTGAAGGACTCTGCCTGGTTGATTTGGACCCTCCAGAAAAGCACAGCATAGCTCCTCAAGGGAGAATGTTCTGTCCACTGCAGAACATCTGCTATTTAGGGAGGCATTCGCTGTGGCTCAGCGTTAAGCAGGTAGCACAAGCAAAGGATACTGAGGATTTATGTCTATCGATGTCTCATTTAGTGAGCATTTGTAGCTCACTAATTCAGATTAAAAAATATCTCTGGAGGATCAAAGTGAGAAACACGCAAAAACCGAACCAGTAGCAGGATGACGCATATTCCCCGAGCAAAAACGTTATAAACGCCTCTTGGCCTATAGATAAAAGAATCCATCAGTAAATGTTTTTGCCAATACCCTGGATGTGTTGTATTTCCACATCTAAAAGGTCCAGGCAGAGCATACAACAGCAGGAAAACATTAAAACCGCACGCTCAGGCTGACAAAGCCCCTTCAATGTATATACACATAAAACTTCAGAATGGTCAAGCCATCTGGGAAAACCAAGGTCACGCAGAAACCTTGAACAAAATTAGTAGAGCTGTACAATCGGGAGACATTTGATGAGGTCTTCACAAAGGCAGTACTTAAAATGAACAAAACAGCTTCCCTTGAAAGGCGGCCCTTCCTAACGCCCCAGAGCATGCAGTTAGATCTCGACCCCAGCAAACCTTTTATCTGGAGGAATGTCTTAAAAGAACGCTGTTGGTGCTTCCAGGGAATCCAACAGTCCCACTGCTCCAAATCCCTCCTGATCAGCACTACTGGAATATAACCAACTCAGTTGCTCGTGGCTCCTCAGTGGCTGGAGGACTCACGCCACCAACGGTCCTTTACCATCTGGGAACAAAACTCATCACCCCTGTCTTCTATCACACACTAAAAAAAACAACCCACAGATGGAGACAAAATTTAATGTCAGGGTATGTTCACAGGGTAAGAAAAACATATAAAATGGGAGACATCCTCAAGTTGTGCCAAGGGAGGTTTAGGTTGGTAATAAGGAACAATTTCTTCCCCACAAGGGTTGTCAAGGCCTGGCCCAGGCTGCCCAGGGCACTGGTGAGAGACCCCATCCCTGGGGGGGGTTCAAAGCTGTGTACATAGGGTACCAAGGGACATGGTTTAGTGGTGACCTGGCAGTGCTGGGTTAATGGTTGCACTCGAGCTTAAATGTCTCTTCCAATCAAAGCCATTCTGTGATTCCATCTCTAACATAAAGTCTGAGCCAAGTAAATGAACTTGCCCATCTGGCTACCTGCATTTCTGTCAGTAAAACTAAATACAAGATTACCCTGAGGTATTTTAATGGGTGCAGGTCTACCCTGGGCACTTGGAAAACTGCTTCTGCCTGCAGTATCATCAGGGGCAGGCAGAACAAATCCAGCCTCTGTGCCTTCAGTGCAAGTCGCTCTGCAGTGTACCAACAGAGAAGCCTCAGCCTGCCCTTAAAGATGCACTGAACCACAAACCTGTGCACAAATCATCTCGTTGTGCAGCAGGATGCTAAAAACACATCTTCTGAGAAACCAGCCCTCAAGATATCAAGGCTCAACTTGTGATGAGACACCAGATCAGCCATGGAGGGAAGGCACTGCTGAAGCTGCTTATTCCTGCTGAGCCCAAGGACAGACAGCCTTCGGTTTCAGACTGCAGGAGAGCTGGGAAAAGGGAAGGTGGAAGCAGCAACACAGCAAACGAGCATCATCCCCGTCAAACTGCATCAGGCTCAAAGCTAGTCCTGCACACAACTCATGTGGCTTCTCCTCTGCCCATCTGCCCCTTCAATCACAGCCATGGAGGGGACCCATTCACCTCACTACATACAAGGAATAAAACACCCAACAAAGGAAGAGTTACAGCTTTCCTCTCATCTCCCCTTCCATCATTACTGCCACTGAAGGGCCATTTTATCACTTGCAGCTGCGGTCATTCAGTGACAACCTGCTGTGCTCAGAGGCAGATGAGACCCTGCACATTTGATCTGCATTAAGCCTGTTTCATGGCTTCACATTTCTAGGTACATTCCTAAAAGCAGCACCACCAACCACATCTTTTCATCCCTCTAACTACTCGGTAGCTCCTGTAAAATCTGCCATTTATCTTTCCCATTGGGCTTTTATTTCTTTTGGTTCAGCATCACTTAACATTCTGTGCCCCAAATCCATCAGCCACAAACAAGGGCCGGCACTTCTCCATCTCCTCCTGGACAACAACAAAATCCTCATCTTTACAGAAGCAATGTTTATTAGCAGAGCTGCTTTCCATTCCCTTCAGACACGAGGTGCAAATTAAACAGCTTTTCACACATACCAGCTAAGAAACCAAGCACTTGGCTCTCTGGTGCCAAGAGCCCTTGGTTATATCCATCTTTGTGGGGCTCTTTCAGAACGTGGCAGCTGTTCGGCCCTGTTTGGTTTCGGATGCTCCTTTAGCACACAAAGCAAGGGGAGGAGAAATGAAAGCCTAAATGGTATCATCCTATGGTAATTTTGCTGTAGAAGCTTCCCCAATTTTTGAAGGAAAAGACAGAGCGGGCAAGTCCATCTGCTCACCAGAAACTCAAAGCCCCGCTGAAGATACAGATCCTAGCGCAGGGCCAAACATTTCCACACTCTGTCCGTTCCTGGCATCTGTCCCCAGTGGGTGCTAGGCTCTTAGATTTCAATTTCAGCCTTCTAGCAAGAAAGAAAACAAGGGAGTCTTCAGAAAATAAATACACTTGGAAATACCCAGATGATTAAAAGCTAAAGTCCTACAGCAACCAGCTGGTGACCAGCTCAGCCCCTGCACCAGGAACATGTCAATTATAAATAATTAAAAGGTAATAGGAAGGAGACACTGAAGTATTAAGCAGATTTCTCTCTAGGTATCTGGAGGTTTCTATTGCTGCCAATCACACCCTTCAGATTATTGGCTAATGTGTCAGTCATCCCAGCCCTTATACCTACATGTGAGCTCAGGTTAACATTTGCCAGTGAACTAATTAAGGCCAGTTACGCCTCTGCACATGAAAGCCAAAAACACCAGCTAAACCCAACTGGCACACCATTGCTGGTGATGCTATAGCAGCTCCCACTCCAAATAAGCACAGCCTGCTTGTTTAGTCCAGCACTAAGCCATGAGGGAGCAAAGGGTGCTTTTTACATCAGCAGACATTTTGGAACCAGTGAAAAGGTCTCTAGTGCAATTTAGCACTTTTTGTCTGAATTATCTCTGTTGGAAGAGTCTGCCTGGCCTGGCAGACTTGGAAGGATGAAGGAAGAGAGCACTGCAAAGGACTGATCATACACGTTCACGGATGTATGTTTTATACAATACCACACCTATACATATATACATTTTTGTTATGATTAATTTGCAATGAAGGAATTGAACTGTAATAACAAGGGGACAGAAAGAGACTTTTATGACATCCCAGCTACTTCACACATGCCTCACCGCTCCCATAGTGAGGAGCAATACAAGCTGCTGACACCACAGGAAGGAATGTGAGAAACTCTGATCTTCTTGCACTCAGTTACACAAAAATCCTAAAAAAAGGAAAGCTGACACAGCATGAGTCTAGAGAGAAATGGGGCTTGGTATCTGTCTTCCCAGTGCCTGGATTGCGTGCCACTACTCTGAAGGCATTCACCCTCAGCTTCCACATAACACAGAAATTAAACATGAGAAGACATGTGATCATGCCATCTCAAGGAAAGATCAGAGAATTCCCCAGTGGCACTTGGACTCACTAAAAAAAAAATCCTCAGGGAACAAGGCTTCTTGGGCTCTTCAGCACATGGACAACATCCATGTTTGGCAGGAGGGTAAAGAAACAGTGTCTGTGAAATTGCAGAGAAGTTTTTTCCCCTGAGCTCCTTATCTCCCAAGGTAAATAAGTCTTACCACTGCTCTTCCACCTGATCTGCAAGTTCAAGGGCTGAGTTGCTCTTTCAAACTCAGGAGGGAGGAATTCAAATGGCAGCAGCACCCCCCCACCTTGTCGAGTTCAAACAAATGCTCACTTACCCCTCTTCTGCATAAAGATGAAGAGGTCATCCAGGAACTCTTTCCGTTCAGGGTCGCTGTCCAGTTCGTAAAGCTGGGGAGTGTGGAAAATANAGGCGATGTGGTGTTTGCACTGGAGGGGTGAATGAAAGCCAGAGGCAGAGAGGCCAAACAAGGGAGGATTCCTGAGCACTTTAGGGACAAGGCTGCAGTGCCAGTTTGCGCACCTTGCTCAGCCCCTCAGTAACTGGTCCAGGCATAGCAAAGCCTGGCACCCTGAACAGGAGTGAGCTCAGTTAACAGCACTGCTACAAAGCAGGGGATGAAACCACCTGAAAGCAATGGGCAGCTTTGAAGGTTTTTGAAGAAAAACTGGAAGCAGGAGACAACCAAAAGGCAGGTGACAGCAGTTCAGGGCCAAGTGTTGGTCCCTGCCTCTGAGGCACCAGGAAGGTAAACTTCTCTGCAGCTTCTCCCAGTCTCATGATTCTCAGCTTCAGGGATTGTCAAGTAAGTGACAAACTCCAAGTCCCTTGAAGGAAGAGAAGAAAGGACAGAGCTTTCCTGTAACTACTAATGCCTGTCAGGAAAGGCCCTCTAAAATAAATCCCAAAACCTTCAGAAATACCAGAAACCAGCCTGGAACAAATCTGCTGAAGAAAGCATTTCACCAGAAGGCTTAAAAAGCCCAAGGACTGAAAATAAAGTTCCACAGCAGCTTATTCCTAAGGAGAGGCACTGTATGCTAGCATTACCCACTGATGCTTCAGGAGGGACAGGCATGAGTGTCACCTTACAAGTAGACCAGGAACAGAAAAATCTAATTTGCACCTATCACAAGGCCTGTGAGGCCACAAAGGGGCAGGTGGAAAGGGCTGAAAGTCAGACTCTCACCAAGATACAGAAGGATATGGAACAAGACAGAAGACAACACGGTACAGAAAGAACAATTTGATTCCTTTTCTCATGGGCTCTTGAATCCTGTATCCCTCCAGGGAATTTGTTACTGTTGGTTGCAGTTACTCTCGTGGAGCAGCTCAACAGAAAAGTAGAGATTCATTGGGAAATATGTATTTCACCCTCTCCAAAGGTGCTGCTACTTGGGATTCAGCCAGTCCGAAAGAAGTGTGGCTTTTGGGGGCCCATTTCCTGGGAAGCTCTGTCCTTTCTCACACCACAAGCTCTGGGAAGAAAAGGCAGCAGCATGTTTACAGAGCAATTAGTTGCAGACTTTCAGAAAGAGGCAGCTTGGTTTAAAATTAATTCTTCGGGCTGATGTGACACATGGCTGCCAAATTCAGATCTGTGACTGCAGGGTCAGGAAATGAAATACTCTTCTCCTGGCCAGAGAATGTGTTGACTAGGATTCTAAACATCAAAAGTCTGGTTAAGTCTTCATTTAAATTATACTCCAGTGACCACAGGTAATAAAACAATCCAAGAAAATAGCAGCTAGGGCTGCAGGACAAAGCAGTTTTCTTACAGATTCACTGTAGAGGAATAGTGAGGGGGCCGCAGTCATCTGCTGTCACAGAGCAGCAGCAGAATTCCCCCAGGTTACCCCTTCCCCCCAAATCCCCATGATCTGACTGACCTTGGCAAAGTCTCGTGAAATTTCTCTTCCTCTGCATCCATCACCTTCATCACTCCAGGTCACGTTGCCATTCTAGGGAAGAGAGAATTGGATGGGTGAACGGCTCACTGGGGAAAGGCTTGGTAGACAATTCCAGAAGCTTGAAAATGTGCATTTTGGGGCCACAAACACACACAAGTGGAGCTGGTGGCTTAGACCAAAAGGACTAGAAAGTCAGGGAAATTTTTAGATCAATTACAGCACGCTTCACATCCATCTTCTTCCCAAGAGCACATCCTAGAGCCCTTAGTGAAAGGCGCTGGTGAGACCCAGATATCTTCCTTTATGGTAGCCAGGTGACACCAAACACACTTAGAAATGCTCTTCTGTCCTCCCTGTCTGCTTAAAGAACCAAAATTAAAGAAGAAAATAATCCCACTGGAAAGCTTCTTGACAACCCAGGAGCCTTCCTGCTGGAAGCTCCTGGATGTGGATTTTCCCCGCAGAAATGGAAAGCTCATCTTTGCCTGATTTAAGGTTCATTCCTCTTTGGCATTAAAAGGATTACTCTAGTTGGGCCTACTCTACTTAGTAAATCATCCTGAAATGATCAGGAAAACAGCAGGGGCAGTCTCTGGCTGTACAGCAGGGCCAAGACCAGAGAATTATCCTAAAATACGTTCAAGCATCTTTACAAGTGATACAACTTCATAAAGCTCCAGTGTACTAAGTGCTCCAGAGCCAGGTGAGGAAAGAGAAGAGACAAATGCATCAGGCAAGGTCACTTGGGACTACCCTGGCCTGATAAACACATGGCATCCTGATGCAAAAAGAGAAGCACGGGGGATAGCAAGAGGTTTCATCACAAAAGAGAGGTGGTCCAGTATCTGAAATCTTGAGTCATCTGGTTGTGACACACACACTGAACTAGAAAGATGAATAGCTCTTGTCAAGGCCAGGCAAAGCTACATTTCCCCTTTGAAAACCCACTGCAGTGAGCTGCCCTAATGCCTGCTGATTTAGTTTGAGCCAGTAATTCCTGATGGAAAGTCAATTATCCAGTGAGTCCCATCAACTGAAAGATATTTAATGGGGGATTATTGCCACTTCTGTTATGTCAGCTGTTTATTACAGCAGATCAATTCCCAGCCCTCTCTAGGAAGAGATCTGAAGACCATTTTTGTCCACAGGACGATTCATCTGGGTGTCCTTTGCTAGCAGAGATTAAAAACACAGGGCTTTTTTTTTTTTTTCCTAATTACAGTAACATCCAGCTGCTCCTAAACCCCCTCTCTGCCTGTTAACTCAACAAAGCTGTGGGAGTAGTCAGAATAAGAGACAGCATCTTCACAAGGCAACAGCTCTTTCCCATCCTCAACTTCCTGCACTCGAGACAACGTAGTTTGTAGAGGGCTGAGCCGCTCTCTTCCCAAGGCTGTATTTGGTTATAAATTCAGAGGGGAAAACAGCTCCTAGTGTTAAAACTGGTGCTTGGAGAAGCAAACTATTTGCTTTTATAGGGAACTCTGGTCATGCTGAGAGCTTATTCCGCTACATTTGAGGACAGGAAAGAGAAAAGGGCTTAAAGGAGACAATCCTCTGCTGCCAGTGGGTTTGAACTTGGTAGAATTTCCAAGAACAAAACTTCCCATGGTGTTAAAAACTCTTCAGAAGTTATTTTCACTTGTTCCATTTGAAGCAAAAGGGCAATTCAAAAAGAATGACAAGATTAAGGATTGCTACAGAGAAAAAGCAGATGATATGCACACACCCTTCTTGCCATACCTCCATCCCGAGGCACTCAAGAGCACAGAAGTAATGCTCCCCTACACCTGGCTAGTGAAAAGGAGCTTAAAGGTCATTGAAGCCATCAGGGGTTTGCCATATGTCCAGAAAATTGGCAGAGATGGAATCACCTGGCATGACACAGAGTGATGTGAGGTGAGAGACAGGGGAGGGCATTAGCACTTCCTCCTGCGGTGGCTGGAAAGGTTTAAAGCCGGTCACCACTCCTCACGTTAAGCTATAAGGAGAGGGACACTCAGCCACCCCGCTGTCAATCAGCAAGGGGGCACCGGAACGACACAACACACAGGGACAAAACGCAGGTTCTCTTTGGGTGGCTGAGTTCGCAAAGTCTCTGGGCTAGCTTGAAATGTCAGCTCAGCAGCTGGGGAATAAAGCCTTATTTATTCAGAGGACAGAGTCCAAGCACCAGCAGGCACTTTCCCAGGCCTCAGCTTTGATCTTGAGGGACTATTCTGCTCACCAAAACCTTTTGGTCTGTGCCGCAGCTACAAGCAGAGATACAGAATATCAGCAGCAACCTGAGCGCAACTGCAACAGGTAAATCAGTAAAAAGCCCCAAAAAGCTACTGAAGCAAGAGGTGCTCTGCGTATAGGAATAAACTACATTTTGCACAGACAGAGAGCTCAGCAGGAGCTCTGGTATCGAGCTTCCTTTCAATTCCTCCTAGGAAAACAAAGTTCCCCTATGCTGAGAAGCCCTCCTCTGTATAAACAGCAGGAACCTGAGAAATCAATATATCCTCACAAGTCATTAAAAGACCTTTGTATAAGTCAGGCAATAGTAGCAGGAAGGAAAAACCACTGTTCAGAGAGGCAGGTTGTTCTCTGGGGAGAGTCCTGCCTTTCCCTCCACCCATTTGTACCCAGGGGATTTACTGATGCTTGACAAACAGCCCTCGCGTTACCACGGGCAAGGATTGATCTGGTTTCTTGCAGCGAAGAAAAAGGTGGCAAAAGTGGCACAGGCTCTGCTTGAGCCCCTGATGCAAAGCCTGAGCAGAAAGGCAGAGGTATTGGGAAGAGAGCTGGTCATCTTCAGGGGCTGCAGGCAAGGCCAGGGAACCTTCCCCACACCACAGACACACCTCAGAGGCCACCACTTCCCTACCCCCAACCCCTTCACCCCCCCCTCAGCCCCTGAGGCTGCAGGCCTGGCTTCAGAGGCAATTATATCTGGAGCTATTTTAGGATTACTCCCTAACCACCTGGAATATCTTATTAGAGGGAAGCTCAGATGTCCAGAGCAATTTTGGTTTCCAATCCCACATTCAAAAGCCAGAGTTAACCCTGAGTTGCCAGAAGAGGAGATGACAAACTGCTTTCCCACTTCATCCGGCCCATTCTTTTGAGGACAAAAAGCTTATAAACAAGCAGCCTCACCCCCTTCCCTGCAGGACTCCTACCTCTCCAATACCACCACCTCACTCCTCTGTCCCTCCAAGACACTAAAAGAATCAAAACTCTGTGCTCAAAAAAACCCAAACAGTGAAGTATTAAGGCAAACAGAACAGCTGCTCAACATCTCCTCCTCCAGTTGCGCCTGCACAAACTGCAGTTGGTGTGCAAAGAGGGACCTGGATGAGAAATTCCAAATGCTTCTTTTCCAGATCATTCCCCTCTCCATTCCTCCCAGTTTCATACAGGTGTTTGAGACTCAGATAAAGTCCAGACTACAAAGTAGCTTCAAACAGCAAATCTCTAAACAGGAGAGAACCCGCTAAAGCTTGAATATGTAAAAGACAAGAGGGAAAAAAAAAACAACCTCCACATCATTCTGCATCTTCTCTACCACAGACCTGCAGTTTTGACAGAGGTTTTAGGCCAAGAAATCTGCTGAAACACCTCTTTAGGCACTAGGCTAAATGTGGCAGTGTAAAAGAAAGCCCCTCCCCTACCCCATGGGTTAACTGAAAGCTGCAAAGTACGGGGGCAGCAATTTCAGGATTATCAGAGAATCCACAGAAATTCCTTTTGTGGGTAGAGTTAAGCCTTAGGAAGTGAAACAGATGCTATTATAAAGAAAACTGTTGTACTACAAAACGCTGATAAGATCAGGACTACTGCCCTGAGCTGCAAGTTCTCAAGAACAGAGAACCAAGTTATAATTACAGCATGCACAAGGTGTCTGGCAAAGCTCCACTGAAACTGGAATAAACCCTTCCCCGTCTTACTAATACCAGAGCTCAATTTAATCACGACAAGCTTCAAAGATGGGGATTGAAATCATTTTAGTGATTACACAAACGGCGGGGCAGATGAGGAAGGAAAGGAAAAGAATGGATTGAAGCTAACGGATTAATTGCCTTTTTTAAGTTTCTTTTATGCGCTCCCACAACCCAGTAAGTGCAGCAGGCACACGATTCTTTGGCAAAACAGGAATCGGCTTCCTCCTCCTTAAGGAAGAGTCAGACTCACTTGTGAATGACTCCTATTCACCAGCGCTCCACAGAATTAACCAATACGTTAAGTGACAAGAAGATTTGTTCAGTGCTAAATGGTTGTGGGAAGAGAAATTCTCACTGCTACATGAGTCTGACTTACCCTGAAGTGAGAAAAGCAGGAGGGTAAGAACACAACACATCCCAGCTCTTTCCACCTACTGTCTCCAGCATTAGCTCCGATCTCTAGAAATTGGCACCGAAAGAGAAAAGCAGCAACTACTCCTAAAGATAACTGTAGTGCACAATAAATCCTAGAACAAGATGGGATTTTCCTCGGGATAGAAATGAGTTCCCCTCTCTGCTCCTTGGCTCTGCCTCCAGATACAGCACAGCTGCTGAAGTATAACACAGCCTAAGAGACACCCATGGAATTGCCTCCCAAGATGAAGATCTGTGGGCATTCTCTAGTGTCTGTGTCTTGGTTCTTCTCTCCTCTATGTTACTTGGCATATTAAACTAAAAGGTGACTTTGTTGCTCCAGACACTGATGCTGCACTTTAAGTTATAGCTCAGGAGGAGTACCAAGTGAGAGGCTATGGCAGAAACACTGTCACAGGGATGAAGACTCTATCAAAGGAAACTTAACCCATGAATTTAGAAAGAAGCAGCAACTGGCAATTTAAGAATTAAAAATCTGTTCTTATGGAAAAAAAAAACAACTTTCAGTGGAAGAGAAACCAAACATCCAAAATCAGCTCTTAATGAAGAATTCTCCTCCAACTACATTATAACAACCCACATACCCAGTGACCCACATAAGGAATTAAAAATTCAACCCTTGAATTGGGCCCTGGAGACCTGAAATATGCAGGAGGCAAAAAATGCTCAATGTGAAATGCAATTTTTTTATTCCCGGGACATTCACACACACACCAACCCCACCCCCAGATTAATGAGTATATCCTGAGCATTACCTCAATCCACACACTACTTGAGGCACATACTTAAGGTTATGGAATCTCAGCCACTCATTCCTAGACCCTAGAGCAAAAGCAAAGTAATTATTTAAAGCTGACTTAGCTCAATAAACACCATGACCTCTGTATAAGTTTAGGTCAGGATATTCAGGTGATCACTGAGAATTCTAACACGAGCCAGCCCCCAAAAACATGAGCACGAACTGCTCTCTGGAAGTCAGACAGCTGCTTTAGGGAGACTTACCTCGCTGTACCGGCTGATGCCTGAAAACCTCGGCTTTATTTTAACATCCCACAAAGGAAAGCACGTATTAACGTGCGTGCTGGAGTAGCAGCCTGGCAAAATTGCTCACATTACTGCTGTGCAACACCCGCCTCGAGTGGAAAAGGAGCAAGAGCAACAGCCACGGTCCTGCCTTTCCTACCCGGCTCTCCCTGGTAACCAAAGACATGGCCAAGCAATGCGAGAACCCACGGGACGAGGATCCACACCCAACCAGCTGCTAAAAAACAACATTTGCACCCGCAGAATTAAAACCTCATTTTTCTTCCCAGACAGGCGGGGCCCACAACACCCTCTTCGAGGGCGGCTGCGGGAGCAGTGATGGATCTGCAGGGGATCCGGACAAGTCACAGGAGCAAGAGAGTGAGTGCAGCCTCCCCCCCCCCTCCCCGGCTCTTCTTTCGGGCTTGCAGCTCCCCGACAAGTGCCTCCACTCCCTTGTTGTTTTGTGCTGACAGGATTCCCACCGCCCCTATGTCATAAGCTGAGCCAGCTCTTTTGTCTGCCGGCTTGTTCTACAATTATTTACTTGGCTGTCCAGGACCCAACAGAATGAGGCTTCACCTCGGTGGTAGTTTCCACCTTTCTGCCATCATCACACCACATACCTTCCAGGCAGTCTTAGCTTTACACTTTGCAAGAGACAGTTTTCTCCAAGGGCATCACTTTTAGAAGAACAAGCCACACTTGAAAGAAGAAATAGAAGTGATTTCCCCCCCGCCCCTTCCACAAGCAACAGCCATTCCGCATACCACAAATGCTCCCGGAGCCGCACTAGCTGGAAGCAGTGTGTACTGACTGGTTATGAGCCTCCATCTCAACAGCAGCTAAGGAAAAAGACACGTTCAGGAGTCATTTCAAAAACAAAATGCAGGCACTTCTACATTTGAGCCTTTTTTTTTTTTTTTCCCCAAATTAACATGATCCTTTTAGACAAAAGTGAAAAAAAAGCCGAATATCTTTGAAGTAGCCTCTGAACTGAAGTATTTCAGGCAGGGCTTGTGCCGGGGCATTGTGCTACCATTTAGCACACAGAATTCTGTAGACAGCCCACGGCTGTGCACACATTTCTGTCACGTTAACAATTTTCTTCCCTGCCTCTGCACACCCCCCCCCTCCTTTACTCCTCTCTTCCCCAGCTCGGAACTGGTATAGGGCAGTTAAATTTTTACTCCCTGGTATGCAGACTCCGCTGGTGAATGCAAACAAGTTGCTCTGCAATATTTACCCTACTCAAGGTGAATATACCCCACCAGCATCACTAACATTAGGCACTTCAACGTGGCCTTTTGAGCACACCGTGGCACCTTAGTGACATTGTTCACCAGGATGACTACTAACACAAGCCATGCCTCGCTGAGCAGATCATTTAGCTCAGTACTCCATCTGAGAGTACCAGGAAAGTGTATTTTGGGACAACACAGGAACCTGCCCACTTTCTGCCATGCCTTCCCACCATCCAGAACTCTTGTGGTACAGCATATTGCTGCTATTCTTTTCTAACCCTTCCTTAAATTGATGCCCATGAATTTCTCTTAATTCCTTCCCTTATTATCTGCTTGCCCAGGAGCCAAGCAGATTAAAACAGCAGCAAGAGTTTTTCTTTTCACCTTGCTTCCTGGTGAAGCTTTGTGCACTTTGGTTTCCCAGAATAAGTTGGCCTGCAATCAGCCCAAGCCTGGTCCTGAGTACCACTGAAACAGGCCAAAGCACCCAGCGCACTATTAGTGCCCTGTCTGACAACTGTAAAACAGTATTTTATTTATATTCACTTTTTTGCTATTCCACATCAGCTAAGCTCAAATCGGACATGCTTATGGACACTTGTCTTTAAAATGACCTTGGAATCAAGCCTGTTAATTCAGGAAGATTCACAGAACTCTCACAGGGTAAGCAAGGGTTGGAAAGCAGCACAATGACATACTTATTAGCGCTGGCTGAGCTAGAAATAAAACCAGCCAAAGCCTATTGCTCCATTCGGTAGCTTTTTTTTTTATTATTATTTGAAAGTGAATCCCTAACTCCAGAGCCCTGGCTACTATTCTTCACCCAGAAACCAGCGAGAGGAAGTTTTTTTCAGTTGCTCCAATCCAGGAAATTCAGAAGCAGTTTCTGGAGCAACCATCCCCTGACATACCCACCTCATTTCCCTACAGCAGCTTGAGTAATTATGGGGTTTTTTTCACCCCAACCCCTCTTGAGAAGCCCAGTGCAGAGAACACACAGCAGCAACTGGCTGCCTTCAGCATCCTGCAGCTGCTTAGCCACTGTGCTTTATATAGCACCAAGAGTACAAATGTCATTCACGTGGCAACTTTAAGGAGCTCCTGCCACACACATTGGTGTAGAAACACCAAACTGGTCCAGTTTTGTGTGAGAAGCTGGGCAGGAGCCTACAGGCCACACTAAATGGAATGGGAGAAATAAAGCTTGCTGAGTTTTAGCAGTTCCTCCACAAACTGAATCATCTCATGCATGTAGCCACCAGCTGAGGGAAGAGCCTGCCCCAAGCACCCACAGCAAGCTTTTCAGCATCTGTGGTTCACCAGCCACCACAAAGCAGCTCCAGATTTTATTTCATCAGGTTTGCAGGAGGGAAGGAAAAACCAGCTCTGTCCATACAAGGTTTCTGAGCTCAAAGAACTCCATTGGAAGAAAAACCTTCTTCACACTCAGGTTAACAGCTGCAGCAAAGAACATGTAAATCCAACTTTTCTTTAGTTAAACTTTGCAGTCCTTTGACTCGATGTCTCTGGAAGCCCACTCAGCTCATCACAGAACACCCCAAGAGACATATTAACTGAAATGACCACTTCACAACCAAAACCCAAACAGCAGCACATCTGCTCCTTCCTTCCAGCACAGGAAGCACAAAGCGACTCTGCTCACATGCAGGATGGGTGGCAGGACATGCACCTTTCCCTGCCCATCCCCACCACCTACCACAAAACCAGCTGCATCCCAGAGGTCTGACACAAAGGGGTTATAGATGTTGTATGTGAAATAAGTCAACATTAGCAGGCAAGCGCCTGCACCAAAAATAAATATAACACCAGGCTGCTCTATTCTGAATGGCAAAGCAGCAGTGAGAGAGAAGATAAACGAGATGAAGAGCAAACCTCTACCTCCCAACAAAGCTTCTGACAAGTTGCGGTTACTCTGTTGTTAGCTAGAAATCTGTAAAGCACATGGAGTTCTTGGGAATCTCTTCTGAAAAGAATAAATGTGGGAGAGTGCACGAGGGAAGCATCGCTCTGCACATGCCCGGCTCCTGCATCCAACCAGCACTCATCAGAGGACACTGGGCTACAGAAAGCCTCAGTCTGACTTAATATGGTCATTCTCACCCAGTAGGAAGTTTAGCGGGAACACTGACCTGTTTGAGCTGCTCGTCCAAACGCCAGCTCTGGCGTCCAGCCGGGGAACTGGAATACGGTTGCTTAGCAGTGTCTTTACCCTGTTCTTCTTTGCCCTGCTGTCCCCGCTGGTGCCCTGAAGCTGGGAGGGGATTAGAGGTAGAAGCCACTCTTTGGTTATGATGGGCAACTTTGGGAGCATGAAAGTATTTCAGAGCAGAGCAGGTTTCTTTTCCAGTCATATCAGCGCCATCCTCAAGATCAGCACCTTCCAACCCCCCTTCTTCTTCCTCCTCCTCCTCTTCTTCATCCTCCTCTTCCTCTTCTGGCTCCGAATTCATGCTGCTCTGGTCAAAGCTTCGTGTAGCTCCGGCCGCAGGTGGGCCTCTGGCCAAGGGACCAAGAGCAGAGCCACCCGAAGCTCTGCCAGATGTGGCTGCAAGGACAGCCTGCTGCACAGCCAGCTGCTGCGTGTAGAGCAGCTGGGCTTCCCTCATCTGCCTCTGCTGTCTCTCCCTGGAATCCATCTGCAGAGGCGGTTGCTGCTTCTGCTGCTGCTTCTGCAGCTGCTCGACCACAGCTTCCAGCTTCATCCCGCAGTTTGCATGGCTGGGAAAAGAGCGGGGGGTGGTTTTGGACTTTATCTGGCAGGGTTCAAGCCCCGACCTTGGGAGATTGGCAGAATCTGAAAGATAGACAAATATTTGTCTGTATGAATATAAAATGCTTTCATCTTTTCCCCAGGAAGAGGATAAATAGAGTGCAAAGCCAATACTCTTTCCTGTGCAGGAGACCGTGAAACAATCAGCTTCATGTTTAACAGCCTCAGGCTCAAACTTGCATTCAATTTTCAGACTGTTTAATTGTATTTTCAAGCTGAACACATTCGCTAGAACCTCACTTTCATACACCCCAAAGACAGTATTTGAAACGCCTTTGTCCGCAGTACAAGGAGTTCAGGGTGGTGGGTTTTTTTTCTGTCAGAATCCTTCTGCACTTCCTAAATAATTACTTTTGAAATGTTAAACCTAACATCTAGCATTTGGTGCATCTGAAAATACTGCCTTAAAAGGAGAGAGCTGGGATGAGAAGCTTGACCAGACTTCTATTACAAAACGGGCAGGAATTTATCACATAACAGTTATCTCTCAATTCTTTTAGGCTTTCTTTACATTACTGAATTCTTTATACATCTTAAAAATCCCCCACCAAACAGCTATATTTAGTCCGTATTTATCCCTAGGAGAGCAGGATGAGAATATAGCAAAGACCACTGCAGCCTGAAAGCAACTGCTGAGCACTGAGCAACTCCTGCCTCTGGTTCCCAGTGCATCTCAAGCCCTGACTGCAGCCTCCCTTCGATTTTCCCAGCCAAAGGACCCCAGAGCTTTCCCAGTTTTCCAGCTGGATCTGCTGCAAGCCCAGGCTGAGCCAGTACTCCAGAGCAAAAACGAGAAGAAACACAGCTCAGATCTACAGTCAAACCCAGAAAGATGACTACGCCTTTAATCCACGACCGTTAAAATCACCACATGTATTTTGGACTTTGTGTCACCAACTGGACCTGCTGACAAAGATGGTCCTTCTCCACAGGGTTTTTTACATAAAAAGATGCTTAAACGGATCCCACCTGCTGCCCTTCAAGGTTCACCAATATCAAAACACAGCCAGTTTGAAGAAACAAAGGAAAGACCAACTACAAACAAGCTACAGTCTCCTGGCCACCTCCCACCACCCTGTTTACATCCAGCACTGTGCTACTCAAGCCACGTACTTGGAAAAAAAAAAAAAAAAGAAAAAAAGAGACTATTTTGCTAAAGGACTTTTTCCAACCAGCCGCGGTTCTGTCCTAAACCAACAAAGAACCTACCGGATACCAGTTTAAAAGTGAAAGACAACTTCCAGCATCCCTAGCGCACCTCCAAGTCTTCCTCTGAGGTGCTCAGACCCTGTTTCTCCTACAAAACACGGCCAGCTACGACGCCCAACTCCTTTTTCCTCTGCCAGCTCTTCCCTGTGCTAAGTAACAAGCCCATCACCAAAACGAAAAGCCCGTTTGCATTTTTATCTGGTGGGCATCGGCGGAGCTTTAGCTTGCAAATGAAACGATAGAAAGTGGATTAGCGGTTTGAATGTCAGGAGCAATAATGCATTACCTGGCAGCTGAAAAGAGCCTTAGTCTCCTTCCGAAAGCACAATACACCATCTGGCCTAGCTCCACGCTCACGCGGGCTCCCCCAGTAAAGCAACAATGAACTGGTGCGGGTGTTGCAACAGTGTAGAGAACCTCCAGCCCACACCTCGCCGTAGACTGTTGCACCTGAGGCGGGGCACAAGGTGTCACCTCTCTCGCCCGGGGGACATTCAGCGGGGTGGGCGGTTAATGCACGCCGCAGGTAGGTCGTTAGCAATAATAAATGACCCGATACTGGGTTAAGACGCCGAGCAAACACACCTCAGGTGTAGCAACACCCTGGTATGCAGCGCCCATGTACTTTCCAGAGTTCAGGTACAATGGCGGGTGACAGGTTCCGGCAGGATTTCTGCGCCACTGCCAAAGGTTTTCACCACAGCCCAGCGCAAACCTCCAAAAAGGTAATTCTGGGTGCGGCAAACAGGCCCTCGATGGCTTTCTGGACACGCAGTCAGCTTTACAGCCAGTTTTAAGGCAGCAAGGAGATGCTCACAGCAATTAAGTCCCCATATCAGGACAGAATTTAAGATAATGATTACAACCGAATGAGGAGCATTCAAAAATTTCAGGTTGTAACACCCATTTTACTGTTAAATGTAGACTTTTGCTTACTTTTTCCGTCTTTCCCAACCAATGCTGCAAAAGGGGTTCAGTTTAACCTTCAGGTCCTCACGCACCAGCCTTTGTCGGGTTTATAATCCCTGGGAGAGCACTTTAATTAATGAAAAAGCCCCTTGATTGTAATTTTTAACTAGCTCTCTTTGCAGACTAATTGGCCAAACGCCTGTCTCTGGGCTCAGAAAGAGGCTTTCCAAGTGGAAACCACCCGAAAAGAGTTAAAAGCGTAAGAAGAGCAGCCGAGGCTCCCAGCCCACAGAAGGGAGACGTCTCCCGGGGCAGTAAACAACGCTGTTAACGCCCTCCTCTCCCCATCCCCCACCGCCCGGTTTTACCGGAGACCTCCCACGCCGCATAACCCCCACTAAACCA
>VWZY01012104.1:196675-217273 GCA_013399075.1 Chloroceryle aenea
GCCTAATGAGCGTGGCCGTGTGATGCCCAGTCCTCCTGTGGCTTCCCTGCGGGCTTCCTGGTGAGGGTGAGGCGTTTGGGTTGGTAGAAGCGTTTCTCTCGTTTGTGAAGTCTCACTTGGGTTTGTTTTCCTCCCTTTCCAGAGCTCTGCGGGCCTTGGCTTGGCTTGGCTCGGCTCCGCGAGAAGGCCGGCATGTCGCTGCCTGAGTGGCACATCGCAGTGAAGCTGGCTGATCAGCCGCTGGCTCCCAAATCCATCTTGCGCTTGCCGGAAACGGAGCTGGGCGAGTGTCCGCTCGGCGGGGNCCGGCAAACTGCAGGAGTCTGTCCCAGACCCAGAGCTCATTGGTAGGTGCCTGCATGGGTTGTGTTGAAGCTCTACCACCCTCTTCTCCTTGACAGCTGCCTTGTAGTGACATCGGGCTGGTGGGAAGACTTGTCACAGCCGGAGAGGAGGATGTGGGGGCTCAGAGCACCCTCTGGAGACTCTGCTATGCAGCAGTGATCTCAGTCCCTTGTGAAGTGGGTGGTGTGCTCCACATTCACTTGAGAACACAATGCTCTTGTAATGTTTGGGCCATTGTTAAGAAACCTTCTGATTTGTAAACACTGGTGGGTCATTGTGAAGTGCCTTAGGACAGCTGTGAGAGGTTGTCCCTTCTAACGGAGGTGGAAAAGTGACTTTCTTTGAATCTCAGCTCTGTGATTTCCTCTCTGAATCTCTGCTCTGTGACCTACACATGTGGAGCAATAAAACCCCTCACTTAAGGACTCCAGGCCCTTTCTGTATGTGCTGTAAATGTTTATTTTGAGCTGTTCCTCTCTCCTAGACCTGATCTACTGTGGCCGTAAGCTGCGGGATGACCAGACACTTGATTTTTATGGCATTCAGTCTGGCTCCACTGTACATGTCCTGCGAAAGTCCTGGCCTGAGCCCGATCAGAAACCAGGTTAGGTGGACACAACGTGCGTTACCACCGTGTCATGTGGAGGGCGAGTAATTAACTGTGAGCAATTTTAGGGCGTTGCCAGAGAATCGTGATCAAAGTGACTTGTTACTCAGTTCAAAGGATGTGCGCTTGTGTGTATTCCTACTCTCCCTGGCTGTACAATAAAATGGGTTAGAGTTGTTACTTTCATCCAGCTCCTTTTGTATGCATAGCAGAATCTATCTCTCGATTTTTTATGTCTGGAAGCTGTGAGTGCAGTTACTTGTTATGCTGTAGTAACTGTGCTGAGACCACACAGTCATTAGTCTGTATAGTTCGTCTTCTGATTAGCTGAATTTGGGGGCGGTAAAGAATCACCAGTATGTAAAATGCCTTCTAAAGCTGACTGAGAGAGAACTGTCTTTTGTCCTGTCATTTTTCCTACCTCAGAGCCTGTGGATAAAGTAGCAGCAGTGCGGGAGTTCCGGGTCCTTCACACTGCCCTACACAGCAGTCCTGCCTACAGAGATGCGGTGAGCAGGGCTTTGTACTGTGCCCTCTGTCTGTCTGTTTTCTGTCTCTTCAGAGAGTCCCACGGTAGACCTGCATTGTGTGATGCTGCTCTGATTTCTCCGGCAGGTCTTTAAGATGCTGGGGAACAAGGAGTCATTGGATCAGATCATTGTAGCTACTCCCGGCCTCAGCAGCGACCCTGTTGCTTTGGGTGAGTCCAGATGGGATCCAGAGGATCTGAGGAAGGCCAAATAAAGTTAATCAGTGTTTAATTCCTGACATTAATATTCATTAAATCTAGCTTGTTTGTTCTGTCCCGGGGTGCTGTAGCCTTTTTGGCACATTACCGTGAGACAGGTGGGATGTGAGATGCTGTCACAACCTGACTGGAGGCATCTGGGTGCTGGATTTGATCCTGCCCTTAAGGTGGAGCAGTCTGTTCTGGGAAAGCCCTGACCCTTGGATATGTGGCTGTGATGGATAATCTCTCCAGGAAGATATAAAAGGCTTCAGAGAGAGCAATGATGGAGTATTTACGGTGTCTGCTAGTGACTCAGTTCCTGAAAAACAATTAATTCTTTTGTTTTTTCCCACGGCTCTCGTTTGACTGGCTCCTGTTTCTCATATCCTGTCTCTTACTTGTTGCGTTTCCTGGTCCCTCCCAGGAGTCCTGGAGGACAAGGATCTCTTCTCGGTGTTTGCAGACCCCAACATGCTAGACACGTAAGTTCACATGAACTGATATGGTGACTGAGCAGCACCTTTGTTGCATTGTGAGAGAGACAGGGCGGGAGAGAGAGTTTTGCTCCTGCCTGCCAGTACAGATAACCAGGCCAGAGGTTAAGGAGCAGGAAGGAGGGAGCTGATACTTTGATACATGTCTGCCTTCACTGTTGGGTTCAACCAAAGGATAATTTAGTGAGAGACAGAGCCGTCATCACCTCCTGGTCATGGCTTCAGCTCTGGAGCTGGTTGCTGACAGCAGAGATCTCCTCCGAGGAGAGCACTGGGGACATGTGTACAGTGGGAGGATCAACATGGGATTGAGAAGGAGCTTCAGTTTCTTCAGCTGCATGGAACCACGTGGGGAGGCGTTTGTTGCTGCTCAGAGGCAATGGTGGTGGTGCAGCCAGTGGGAATGGCTGTGCACTAAGTTCTTTGCCAGCACAGAGCTGCTGGTTTCCTAGTTTCCCTGTGGGTATGATTCATTCTTTCCTTTTTTCCTCTTTTTCCTCTCCAGCCTAATCCCGACTCACCCTGCGCTTGTGAATGCCATAATCCTTGTGCTGCACTCAGTAGCTGGCAGCACCCCTCTCCCAGCTACAGAGACATCCTCCCGAGGGATGTCCTCTGGCTCCTACCGTGACATGCCAGGTACAGGCAGCCAGGCAGATGAGCAGGGAGCCTGAAGAAATGATGGGCTGGGGGATTTGCAGGCAAATTTGTGCTATTTTGCTCTGGTGAGACCCCCTCCCTGCACTGCTAGGTCCAGTTCTGGAGTCCTCGGCACAGGAGAGGCAGGGTCAGAGGAGGCCACAGCAATGATGGGAGGGCTGGAACCCCTCTGCTGGGAGGCCAGACTGAGAGAGTGGGAGTTGCTCAGCCTGGAGAAGAGAAGGCTCTGGGGAAACCTTCTTGGGGCCTTTCAGCCCTTCAAGGGGTCTGTCAAAAAGATGGGTACAGACTTTTGAGCCGGGCTTATTGGGACAGGACAAGGGGTGATGGTTTTAAACTGAAAGAGGGAGATTAAGACCAGAGAATGAAGAATTTTTTGATGCTGAGGGTGGTGAGACCCTGGCCCAGGTTGCCCAGAGGTGGCTGATGCCCCATCCCTGGAACCTTTCCAGATGAGGTTGGCCAGGGCTCTGAGCAACCTGCTCTAGTTGCAGAGCCTACATGCTGAGGCTGGAAGGAAAAAAGTTTTGTGTTCCTGAGCTGGAAACGTGAACTGGGGTTTGTGCACTGAGACTCATCTTGGGCACTTTGGCCTCAGGGCCTCTCCTAACCCAGCCTGTTTAATAATGGCTGTTGGTAGCAGAGTGCTGTGGCCTTTGTCTTCTACTGACCTGCTGCACATAAACTTGTTGGTGCTGAGGCCTCTGTCCTTAGCAGAGGCTGCGTTAGTTGGGACTGAGCCTGGTCGCATGGCCTAGAACTCCACAGGCTGCTCATCTGGTGCCTAATACCTGCCAGCACCTGGTCCTCTGCATGATTCTCCTTTCTCTTGCAGGGGGCTTTCTGTTTGAAGGTCTTTCTGATGAAGAAGATGACTTCCACCAGGTAAGTGGCCAGGTCAGGTGGAAGAGATATTTGGGACTTGCAATATGGGTGTAACCTATCTCTCTTCCATCTCGTGAGTGACACAAGCTGCTCTGGCTTTAGGGGTACTGTGGAGACAAACATACTGATTGTGATTAGGAAGCATGAGAGTGTTGATCCCTGCCCTTCTGTAACAGAGGCCAAAGAACAAAGCATCTTTTAGGATAAATGGTATATCTAGGCCAAAAAAATATCTGCCAAAAGCTAATTGTTTTGTTACAGGCTAATAGCGTGTTGTTTTTAAGGTGGAGGATGATCTATTAAAAGGTTTAGTGCTGATTTCCACAGCTTTGATAGCTGAGTTGGTGGAAAAAACCACATCCCATTCTGTGGTGTTAGTTTTATTTTCTGCACTTGTGAGTACCAAGTATTGTAGGAAAGGGATTCCTGGGAATGAGCAGACCAGCCGGATTTTACTGGGACACAGAAACCAACGTCAGAAGTGTTGTTTTAATTTGATTATTCCCTCCACCTCCATGCAGAGTACAAGATCTACACCATCTAGCAGCGCTTCTAGTTCCCGCCCAGCTTCCCTTGGCTATGCTGGAGCTGCTGGACCCCGGCCCATCACCCAGAGCGAGCTGGCAACTGCACTGGCACTGGCGAGCACCCCAGAGAGCAGCTCTCACACTCCCACCCCTGGTACCCAGGTACAATGGTAGCGCAGCAGTTGGGGGAGATCCTTCTGGTCTGTAAAATCGGTGCTTGACCCAGCGCAAGCCCTCAGCTGTGGCTGAACTCTTGTCCATATGGGCTTGGGGAGGCATTGTGGTGGAGAGCAGCAGATGTTGCTCTGTGCTGGCTCTGTTTCCTTTGAGTGTTCTCTTGATCCACATGCAACTTCTTTCCTCTTAGGGTCACTCCTCTGGGACCTCCCCAATGTCATCTAGTGTCCAGTCAGGAACACCCATCACAAATGACCTCTTCAGCCAGGCCTTACAACATGCCCTGCAGGCCTCAGGGCAGCCCAGCCTTCAGGTCAGTGTCACAGACTCTTCCTTCAGCCCCGTATCCAGTTGAGTGATGCAGGGTGGAGATGGTGCCTCCAGCTGCCTGCCACAGCAGGATGTTAAGCTGAAAGGGGCCTCACTGGCAAAGAGCTTCTCACAGGAGGCTCTATGCAAACGTACTGGGTAGAAGTAGGACAGTGGCTTTGGGGAGTTTGCAGCAAGATTCTGAGCTTTCAAGATCTGTTTGCACACAGCATTGCACTTGTGACCCAGAATAATAGAATCGTTTTGGTTGGAAGAGATATTCCAGTTCAGCTGTCAACCTATCACTGCCAGGTCACCACTGTGTCCCTTAGCACCACATCTCCATGGCTCTGAAACACCTCCAGGGATGGGAAATCCACCACTGCCCTGGGCAGCCTGGACCAGGCCTTGACAACCCTTGCAGGGAAGAAATTGTCCCTCGTGTCCAACCTAAACCTTCCCTGGTACAACTTGAGGCCATTTCCTCTTGTCCTGTCTCTTGTTTCTTGGGAGAAAAGACTGACCCCACCTATCTCAAGCCTTCTTTCAGGGAGTTGTGGAGAGCAAGAAGGTCTCCCCTGAGCCTCCTTTTCTCCAGGCTGAACAACCCCAGGTCCCTCAGCTGCTCCTCACCAGACTTGTGCTCTAGATCCTTCCCCAGCTTTGATGGCATTCTCTGGACATGCTCCAGCCCCTCAATGTCCTTCTGGGAGTGGGAGAAAGTAGTGTGGAGGAGTGGGCTGTGGAGGAGGCTGGTTTGTTTCTGCTTGGACTCTCGCACCTACCCTTGGTTTCTTTTGTTTCCTGTCTATAGAGCCAGTGGCAACCTCAGCTTCAGCAGCTGCGAGACATGGGCATACAGGATGATGAGCTAAGTCTCCGAGCCCTGCAGGCCACTGGAGGGGACATTCAAGCTGCTCTGGAGCTCATCTTTGCTGGTGGGGCACCCTAGCTTTTTGGGCAGGAGAGGCTGGACTGGTGAGTTGCCCTGAGGCAGCCATGATGTTCCTTCATCTGGGGCTTGGCCCTGAAACTCTTTCTCTGCATTGGGGTTCTTCTCTCCAGCATGGAACAGTTGGGGGTGCTGCTCCATTGCTTGCAGGTGGGCAGGGTGTTCCTGTTTAAGAGCACTGACCACGCTGAGGGCAGCTCCTCCAGCTCCAGACACCTCTCTTCTTCTTCTTCTGACGACCAGAGATGAGACCTCAGAACTTTGTCCAGCATGGAGAAAGAGGTGGCTCTGTGTGTTGGAGAGACGTGGCCTGTATGTTCCACAGACTTAGATCTGTTGATGCTTTCTCCCTCCTGTTGTTTCATTCCTGTCCGTCTCAGTTTATCTTGTGTTGCTGTTGTGGTCCCTCTGTGTTTGACTGTATTAAATGGACTGTATTCACTTGCCTGGTGTTTGGGTTGTGCTGTGTCCCAGGTTGTGTTCCAGAACTACGTGAAGGAAACTGAAGGAAAGGCTTTGCCTGTTGTAGGACTGTTGTCATTTCAGTAGAGGGCACTCCTGACAGAGCAAAGCTGTCTCTTTTCAGAGGGCAGTGTCCGATACAAAGACTACTGGTGCTACAGATCTCCAGCACAGTGATGCTTCTTAGCAGAAACCTCTGATCTCATCTGGGTCTGGTGAGGCTGGTAGAGCCCTGTGAGCTGACTAGACTAATGTGCAGAGTTCATGGCCACCACAGGGTCACAGCACAAAAGAAAAAAAAAGGGGGGGGGGGGCAAAAAACAAACAAACAAAACCCTGACAATTACCTCAAGCCTTGTGCTTGTCCAAAGAGCATGAGATGCTTCCAAATGACTTGGTAGCAGAAGCTCTTTGTCTCTGCCACATGTTAGTCTGGTCAGTGTTTTCCAACAGCTGAAGTGCCTGAGACCCAAGTTGCAAAGACATTTGGAGGCATTTGCCTGTAGCTACACTCAATGGGAGCGGAGAGAAGCCAGAACCAGAGCTGGGCCTGGCTTTGCTCCTGTTGTAACTGTCAAGATTAACAAGGCATGAAAATGGGAGCTGCTTTACCTGAAATGCCACCGAGTTTTACAAGGGAAGCTAAAAGCAGAAAATGCTGCCTGTGCTCCTCTCTAATTCCCCTCTGATTCCTTCCATCGCTCACTGATACAATCTCGGCTATCACACAGCAAAAGCCGGATTGTTCTCTCCAGGGTAGCCTGCTGATAGACTTTAATCCTATCGAGAGAATTAAGCCTCTCAGGAGGGAGGGACTGGTTTTATTTTCCAATATGTAGGAGATAAGATGTGATGGATGTAACCAGCTTTCCTGACTTGCTACACCCTGCCGGGTTACTGCCCTCATTACCTGCTTTGGGAGCCTAGGCCAGATGACAACTGTGATTTTTATTTTTTATGTGGATGAAAACAGATTAGTCTGTTCTCATCCCTGACACCTTCACCCTTTGCCTTGCTGGGGGAGTGGGTAGTGTGCACACAGCACCCTCCCTTCCCTGCTGTCAGCCCTCAATCCTTCTGGGCTAACTGGGGATTAGCTGTATTGCAGATGCTGTTGCCCAAAGCTGGAAAGCATTCGCAGGCTCTCCCAACACTAGCAGGGCTTGCTTTGGGACCAGGGCAACTGGTTTCCTTTGCTCTACCATGTCAATCCTCAATTTAGGCCATCTTGGGGTTGTTCGTGCCCCAAAATGGTGTTCTTGATGTCCTGACCTTGATTTGATCACTTGGTTGACCTGTATTTTGTCTGCAGCAGTTTCTTCTGTTGTAATCACTATTTTTTGCTTCTTCCTGTGTCCTCAGATTATTGAGAATTGCCTGGATGTTTTGTACAGAAAGAACTTCTTTCCATTACTTTCACAAATGCTGTCTCTTGGCTTGAAGCCCCTGATCAGACACGTTCTCTGAACTGGCTGTAGCAGAGAAGAACTTGGCACCACTGCTGTTCACAACGCGCCTGATGCGTGCGCTTCGCTTCCCTCATCTCGCCTGCCTTTGGCTGCCTAGAATAGACGTGCTCAGCAACCAGGCAAATTTAGAGCTGCAGGGATGGGAAGAGAGGCTCTGCCTGGCACCTACAGGGCTGGGGATGGAGGAGGAGGAAGGGAAACTGTGCTGCAGAAGCTCTTGTAGGAGAGTGTAAGCTCAGAGATGCTCAGAACTGGCTCTGCAGCAGCCAGGGAAGGAGTGCTGCCTTCCTAACTGCTCTAATGGTCCAGTGCCTCCAGTCTCCCAACTTCTAAATGAGAAAGTGCTGGTGGCAGCCAGCTCTGTGTGCAGACAGGTCAGCCAGCACAGTTTCTGCCAGGGGGAGGCTGCAGGAGGCACCTGCTTGTTTGGAGAGGCCCTTCACCTGGGGTCAGGAGCCTAAATGTGGCTTTTGGGGCTGTAGCGATTGATGCCCCATCCCTGGAACCATTCCAGGTGAGGTTGGCTGGGGTTCTGAGCAACCTGCTCTAATTGCAGATGACCCTGCTCCCTGCAGGGGGGTTGGACTGGATGACCTTGAAAGGTGACTTCCAAGCTAAACCACTCCACTTTCTTCTCCTGCATGAGCTTTGGTCCCTCTTTCCATGTTTGGGTTAGAGGTGCGTTTGTTCTCCTTGGGTCTCAGCTTATCTGTATCCTGCCTCAGTGCCCAGTCTCCACCACACTCTGGTCACCAGTCAAGCATCCATGGCCTGACCAGCTGCAGAAGCAGGCTGGGTGGTGCTTGGCCGACCCTGTGGAAGAGGCAAAGGTCAGGCCGCAGTTCCCCAGCATAAGTGCTTTCAGTAGGGACTTTCTGGTTCTGACATCAGAGAAATTTTTGGTTCAATTCCTCTGCCTGTAGCAGAGCTGACAAGGGAAGTGGTGACAGCAGGTGTTGTCGGCAGGAATGATGACAGCTGTGTGTACTCTGTTTTCCGTAATCTTCTTCTGGTCCTTAACAGTCAGTGCTGACATGTGGACATCAGCAGGGTGTCAGTTTGGCTGAGATCTGGGCTCTTCATCACATGTACTCTGCTTTTCTCCTTTAGCCACCTCAATGGATTTTTTAACATTTCTGCCTTGGTTCTTCCTGCCTGCAATGGGCCTGAGCTGACTGTCTCCATGAGGAGCAAAACAGTGTTTCTCCAGCCAAAGGCTGAACTGGAGGCAGAGCAGAATCTCCCAGGCTTCACGTCCCTGAGGGTCTCTGCAGCACCTCAGCCTTTGTGATCCCCCACCTCTGTCATCTTCTGTTTTCACAATGATGCTGAGCCTTCCCACATGAAGTAAACGAAATCAGCAAGATCTGTCCTGGAAACTGATATTGATCTCTGAGGTATTCATTATTTACATCCAGATGCAACCAGGTGTGGGCGTGCTTGGGTTGTTCATTGGATCCAAATCATAAACCAACAAGTGTAGAGCTCTTCAGCCTTGATTTCTGACTTGGAATGCTTAGTGTCGGAGACTACATGTCTCCTGTATTTTGGAATCAATGTTTTTTTCCTTGCTCCCCCAGCTTAAACAGAGGCTCCAAGTGTCCCCTGCTTTCAGGACCCTGGCACAGGAACTGGTTCCCCAGCTGGGCAAGGCAGCAGAGCACCTTGAAACCAGAGCTGCTGTTCTGCCCAGCTCCATCACAAAGAAATGTCAAAGAGACAGAGGATTAACAAACACAATGCAGAAGGAAACAGCCTCAAGTTGCACCAGGGGAGGTTTAGGTTGGACAATTTCTTCCCCACAAGGGTTGTCAAGGCCTGGCCCAGGCTGCCTAGGGCGGTGGTAGAGTCCCCATCCCTGGGGGGGCATTCCAAGCTGTGGAGATGTGGTGCTGAGGGACACAATTTAGTGGTGACCTGGCAGTGCTGGATTAACAGTTGGGCTCATTTTGCTTAAAGGTCTCTTCCAAGCAAAATGATTCTACGATTCTCTAATGCCCCTGGTCACCATGGACAGCTGTAGTGAGCTGGGGTAACGTCATTGTCATCTCCCCAGCACAGTGAGGGGCTCCACACCTTGGCCCCCCAGCTCCTCTCCAGCACAGTCACTGAGATGCTTGGTGAAGGTGACTTTCTCCAGTGCCGCAGGATGCAGCGGCTCAGCATCTCCCTCAGGATTTGCTTGGTCAGCCTGGCAGGATACACCCATATCATGAAGCAGCAGGGAACTTGTTTGGCAGAGCCCTTGTCTGTTGGTTTGCTTTCTTTCCAAAGGAATTTGTGATTTCCCAGCTGCTTTCAGCTTTGTCCTTGTGGGGAATGTTGAAGTGCCAGGAAGCACATTAATAATTTTCTTTTTTTTTCTTCTCCAGTTAGCTCTGTGCTGGTGCAATGAGCTGAACAGCCTCACTGAGGGGGCCAGTCAAAGGGAGGAGGGGGCAGCAGGGCCTGGTGAGGTTTCCTTGTCAATAATGAAATCCTGATCTTACTCTTTCTCAGGCAAACTTTTGAGCATGGAGGAGTTTTACTGATGCTGAGACAACTGATCAGGGATAAGGTGAGAGCCCAAAGCAAGTGATACAGTGCACCTTCCCAGCAGACTGTGTCTGGTGGGACTCAATCCCTTTCCGAGCATGAATCAACGTTTTCCTTTAGAAGGGATGAGAGAGGAGCTCTCTAACTTCAGTCATCAAACCTTCCTCTGAAGGAGCTGTGCTCTGCACAGTTAAGAGTCCATGTGATGCTCACTGGAGAACGGCCCAATAAATCAGTGCAGTTTGAAGGCAACTGACTCTGTTTTAACTTGGCAAAAGCAAAAATGTACTGGAAGTGTCACACTATGAAAATATTCTGATTTCTGGATAGTCTGTATTTATAGGATTCTAATATTTATAAGTTGCAGTGCTTGTGAATAATCCTTTGATTTATAGTTGTGCCTGTAGTTCTAGTTCTGCCTCGCAAGGATGCCTGAGTTTGAGAGTATGGAAAACAAGGAAAGTTCAGAGGGATGAAGGTAAACATCTCCTGATCCGTCCTTTGAAGTCAAGACAATGGCTGGGCCACCGGCTTTGAACATGAAGCTTCCTGACTCCAGTCTTGTACTGAGCCTGGAAACTTGAAACAAAACAAACCAAAGAAACCCCAACTCTCTTCAGGCAAGATCAGGGCAGTATTTCTGAGCACACAGTCTTTCTAGGTAACTTCTGGGTGTTCCAGGCTGCCAGCACACAGAATGGTTGTCCTAAAATCACTTGTTTCCCCCTCACCACCACTGCAGTAAATACCTTGCTGATTTAAAAGTGTGGTCCATTTCTTAAGGAGGGTGCTTTAGTTCAGCTGTTGACATTGAGGGAGAAGCTGGAGAGCCACGAAACTGGAGGTCCTAGAGCTCACTCTGGGGATGAGCATCAAATGGATTACGTAGGATCAGAGCCCCACCATCTTCCTGCAGTGGCCAGTAACAGATGCTGCAGAACAACTTAAGAATGGGGTGAGCAGAGAAAGATCCATCTCTAATAGATTTCCAGCACACAGTCTGGAGTTTGGGGACTTTTAGAGATAGGTATGGGGTGTTAATTGTTACCAGATCGCACCCAAGTGTTATTTTTCTCTTCAAACCCAGAGAAACTAGTCACCTCCATGCCACCCTGCAACCAGGAGCCCTGTGGTTTAGCCATAGGCTTCAGGTCCATGACCTACAAGAGCATTCAGCAGCTGGACGGAGGAGGTGACGTGCAGCCATGGGACTGTGGCACAGGTACTGCTGGGATGGGATGCTCTAAAGGGGTGGTGGTGGTCCTAGTAAAGCTCTGAGGTTGAATTTTTGGCCACCTGGTACTGCTGTGGCAGCATAGGAAGAGTTAGAGGAGAAGAAAATTGTCCCTTCATCTTGCTCAAGCAGAAAGGATTGCTAATGACAGCAGGGCTCTGGAACCTCCCTGCATCCTGCATAGCAGCCTCCACACTGTTTACCTTTGGACTAATGAGTTTGTTTTGCATGTGCCCCAGTTCCAGGGGAGGGAAGAAGAGCTGACTATCCCGTCTAGACTGGATTGCTTTCCAAGGTGTAGCTCCCTGTCATTAAATGTTTAGATCCCAAAGGGAGCCTCAGTTACGCACAATTGAATCATCCTGTCGATCCAGTCAGCTGCAGTCTGGTTGTGCGAGTTCATGTCCATTCATTCTTCCTCCACATCTTTTTTTTTTTTAATTCTTCTCTTCCTCCCTTCCCCAAAAGTCTGTGACCTGGTCACCTATGGCTTCCTGCAATCAGTTTCTCAAATGAGCCATGTGGGAACAGCCTGGCCACATAATAACCAGGAAGCAGGTAACACGCATGAAGCCTGCACAGGGAAGGGCAGAGAGGAGGCAGGAAGAAGGAAAAGTTCTTCCTTCGCCAGGCCAGTGTCTCTTTCAAGAGTTTTGACAGGTCACGGGGATAAAACAAGTCAAATGGTGAGATCCTGAGCTGTTCCCACTCTCCCACTGGAAGAGAAACCAGTGCATCTGTGGTGCCGAGCCTTCGTGTCACCAGGCAGGCTCTGAATTCCAAGCCACAGACAGTGCTGAACTGCAGACAATTATCTTCTGCCTCATTTGGCCCAGGGCTGGCCAGCAGGAGGTCTAAATTTTGGCAAAAATAGGAAGGAGGAGCAAGAGGTAGACCACTCCTTAGATGTCTCTCCCTTCCTGTTGAGACAGATAGTACTGCTGGAAGTACTTGAAACACTACAAGGTCAATGTAGTATATTTACAATAGTTTACTTTCCTGAGCATCCTCTGCTTAATCTGTGTCTGGCCAGCTTCTAAGAGCATTGTTGACATTTTTTCCCAGCAGCAGTTGGAAGTGGCTTCCTGGGGACCAGGTGACTTGCTTTGATTCTCCAGAAATAAATGTCAACTTAAATTCCACCCATATTATGGCAGAGTAGATTTCAGAGGGCAAACCTTAACTTGTGTCTTACCATGACGACTTTGTGGGTTTAAAGGAGCTGATAAACAGGGTTTAAAGCTTGTTTATAGGATGGTGGGTGCTGCGCCCTGCTTAAGGCTATTCAGAGCAGCAGAGGGAATAGGTATAGCTGAGGAGGCTGCTTGGCTGCTGCTAAAACATAGTCATTTCCACAGGAGAGTACGGCGGCCACTCTGCAGTGTGTGGCGATGCTGCCCTCAATCCAGGAAGCACAGCGGTCAAGAAAAGGAACAGTGAGAGTTTCAGGTAAGCAGAACAGAGCCTGACCTGCTGGGCCCTTGTAGGGAGACAGCTGCCATGCTGGGCGGCTTTAAGACATCGCTATGCAGCTCTTGTGGTGGGAGTGCAGCAGATGAGTCTCAGCAAAGCAATTTATTTCTGTTCTTTCTTGGTTTGACTTTCTTTTAATTGGGTAAGGCTCTGCCCTGGATTTTATTTACTCTGCCTAGAGCCTTTGTCACCTTTGTCGGAGGGGTGCATGCACCCTTGGCAGACTGTGTCACCTGTGTGTAGCTCTTTTGCCCCCTTTCCCGCTCTCAGTGACTTCTCACTGAATCACTATTGACAGTGCCGGTAGTGAATGCACTGGGTATTTGCCAACCAAAGGTGTGTTTGTAATGAGAGAGGGCGAGGTGTGGTTTGGAGTCGGTGAGATGAGCTGGGCTTGTGACTTGGCCTCAGTTGTGTGCCTGGAGAGGCTGAAGGGCAGACGGTCATTGCAGGGTTCTGGTTTTAGCAGGGGATGGTTGAGATTGTGGGAGCTGTCCACAAGGAATGTGAATCCAGGGGGAGAATTGGTGTGTGTTGGAGGCAGAATGCAGTGTTTGGCTGATAAATGAGCTGCTTTGCTTCATTGCCACCTCACTTTGTCATCTGATGACTGAAAGACCTGCAGGTCAGTGCTAAAAGAAACAGCAAGTAGGATTTCACTTTTTCCCTTCTCAAAATCTAGCCTTATAAGTTGACTTGTTCCCAAAAGGCAAAATACAATGTGTAAGAAATACCTCTGCTCTTCCAAAACTCTACAGTGGGCATTTGTATTCATGTCCCAGCCTCATGGGACATTGGCCCATCCTACAGCAGG
Organism: Chloroceryle aenea; assembly: GCA_013399075.1. Taxonomy (NCBI): domain Eukaryota; kingdom Metazoa; phylum Chordata; class Aves; order Coraciiformes; family Cerylidae; genus Chloroceryle; species Chloroceryle aenea. The sequence continues at coordinate 210,349 of VWZY01012104.1, forward strand.
GAACCTGCCCAGGTAGAGGATTTCCCATGCTCCATGTCAACATGTGCAGTCTCCCCATCTCATCTGGGGACACCCATGTGTGGCATGACAGACTCGGTGAACATCCGTGCAGTGTTCATAAAGGTCGTGAAGTTACTAAGAGCCAGAGATCAAGATGCACTTGTCAGGTTTCTGGAAGAGATGACACAACAGAGACAAGATCTTGCCTAGCTTTTGCAAAGATAGGATTGTTGGTATATTTTTTTCCACCATGGAAGATCTGTCTACGTTCAGACTCATCCCACTTGCTGGCTGGTTCCCCAGGCCACTTCCATACCCGGGGTTAGTAAAAGGACATTGTTATGTTCATACCTGCTAATTGAAACTGGAGGTTTCATCATTGCAGTCCAACTGCCTGAGCTTCAAACATTCCAGCCTCCTCTTCAGTGATGAATAAAACTGTTCCTCTTAAGGAAAAAAATCTGTGCTTTATGATTTCTGCAAGATATTTGGGGGAAGCTGCCTTCTGAGCCGTGTTGGAATGGAGCAGCATGATCTGGAAAAAATGGCACATAATTTGCGCATGGAAGTTCTGATACTAGAGTGAAGCAGACTGAAACCTCTGCAGGAGTGGGCTGAGCGAGGAATTTGTCTCTAGAATCTGATTGCTCTTGTCCACATTCTGGACAAGGCATGTGGCTGAGCAGGTCCTGAACAAACAAACTCTCTTGCACAAGTGCTTTGCACAGGTGTGTACTTGACGCACAGTGGCTTTCTGGCTGTATTCATGGCAAAGTGCAGTGTCCAGCATCTACTGCAAACTGGTGCAGGGTTGAAGCAACCTTGAAATTAGTTCTGCTCACCTCCTACGCCTGAGATAATTTTCTCTCACCCTTCTGCTCCAGCAGGGTCACCCAAAGCAGGGGGCCCAGGATCACATTGTCCAGGCAGGTTTGAAATCTCTCCAGAGGAGGAGACTCCACAACCTCTCTGGGCAGCCTGGGCCAGGCTCTGGTATCATCATGGGAAAGCTGTCTTGCTTAGCAAAAGGTGCTACAGCATCGGTCTGAATCCAGGACAATACAGTTGTGTTTGTGGGTATAGAAAATGGGTTGGAATTGTGTGTTGAAGTAGAAAGAGCCCAATGCTGAATGCTTCCAAAATCTTGGGGGAGTTTGAAGCTGAATTTTATACACAGAACTGTTGTATTTAGCTGCACAGGGAAAAAAAAACAAACCACAAACCTAAAAGCAAACCCTGCAGAGTCCCCAGCTGTGTGTGAGGAGCAAGGGGAAAGGAAAATCAAAGGATTTACTGTACTAGTAAGGCAGAAACTCTCCTTGTTCCTCTCCAATCAGAACCCTTCTGTGTTTCCAGTTGGCAACTTTGGCAAGAGTGGGAGTTGAATACCACTTTCCCAGCCCACCAGCTGCCTCGTGTCGTAAAAGGCAAAGCAGATAATACTGTGTGCAGCTCTCGGCCCAAATTTGGGGTGGGTGCAACATGCTAAGCCCCCTTGTTTATAAAGGAACCAGCATGGATTGGTTGTATGGCTTAGGCTGTTGGTTCACGAACAACGTATCTTTTTTGCTCCTGTCTGTGTGAAAAAGCCATAATGACTGAGACTTTTTTTTTTTCAGGAAGCCCTCTCTGCAAGAAAATAGATGATAATGGGGTTTAGCACCTCTGGGAGTTGTGGGGCAGGGAAATGCAGCTGCCTCTGGAGGGGAACGGGCAGTTGTTTAGAGGTGAGCAGATGGTTCAAAATGACAAATGGTTCAAGGCTGGGAATCACCAAGTACAGAAGTAAAAAAAAAAGTCATGATCTGTGTGTTATTCCTCTGTAATTACCCAAGCAGGTACCTGAAAGATGAAACCCCATACTTAGAGCTGGTTGGAAATTCCTCTGGGGCCTTAAAATTCACCATTAGCTGACGGTTTTTTTGTTTTGTTTTTTTTTTTTCTTCCTTCCTCCAAAATGCCCCCTTTGCCCTGCTGCTGTTCATCTCCTTCAGTCCTGGTTTTAGCTTCAATACCGACTTGAAAGGGCACAGCTGCCTCTCTTATCCTTGTGAGTTTCCCGTGGGGTTCTCTTATTCTGGTCACGTCTGACCTCACTTTTCCTTGCTCGTAACGCCCTGCTCTCCTCGTTAACAAACCTCCTGGCACTTCACAAAGCTCCATCGTCAGCCCTCCCGATGGGGAACCAGGGAACTGGGAGGCTTGGCAAAAGCAAAGTGACTTTGCAAAGCGAGTTCGTCTGGTTCTGTCGAGGGGGGTGTGACACAGGGTAAAGGGGACGCAGCTGAGTTGTTGTCACATCTCTGCCATTTGTCTTGTAGCCTTCCTGTCTTGTGATGACAAATGAATTTTAGGGTAGCGTTTTGTCTTGCTAGGAGTGGCCCTTTGCCATTATCTCGTAGCCCTGTCAGGAAGAGGGCTGGCACAGAAGATGCACTGCAGCCTCACTGCATCCTCCTGATGGTACAGCGGGGGCTTCTGCTCCTTCTGCCTCCGCACCCAAGGGCGTCTTTCTGGCCTGGCACCTCCCAGTTAAGCAATAGGGAGCGGCAATCCCTTGTGATTGCTCTCCATGCCCTCGGTCTGCCCGTGCGTCTTCTGTGTCCTTGCGAGTGCCTATTTTCATTCTTCTTTTGTTCGTATCAACCTTAATATTCCTCTTACGAGTGTCTGTGATAACTTCTTGAGAGCCTTGGGACGGCTGCAGCTTTTCTCAAGAGCCTGAAGGTGAACAAAGCCACCAGGCTCCAACCTTCCCCGGAGAGAAGGGGGAAGGGGAAGCGGGTGCGGAAAAAAAGAAAGGAGGACCAAAAAGGCCCACAAATCCTGCAGATACAATCTGCCAAAGACCCGTCGGTCCGTGAAACGAGCTGGTTTGGGGGTTCTGGAAGAGGTTTGCCTTTAACTACGAAGTTAAATGTAGCCTAGCCCCGCCCTCTGCCTCAGTCATTGGCTGGCCAGGATGCTGCCCAGTCTTTTGTATAAGGAATCAATGCAGCTGTCAGCCTCACACGCTCCCCGTCTCTGCTCGGCCCGAGTGAGTAGAAATGGGCAGGAGGTGGCCCGTTGCCCTCTTCGCAGTGGCCCTGTGGGCCAGCCAGCTGGGCACGTGGGCTGCGGGGCGCTCCAAGGTGAACCCCCGGATCATCGTGGCTCCACAAGGTAAGCGCTGGGCTGCGGGCAGCTGCAACCTTGAGATGCAGCAGCAGCTGCAGCTGACAGCTACTCCCTGCACCATGTATTTTCTACCTGTGTCCTGTCTTTGGGAGGAGTTGGTCTCTTTTTTTTTTTATGTCTTTTTGTCTCTTCGGGGAGACTTTTGGCTCTTTAATATGCCCATCATCTCAGGAAGGAGCTTCTGGCTTCCCTGCTAGCTTTTAATTGAATTTTTAGATCCCTCTTCTTGCCAAGTCCTTTCCTTTTTCTATATTGCCAACATTTTCCTCCACACTGGGTATATTACAGGCTGTCGCAAAGCCCCGAGACAGGCACAGTAACCATTTCCCCTAACTTGCAGGGGGAAATGGAGAAGTGTATCTGCTTAATACAGTTAATTTTCTTTTTCATCTGTACTGTTAGCTGCAAAGGAGCTCTGTGAGTAAATATTTCTTGAAGATCTCTCTTCTCAGAGAAAATAGATACATAGAATGGCACGCGAGGACTTATAATCGGGTCCGATCTCAGCAGAAACTGAACAAAGAAATGTTTTCAAGGCGCAAGCTTTGAGTACAGCCCCAGCGTCATGTGTTGAGAAGAGCAGACTAACGTTTACTGGTTTTATCATGTGTCTTCCAAGCTTTTTGATTAATACCCTCCAGGGAGGCTTTAACAAAAGTCCCCGTCTTGTCCCTGGCGGTTCTGGTGTTTGGCTAAGCCGTCGGGTTCAGCTGAGCTGCAGATCTCACGCTGCTCTGCAGTACAACAGCTCCTCTGTGTTTCCTATTCGCCAGCAACTTCGGAGGACATGAATTTCCCATGGTTTATTCTGTGCCATCTGTTATTCTTCTGCTGTTATTTCTTCTGACCTTTTTCTTCTTCTTCAGGCCCATTGCTGCCTGCAGTTGAGGGGCCAGGAGCCGAGGGAAGGGCTGTGGGTGTGTGGCCCCAAGGTGGCCTCTGCCTGCCACGGTCACACAAAGGGGAGAAACACCGTCAGGGAGGGCAATGAAAGATTGCTCCTTGTATCGCGTTGTGTGTTTTATCCGCTGGCAGATGAAGTGTCTCAGAAAAGAGGATGCAAGAAGACGGGAGAAGGCACAGAGCCTGACGTTGAAATGAGGGCAGGGGTCACACTTATGTCCATAGACATTTCCCTTGCACAGTTTAGGGGAGATAGGGGGGAAGGTTTAATTTCCAGGATCTGGTGAGGTTGGAAATGTTCATCCTGGACTAAAATTGTGCTGAGGGGGAGGATAGGGCTTGAATGGTTGTTTTCCACCTGTCTGGGGGGCTGTGCTTGGTGTGTACAGTCACTTGGCCTCTCTATGCACCTGTGTCAACCTCTGCCCTTTAGGAAGTGGGTCTGTGGGTGAGGAGGATGGAGGGTGAAGAAATGGTACAGGGGCAAAAGGGGATGCACTAAATGAGGGGGAATGCTGTGTTTGCAGTGCTGCAGTGCTGGCCTCAGCCCTGGGCTCTGCAGGAGCTGGCAGCTCTTCACATAATTAAATTTCTTACACACCACAGCCCATCGCTAGCACCAGGTATGGCAGGCTCAGCAAAGACACCTCAAGACATTTGAGCCCTGCGGGTGAAGGGAGAGCTTCCTGGTGCTGCTAGTGCTGCTAGATCCCAGCTCCTCTCTCTGGGAGGATGGAGTATGTGTGTGGGATCTCTCCACAGACTGTGGTGCTGGGGGAGAGAAGGAAATTGGTGCTGGGCAAAGCTAGAGCTGCCTTGACAACCCTCAGCTTTACTCCCCTTGCCAGCAACCCCGCCAGACCCAGGGAAAGATTCTCTAGCCTGAACTGGAGAATTTTGCCTGGTTTGCCTCATGATTCCTTGTTGTGTGGCTTCATAGCAAGAAATACGTGAGGGAACATTGCGAGCTGGGAAGAAATTGTCTCTGGGCTTAGGTGGCACAATCCCAAGCTCAGACCTGAAGACAAAGAAACAGAGTCAGCCTGTTTCAGTTCTTGGAGCTCTTGGACTTAAGTAATTTCACAGTCCTGGGGACTTGGACTTGCGGTGTCAGGCCAGGGCAGTGGGTGGCTGGAGCACCGTGTTCTGCAGAGCTGCCTTCCCATGCACGCAATGCGTTTAAAGCCAGCCCTGAGGCCTCGGCCGCTCTTCTGCCTTTATTTTGCTCCTGTGATGCAAGGAGGCTTTCTCCAAAGATCAACCCAGTTTTTGGGAATGTTTGCCGCCAAAGGGAAGGTGGGGGATCCCTGGAGCCCTCCCAGCAGCCAGCACAGGTGGCCAGCTCTCTGCTCCAGCTGGGGAAAGCACATCTGACTCTGCAGGATTTCTTCCTCTTTGGGTAACGTCACTTGGGACGAAGGCCTAAAGGTCAGCTCCACACCACTGGTCATATCTAAGGCACTTTAGATCCTTTTTATGGATGAGGTCTTTGCCCCACTTCCCCTTTGCATATGACTCAGCACACAGATGGGTCAGAGTCTCTCCTGGCTCTTACCTTCTGCAGCGTCTGAACGAAGGCAGGCTGTAAATTGTTGACAGGTTCCTGCTGAGATTTTGCAGAATGGGAGTGAGTTCAGCTGGTGCAGACCCAAGTGCTCCAACCTTGCACTTTGTGTCTCTGCTTCCCTTCCCTTTTATTTCCATCCCCCCCTGCCCCTGTGTATTTTTCTAACTAAATGCTGCCCGCCTGGGATTTGCTTTGAAAAAGGTGCGTGCTTGTCAGCGCAAAGACACAGACTGCTGTGTCCTGGGGCTGGCCGGAGCTGGAACGGGCAGATGCAGCCCCTCTGTGCAGAGCAGAGCGGGAGGGGGACATCCCAGGCTGACTGTCTCATGACCGGAAAGTCACCGAGCATTGGGACAGCAGAGAGGACAAACAAGGAACCTGCAGGCTGGGTCAGGCTGCCATAGCCTGTGGCTTTTGGTGCAGCTCAGGAAGAATTTTTAGCTCTTGCCATGCTTAAGATTCTCTTGACCCTGTTTACTCGCACGTGCAAAGATCCAAGACGAGCTCGCAGCCTGCTGCAGTTACACCTTGGGGTAGGATGGGGTCTGACAGGATAATTACTCCCCTCTTTCTCATTAGCAGATGAGGCTGGAAGCTGGAAGGGACTGTGTAACTGACAGCAGATAAGCAGGTCCCACAGGGGAAAAGAAAGTTTATACACTTGACCCTTGGCTGCCTCAGCTGGGTAAACTGGCTCCAACCTGCCCTGGGTCATGCGGTGGGCATCAAAATTGCAGTTCCTGGAAATTGCCCATCCTGCCCGTAAGAGCTCCTGGCCTTTGCCAAGCTCAGCTGCCTTCTTACCCTGTGCCAGGAGGCATCTGAGTGCTGTTAGGAGCCCTTTTAGGAGTTTTTCCTGCCCACTGGTGCTGTGTTTGGTGAGGAGAAGAAGAGAGCTGAGCTGAGGCTCAGGGATGAGGCTGAGCTCGTACTGACAGGGAGCAGCAGCAAAATGAGAGCTCGTGGTGCCAGCACCGGCTTTTACTCTCTGGTGACAGTGGCACTGCTTTTTTGGGAGCCGTGGTCCCGGGGGTGTGAAACATCTTTGTAGGCCACTTTCACATGAAGCTCTCAGAGCATCACCATTTCCAGGAGGAAGCTTCTCACTTTCCCAGCAATGCTATTTTCTGCAGCCGGCTCATTTTCAGAGGGTGGGTGATGCTGGTATCAGAAAATGCTGGTTGAAAAATAGTTTTTGCTCGGCCCAGATTGAAAAAAAAAAAAAAAAAAAAAAAAAAAAACAAACAAAACCCGAGCGAGTGAAACAAAACTGAGGGT